>CM069865.1:84308714-84735617 GCA_036172795.1 Pelodytes ibericus
ATAGTCTGAAATTATAGGGGCAACGATTTAAACGTAATATTACTTTACTGAGAGGGTAGTGGATGCAAGGAATAGTCTTCCAGTAGAAGTGGTAGAGGTTAATACAGTGAAGGAGTTTAAGCATGCGTGGGATAGGTATAAGGTTATCCTAGATATAAGATAAGGCCAGGGACTAATGAAAGTATTACATTACTGAGAGGGTAGTGGATGTATAGAATAGTCTTCCAGTAGAAGTGGTAGAGGTTAATACAGTGAAGGAGTTTAAGCATGCATGGGATAGGTATAAGGCTATCCTAGATATAAGATAAGGCCAGGGACTAATGAAAGTATTACATTACTGAGAGGGTAGTGGATACATGGAATAGTCTTCCAGTAGAAGTGGTAGAGGTTAATACAGTGAAGGAGTTTAAGCATGCATGGGATAGGTATAAGGCTATCCTAGATATAAGATAAGGTCAGGGACTAATGAAAGTATTACATTACTGAGAGGGTAGTGGATGTATGGAATAGACTTCCAGTAGAAGTGGTAGAGGTTAATACAGTGAAGGAGTTTAAGCATGCATGGGATAGGTATAAGGCTATCCTAGATATAAGATAAGGCCAGGGACTAATGAAAGTATTACATTACTGAGAGGGTAGTGGATGTATGGAATAGTCTTCCAGTAGAAGTGGTAGAGGTTAATACAGTGAAGGAGTTTAAGCATGCATGGGATAGGTATAAGGCTATCCTAGATATAAGATAAGGCCAGGGACTAATGAAAGTATTACATTACTGAGAGGGTAGTGGATGTATGGAATAGTCTTCCAGTAGAAGTGGTAGAGGTTAATACAGTGAAGGAGTTTAAGCATGCATGAGATTATCTTCTCAATTCCCTGCTATTTCGCCACTAATAAATAATTACCAGCAGAGCTTTCCCTTGCAGGGGATCATGGGATGTTGTTTGGCAGCCCCTGCGCTCTCCCAGGGAGAGTACCTTAGACGTGCTTCCTGCATGCTCTGTGTAATAACATATTAAATACCACACCAGGTACCTATTTTTACACATTATATATATTGTTCTACTACATTTCTCAAAAAAATGTCCTCAATCCATTTATATGCTGAAAAAATGCTCTGTCATTTACAGGTTAAACACTACCAAATGCTTCAAACTTAGTTTGATGACTGGAGTGCCTCTCTCATATTTTCTTGCATTACCAATCAGCATTCCCTTCCCTAATTGTATTTTGCATTCTCCACTGAGAGTCTTAGTTTTTCATTTTCCCCTCTCTCTAACAGGAGTACAGGACTTCCTGTCCTAGAAATTCAGTTTCTTATAGTCTTGTAGCTTTATTGTTACTCTGCCATTCTTAGGATGTTACTCTCTTACCCTCCTCCCCTCTGAGCTCTAAGTGTTTTCACTTTTCCGTGGCAGGTTTTAACATGTAGGCCATACATTGTTTTAATACAGCTTATTTATATTTTCTCTAATTTATTAATGACCTTTCTTGAGATCCGCATTCAGAAGATGCTCTGCCATTTATTTTTAATAATTTGCTATTATTTAGCATGAAATGTAATCTGGGGGCCGATGGCTTAACGGGGTTGGATAATACCAATATTAATAAAGTATGTTGATAATATTTCCCAAATGGCCTGGAGAAAAGAATAAAACATGTATTAATAATAGCACAGGTATCCATGTGTTATATGCCACATGGGATGGATCTCTCTGCTCGAATAAAAGATGTATTAATAATAGCACAGGTATCCATGTGTTATATGTCACATGGGATGGATCTCTCTGCTACACGTAGTGAGGTGCATTGTGGGTGATGGGACCTGATTTAGGGTGAAAGTAAGGAGTCAATAGAGAGTCACAGTAGGATCTGGATCAGCAGGGTTACATTGTACGGAGGCACCATATTGGCCGTCCATCCAGTATAGTATCAGGAAGAAACGTACTTGCAAAGATCAGTTGGTTTACTTTTCAGACAGTGGTTACCAGGAAGAGTTAAATAAAACATACTTTATTAAAGAATATTTTAAAACATTAATGATCTGGAATATAATAAAGTAAAAGTGATGAACAGAACAAAGCCGACAGCCCAACGCGCTCCGCGTGCTTCTGGGCACTGAATCTGCATCTCAGTGTCACAATGACATACTTACTAGAAACACAGAAAGAAACCTTTGGCTACCAAAGCCTGGCTATTGATGTTCACTTGCAGTTCACTTGTATTGAATACCTCCAAATACTTTTTCCAGATCAGCTACTCTGGCCTAAGTATTTTACATTGAGGCCAAAGCTTTTTTTGGTATTTTTTTTATTTCTTACACCATTATGTAAGTTTATACACAACTCTCCAACATGCTGTCAGCACTAGACCGGCCTTGTCTGTCTGTGTCTTTTGTTCATGTCGTTTTAGCGATTCCTGACAATATTTATTGGGATAAATCAACACTTCCCTAAACAAGCAAAACACTGATCTCCAGCTCCAAATAATATCTAGCAGATGTGAGTGGCAAACCTGAGAGTACAAACATTACAAACAAAAAGAGGATTATACAGGAGGAAGAGGCTTCTCAATCCTATAGTGCTTCGGTTTGTGCTTTAACCCGACTTGCAGGAAGATGAAAGGTTCAGATGATCTCACAGTCAGGAGAGATGTATTATACACAATATAATGGAGCACTCTTCGCTTATCAGCTTTGGTTTTAAGTCAAGAGGTACCAAGCAATCTGTATAGTCCATTCCGTGGTTAGATTGAAATATCATCTTGCAGCAGTTCACAGTGCAAACATCACGCGGAGTCAGGAGCTTCTTCAGGTTCTCTGTGTTTGTGAGTGACCCCCAGAAAGGACCGCACATTCTCCCAAAGTGTCCCAGGGGGAGGTGGAGGATAAAGCCTAGGAAGGCCGGGTCATGGAGGCCACATCTACAAATAATGGGGTTCAAATAATGTTAGAGTAGGGCTGTTGCCCCAGGCTTGCTCATGCATCTTCTACGCTATATGCTCTGGGTTTTGCCACCTGGGCCTTGATAGGTGCACAGGTCACAACTAGGGTGGCCAGCCGCTGTATTATAGGCAGGCCAGTAAAAAATCAGCTTAAGGCCAATCTTAAGTGTACGGAGGCAACAGATAGACCGGTATCTTATCGAACAAAATGGCACCCAGGGTGAACCCAGGCTGAACTACCCCCAGTACTGTGAGATCATTTCAGGTGTGAGGGAAGCTGAGTAATAACTGTGTAGCTCGAAGGATATCTCTGGAGTGACTGCTCCAGGTAAAAGCAGAAAACAACTTCCACTCACTCACTGTCTTTCCATTCACCGTTTATCTTCATCCCACTGATCAATCATTAGCCCAGTCACCCTGGCCCTCGACTAGAAGTGCTACAGTCGTATTTACTATAAGCAAAGCTGAGAGCATAGATCTATTATATTGAGTTATCAGATTCTTCCAGGAATAGAGTTGCTTCCTGACAATAATTTACTGTCCAGTATTGTCCATTTCACCTGCTCATTTGGATGCGTCTCGTTTAATCATGTTTATGGGGGTTTAATACATATAAGGCAACTCTGTAAAACGAGGCACTAGAATCAGGTGTAATCATTACCCAAAAAATCAGAGAGATAGCCCCATCCTCCTCCCCCTCCTCCAAGTTTGCCCAAAATTGGTGAAAATTGTCTAATTTCGGGCAATTCAATTCACTAGATTATAGCTGGAGAATGTTCAATTTTTGAAATATGTTTATTGTAATTTTTCTACACTTTTATGTTCAATAAAGGTGTAGAAAAATTACAATAAACATATTTCCCAAATATGTATATCCAATTATAATATATTAATGTTAAGTATCATAATAGTATATTTGCATTAATATAAGAATTTTTCAGTTTTAATAAAAAAAATACTTGATATTATTTCATGTTCATTTTGTATGTACTTAATTAATGTCAGTATTATTTACAGATTTTTTTATTATTATCATTTAATTTTGTGCCATTTCTGGGGGAGTTTGGCTATTTTGACTGTAGCCAAAGTCCTCATATTGACTTCTATGGAATGATCTGTTATTTATGTAAGAGCTTCAAACCTAAGCCCAAGTCCTCCCCACTGATGTCTATGGGATGAACCAAGCTTACCATTTCATCAGCCAAACCTCCCCACTGATGTCTATGGGATGAACCAAGCCTACCATTTCATCAGCCAAACCTCCCCACTGATGTCTATGGGATGAACCAAGCCTACCATTTCATCAGCCAAACCTCCCCACTGATGTCTATGGGATGAACCAAGCCTACCATTTCATCAGCCAAACCTCCCCACTGATGTCTATGGGATGAACCAAGCCTACCATTTCATCAGCCAAACCTCCCCACTGATGTCTATGGGATGAACCAAGCCTACCATTTCATCAGCCAAACCTCCCCACTGATGTCTATGGGATGAACCAAGCCTACCATTTCATCAGCCCAAACCCTGGAGCAGTCTGGAATATGAAATGTTGACCACAAACATCGAACACATTGATCCAATTTTGAAATGAGATCACTTCCCTGATCTCTGAATAGTTTGACTTTGGGTCTGAAACTTAGAACTCAAGAAAACCGTAGCTACCTGAGGCGACTGTTCAAAAACCACCCATACTAGTGAAAAGTACGAGTGCAAAAAAGTAACAAAAGTAAATTTAGACAAATACAAAATATACAACAATCAGGATATTTTATACAAATAGGAAAATGTAAAGCACACACAAAATAAACCACATAGAGCCAAAAAAGTAGGTGCATGTTAAATAAATAATTTATAATTAAATTAAATAATCTTATGGATTTTGTTTTCAGTTAATAGAATTATCAATGATGAAAGTGTGTTTTAAAATATATATATAAGGGCATTTTGAATAGTGTTTTAATGGAAGAAAACAAATAAAGTACCTTTGCTCTGTATAGCTCTATCAGGGGGCAGACATGTTGTTTAGAATCTTTGCTCTGTATAGCTCTATCAGGGGGCGGACATGTTGTTTAGAATCTTTGCTCTGTATAGCTCTATCAGGGGCAGACATGTTTAGAATCTTTTCTCTGTATAGCTCTATCAGGGGGCGGACATGTTGTTTAGAATCTTTGCTCTGTATAGCTCTATCCGGGGATGGACATGTTGTTTAGAATCTTTGCTCCGTAACAAAGATTCTAAACATGTCTGCCCCCTGATAGAGCTATACAGAGCAAAGATTCTAAACAACATGTCCGCCCCTGATAGCGCTATACAGAGCAAAGATTCTAAACAACATGTCCACCCCCTGATAGAGCTATACAGAGCAAAGATTCTAACCAACATGTCCGCCCCTGATAGAATTATACAGAACAAAGATTCTAAACAACATGTCCGCCCCCGATAGAGCTATACAGAACAAAGATTCTAAACAACAACATGTCCACCCCTGATAGAACTATACGGAACAAAGAGGGCTCCGTAATGTACTTTATTTGTATTCTTTCACAAAAGCATTTCTAGATAAAATATAAAATTCCGACAGTTGTCCTTTAAATGACTATTAATTAAAGTACAAGGGTTACCTTTATCACCCGAACAGAGGTAACGCACATAAAATTTCTATTCATGCTAAATAAATATGCCAAATTCAATGAATATAAATGGGGGTACCCTGCTATCCACATGAACCCCAGGGACCAACAGGTTCTACCGTTTGAATTATTTCACAATAAATATCCTTAGGTTAAAGGGATGAGCTCCGTGTTTTATACATAACGCCCTGCGAGGTCTCAAAGCAAATCACATTAACATGAGAATTGCCCTCGAAAAAGATGATTTAAAAGAAGTCTCTGAATAATCGTCCTTTTTCCAAAGAAGATATTCTTCCTCCTGAGAGTTCCTGCTGGAGTAATTGCAGAGGGAAAGGAATACTATGACTTCTATAAGATTGTTCCATATCTTCATGATCAAGGTATATGAATGATTCAGTTTCACTCTTCCGCTATAGCCTGCTTCTATAAGACTGAATATTACATGACACGGCCTGTATATTACACTAGCCACTAATTCAGCAGTGGACTTCACCTTCATCACTTTTATATCTGAGCCCTGTGCGTTTCACATACCCATCCCAGGTTAACGGTAATGTCTAGTTATCCGAGTGCAGGGCATCCAACGGCATTCTACAGGTGAATACCACCCCCGTCTTAACCCAATGAAACATCATTTTAAAATTGACTTAAGATATCAGGACAAGAGAGCTGACATTTATTGCTCTCAAATCAGCCTGTTTCTGTCCAATGAGATTGAAGAGAACTTTGTGACATCATTGCGTGTGATCCACGTGATCATTGTTACATGTTTGGTAACACAAAGTGACATGTGAAGGAACAGTTACTATTGTTAATATTAGTTTAATAAATGTATTTCATGGATTTTCTGTTATGGAGGAATCGCCAGTGAAAACCCTATTAGAAACAAAGTAGTTTTGAACAGAGAAATAAAACCTTTATTAATAAAGATGATAAAACGTAATGGTTGGTCTGTATCTTGTGAACAGTGATAAAGTGATCTCTAGTGCTGAGTCCCATGCCCAGCACTAGAGATCACTATCACTTTATCACTGTTCACAAGATACCAAGTCTGTTTTATCTTTTTCATTAATAAAGGTTATGTTTTATTAATGTTTGGTAACTCACTGTAAATATGTGTATGGTTATTATTGATGGTCTGCCTGTATAAATATTTTCATATATATTATATATTGTAACATACAGCAGCCTGTTTCTCCTGTTTGCTAATTCTGCCTCTCACGTCTGTGATTAATAATGTGCCAGTTTTCCGGTGATCGGACCTCTAACTGATCACTGTTTAAACTCTCCTGTCTTTTTCGTTAATGAGTTTCAAGTTTTTTAATAGCAAATTAAATAGATAAATCTATAATGCAGCAAATCCATCCTCGACATCATCCATTAGTACAGAAATTGCCATTTCTTTAAGTGAACCAATCAAAGGAACATAACTTTACTCTATCGATTGACGGCAATAAGAGAAAACTACTCGCTGTATTTCTAAGTTATACAATAGTCTGTATAGCATTGTTTGGACCATTTAATCATTTCTTTAGTTGTTTTAAATGGGGCCTTTTATATAAATATTATTGCCCTTATTACAATTTCATCAGCCCATCTGTTGTCATGACAGACAGACACAAATAGACAGGCAGGACAGACATACTGATAGATACTGTACATATATTGATAGACAGACAGATATGCTGACAGATAGGGTACAGAGATTGAACTGTAAGTTGCGAGGTGGGGCTACATGGATCGGACTTGTTTGTCCATCACATCCCATAGATACTCGATTAGATGGAGATCTGGGGAATTTGGAGGCCAAGTCAGAACTTTGAACTCGTTGCTGTGTTCCTCAAACCATTCCTGAACCATTTTTTGCTTTGTGGCAGGGAGCATTATCCTGCTGGAAGAGGCCAATACCATCAGGGAATACCATGTCAATGAAAGGGTGTACATGGTCTGTAACAATGCTTAGGTAGGTCGTACATATCAAAGTAACATCCACATGAATGGCAGGACCCAAGGTTTCCCAGCAGAACATTACCCATAGCATCACACTGCCTCCGCTGGCTTGCCACCTGTCAGTCCAAAGCATCACACTGCCTCCGCCGGCTTGTCACCTGTCAGTCCAAAGCATCACACTGCCTCCGCCGGCTTGTCACCTGTCAGTCCAAAGCATCACACTGCCTCCGCCGGCTTGCCACCTATCAGTCCAAAGCATCACACTGCCTCCGCCGGCTTGCCACCTGTCAGTCCAAAGCATCACACTGCCTCCGCCGGCTTGCCACCTATCAGTCCAAAGCATCATGCTGCCTCCGCCGGCTTGCCACCTGTCAGTCCAAAGCATCACACTGCCTCCACCGGCTTGTCACCTGTCAGTCCAAAGCATCACACTGCTTCCGCCGGCTTGTCACCTGCCAGTCCAAAGCATCACACTGCCTCCGCTGGCTTTCCACATGTCAGTGCTCATAATGTTATTGCTGATCAGTGGCCCTTTGAAGGTCATATATATATATATACAGGGTAGCTATGGAAATTGTCTTTAATTTAAAGAAAGCTAAATCAATGGACTGGTCAGTGACCTGAAAGTGCATGGGTGAGTGTAAGGTTCTAGCAGATCCGGTAAATCTCTTGAGCAATAATAGGAACCGATTTCCAACATGTTATAATTGACATCCTCAGTCTGTCTTCTAAATGTAAAGCCCCTTTAACTTGCCATGGTTTTATTATTAGAGAGTGGGCTTGCCAGGATGCTGGTCACAGGAGTTGTGAGATTTGGATCCATGGAAGTCTCAGCCCCCGAGGGGTCTGTGGACGGCAGGGAGGTACGCTGGCTTTAAATAAGAGATGCTCACGAGTTTGAGACGGTTTTGCTTTATTAGATGGAGATTTTTATTCCAACAGCCTGTGGCTAATGGCAAAAGTGAAGACAAGTGGAATGGGATCTTCTTCATGTGACGATGAGTCCAGCTTAGCATGCAGGGTGCACGGCCCTACAAACTCCCCACATCATTCAATAGTCACTTTCTGATCTTCAATTTCCAAGAGAATTATTTATAGGATTCAATATGAAATATTCATGCATTGTCCTGAGACTGTGAATCCCACTAAAGAGAGTCTGCTCACATTCTGCAGGTCTCGGTACAAATATATAGGTCAGAAAACACCCAGTGAAAGTGTCTTCTCCCGACCTGGATCTTATTTGGACATCTTGTTAGCGAGCGTTTAGTTGTACAATCAAGAAGTGGCCCCCATTGTGAACGAGAGCAGACAGTTGAGATATGACATCCAGTGGCCGATCTATAGCACAGGGAATAGGGTGTGTACTGGCACACTGCCACATTAAATAAACAGGACAGTATGTTATATAGTATAAGCAGTGTTTGGGTGATACAGTCACAGTATAAGCAGTGTTTGGGTGATACAGTCACAGTATAAGCAGTGTTTGGGTGATACAGTCACAGTATAAGCAGTGTTTGGGTGATACAGTCACAGTATAAGCAGTGTTTGGGTGATACAGTCACAGTATAAGCAGTGTTTAGGTGATACAGTCACAGTATAAGCAGTGTTTAGGTGATACAGTCACAGTATAAGCAGTGTTTGGGTGATACAGTCACAGTATAAGCAGTGTTTGGGTGATACAGTCACAGTATAAGCAGTGTTTGGGTGATACAGTCACAGTATAAGCAGTGTTTGGGTGACACAGTCACAGTATAAGCAGTGTTTAGCTGATACAGTCACAGTATAAGCAGTGTTTGGGTGACACAGTCACAGTATAAGCAGTGTTTAGGTGATACAGTCACAGTATAAGCAGTGTTTAGCTGATACAGTCACAGTATAAGCAGTGTTTAGCTGATACAGTCACAGTATAAGCAGTGTTTGGGTGACACAGTCACAGTATAAGCAATGTTTAGGTGATACAGTCACAGTATAAGCAGTGTTTAGCTGATACAGTCACAGTATAAGCAGTGTTTGGGTGATACAGTCACAGTATAATCAGTGTTTGGGTGATACAGTCACAGTGTAAGCAGTGTTTGGGTGATACAGTCACAGTATAAGCAGTATTTGGGTGATACAGTCACAGTATAATCAGTGTTTGGGTGATACAATCACAGTATAAGCAGTGTTTGGGTGATACAGTCACAGTATAAGCAGTGTTTAAGTGATACAGTCACAGTATAAGCAGTGTTTAGGTGATACAGTCACAGTATAAGCAGTGTTTGGGTGATACAGTCACAGTATAAGCAGTGTTTAGGTGATACAGTCACAGTATAAGCAGTGTTTGGGTGATACAGTCACAGTATAAGCAGTGTTTAGGTGATACAGTCACAGTATAAGCAATGTTTAGGTGACAGTCACAGTATAAGCAGTGTTTGGGTGATACAGTCACAGTATAAGCAGTGTTTAGGTGATACAGTCACAGTATAAGCAGTGTTTAGGTGATACAGTCACAGTATAAGCAGTGTTTGGGTGATACAGTCACAGTATTAGCAGTGTTTAGGTGACAGTCACAGTATAAGCAGTGTTTGGGTGATACAATCACAGTATAAGCAGTGTTTGGGTGATACAGTCACAGTATAAGCAGTGTTTAGGTGACAGTCACAGTATAAGCAGTGTTTAGGTGATACAGTCACAGTATAAGCAATGTTTAGGTGACAGTCACAGTATGAGCAGTGTTTAGGTGATACAGTCACAGTATAAGCAATGTTTAGGTGACAGTCACAGTATAAGCAGTGTTTGGGTGATACAGTCACAGTATAAGCAGTGTTTAGGTGATACAGTCACAGTATAAGCAATGTTTGGGTGATACAGTCACAGTATAAGCAGTGTTTAGGTGACAGTCACAGTATAAGCAGTGTTTGGGTGATACAGTCACAGTATAAGCAGTGTTTAGGTGACAGTCACAGTATAAGCAGTGTTTGGGTGATACAGTCACAGTATAAGCAGTGTTTAGGTGATACAGTCACAGTATAAGCAATGTTTAGGTGACAGTCACAGTATACGCAATGTTTAGGTGACAGTCACAGTATACGCAGTGTTTAGTTGGCTTTATACTAAATAAATAGGAGCCATTTTATCTACATGCCCAGATTATAAATTAGAAGATGGAAGCGATTAGAGATATACAGGACAGATATTCTTATCAGGTTGGGGGAATCAGTCATTCCTGAGATGTAAACTATAATTAGTAATGTTTACCATTTCTATACACTCATTTTCCTGGCTGGGTTAGTTTATCCAGCAGTAACATTGTCTCACATTTTAGCATTAATACTGCCATCCGATGTTACAGGTGTCTTGCACAACATCACAGGTAATTGGCTGCCTTTTAATACGAGCAGACATTACAAGAGGAACAGCTTTTATAGAAAGTGTCTGATCCTCGCATTGCTGTGAATAATGGATATCCAACATGGATTGTTACTTGTAAGTAGAAAGAGAAGTCACTACTCCCTTCCATGAGGATGTCACTGTGAGGGTCATTGAGCAGATCCCCATGCATGGAAAGGGCCAGATATTAAGGTATGTGTCACCTGAATTAATATAAGGTGTGTACATGCATGTTCACTGGATGTGTAAAGTGGGCTGGACACAGGGGCAGGAAAGAAACTTAAAGGGAAGCAACAGATCATTGCAATCATTAGTAAATTGTCATGAACTTGTGAAAAAAGGTTTACTAATACTTATAAATAAATGAACCCCCTACACGTCTGCATCTTGTATGAATAGTGTCACATTGCAAAAACAAAAAATAATTAAGGTGTGTATCAGCATACTCACCCCCAGACTGCAGTATATCCCTGTCTAAATACATCACTTCTTAACACAATAAAGAAGGGGCCAGGTAAAACATAGGTTAGTGTACTTTTATTATAACAGACTTACAAACTGACAAATTCACTAGTCTTTTAAATAAAACACCACCAAATGCTTAGACATCAACAAACAACACAACCCCTGGATCTCCCAAAATGACATAAACCAGCTGGAAACAGAACAAACACACAAAATAAGTATTTTGTATTTTGTATTCCAGCCTGATATTTGATTACCATGCAAGTTCCTTTGGCTCAATAGATGGTCCTTGGAGAAGCCAAACAGCAAATCCTTGCTACATATGAGAAGTGATAGACTTTTCGGCAGGGACCTATTTTTGTCCAGGGTGGGCACTCACCTCTAGCCTTCTGGCTTTTGTAACTCAGGCCAGACTAACCTCTTTGTGCTATCTGGGGTAGGGTTAAGTAAGTTAGTTGTCAATTAACCTCAAGCCCATGTTTATTGAATAGACCCCATCATCTAAGACCTTCTCCACCCTGCCAAGGAATACCCCACATCCCAGTCCTCCTTGCTACATGTTTCCGTTCCTCCATTGAGTCAGTAAAGAGATAGTGGGGATTATAAAGCTCCCCATGTCGCCCCTTTGGATCCAGCTTAGATGACCCTCTACAGGCATCACTAGTGGGTCAAGGCTGTCGGTAATTAATACTAACTAACCTGCTGACGACCACCATCATCCATGGTCTAAAGAGTTTGAATGGCCAAGTAAGGGTGGGGATCAGTTACCATCCAAACCATGGTGGTCTTAAACCAGTACCAGTTTGGGGGAAGCAGAGCATGCTGTCCGGTCCTGTACACTCCTTAGATCATCTCTCTGTGCCTTGTGAGAGCTCCAGGGAAGGGTCCTAAGCCATTTCCTCTTTTCTTTTCTAGCTTTGAGTCTGTGCTACTTGTTCAGTTCAATAAAAATAGTTTATTGTTCTCCTCAGTGACACAATAAATCCTTACTGCCCTTTATTTCCCAGACAATGCTGTCATTTGGGGGTCAGTAAAGGTGTCAGTGTGACAGATGAGGTGTTTGGGGAAAGGGCCAGCCTCAGATCCTTCTCTCTTGACTCTAATTTTTAACATAATTAACCATTGTCTCTGCTTTCCATAGAGCATCGTCCTATGTGCTTCTTATATAAGTTTATTTAATGCACACGCTGAGCTGGATACAATGGCCCTGTTATAGGGCATTAGCAGTAGATTAACGGATATTCCTGATTTAATTCCCACCGGTAACGGCACTAATGAGTGATCAAGTGAGGACCAGTGATATGGCTAAATACTACACTTCGTTACGCTTTAATATCAGCTCAAAGAAGGCCATTTAAATGTGAATTGCCCGAATAATGCAGCTGATGGGGTCTGCCGAAATTGGCCCCTAACCTCAAAATAACACTGGAACCATGGACTAGGCCCCTGGTCCTATCTGAATTAACATGGCACCCCTGGGGCACAGGACAGCACCATACCCATGCTGGCTCCATCAGTAAACTAACTAACCCCCCCATTTCAACAATGTCAGCCAATCAGAAGCCTCCTTGTCCCAGCCAATGGTAGTGCTGGCAATTAACCTATTGATTTATAATTTAACCAGCTTTTTCATGAAACACATTTAGGTGCCAGTTCTCTTTAGGGTAATAATATAAAGAGTGTGTGAAGAAAGGAGCATTTATTGTTTATATATTGATATATTGTTATAACTGGAGATACATCTTCTGTTCCACTGGAATTCTGAGCCAGTGAAAGTTAATATCAGCTTTTCCCAACTAGTAATTACAATTCCAGTCATCAAAGCTTGAGACACAAGAGCAAAGCTTCAAAAACATTTGCAAGAACAAAGATGTTGGCTGCTCCAGTCTCTTCAGAGGTCTCCCCAAGACGAAGTGTTAGATTTCGCAGGAAGGATATTAGAGGAGCTTTGATGTAGCTAGAGGTGAGTGTGCTCCGTGAGCAGGATGTGCATCCTCCTACTACTGCACATACAACCCATCCATGGGATTAATGTGTAATGGACATGTCTAGGGTGTCCGGCTGTGTCCTGAACCCATCAGTCAGTCATTGCAGTGCACTCGGGTCTTTGACATTCATTATAATCTAAATATTGAAATAATACCAGGCCACACACAGCTTCAGTGGAAATATACACAATTAGTCTTAAAGAGAAAAAGTCCTGCACTTATATCCCTGCCCAGACTTGAGATATGAAACCCTGTGGCCATTGGCTCTTCCTGGCTTCATGTGAAAAGTGTCGGATCAACGTGTGATGGAGCTGACAGACCATACATGGTACATTGATCTCCCCAGTGTAATACAGAGGTCCAGAGGGGACAGGCACTCAGGGGCCCCTGTGACCTGGCTCCATAGCTCCTCTCAGCTCCATCCGTAGAGATTTGTAGAGCACCTTTTATCCTCTAGCTGTTTGGAAGTTTAGAGAAATTAAACCTGCCTCTAGAGATTAATTTAGAGGCAACTTTTCAAATCCTTTGACAGTACTTTTCAGTTTAATTAACTATCTTCCCTATCAGAGCTTTTACTTTTTAATTAAATGGAAGCTCTGGCTGTTTTTCATGCAAGAGTATTGACACTGTCATTTTAAAAGGAATTCAGTGTGGGGATAAAAGCGAGAGCAGACAATTAGGGAACTAATAAAAGGGAAGAATCAGACGATTGATGATGGTGCTGGGGTGCATTGATTCCTCATGCAGGCATCCATATACCTAAAACAACTACACCCCACCACTCCTTGGGCTGATAAAGCATAACACTGCAAGACTCTGCATGACACATATATGAGTGTATAATGGAAATCTACCACCATCCAGTGGTGACAGTGTGCAACTGCGCTTTTAGAAGCATTTAGAAGCTGTGTAATATCATCATTACAGACTAAGGAAAGGGTTGTGATATTAACTAATACTCAAAATCCTAAGAATCAATCAGCTTTAATCTCACCTTACTTTTTTCATGGGAGCCAAACCAACGTCAACCCCCCATACCCCCCCCCACCCAACCCCCCCTCACCCCACTAAGCTCATGCTCTTTCATCTCCCTCACTGCCCTAGCAAAAATGCCTCATTTGCCCCCACATTGTCATTATTCCCCTCTATGACCTGTACTACTCACAGGTGAGTGTGAGAGGGTAACAAATGAACAAACGCTACCGTGACACAGAACAAAAAACAAACCAAATAACAATGAATTTAGTGGAAAGTGTTTAGTAGTTTATTAAATGATTATGATTCCGCCCACAAAAACATAATTTACATAAGACTTTCTAGCCAGCGATAATTATTATAATCATTATTACTATGAAGTTGCTGGCAAATAGGTTTTAAACAGAAACAGAACAAGTCGAAATGAGCCATAAAACACATTATCTCTCTGCGCAGAGGCGACCAAAACCTTCCCGATGGCGGGACAGCTGCCATTTGCTTTTTTAGCAGCATTCAACAACATATCATGACAAATAAACTTCTTATATTAAAAACTGCATCCAAAATGCATCCTGTTTGTGGAGATTTGTCCAGTTATAATCTACTGATAAACCAATTCATCTTGATAAAGGGAGCGGACATTTAGCTTCATATCCTGTCAGCTTTGGTTGTAACATTATAATCCGATGTTACTACTCTTTATAAACAAAGTTGAATTAATAAAACCTTCTTTATTTCAGAGAGAATTCAAGCGATCACTAAAGTTCTAAAAAATCAAGCAAAGTAATTTAGTAATTGTGACATAGCTGTGCGCATACGGTATGTCTGAAAGTTACAATGTGTAAAGGTAAATACACATACTCTTTGCACTGCTTTATGTTATTTATTTAAAGTCCTTTTTAACGAGGGAAACAATTTAAATTTGTAAAAAGTGACAAAGTTCTAAATGTGAAGCTGTCTCCATGGAAACCAATGGAATGTTCCTGCTGATTACATCACTTTCAGAACTCTTCCCGAGAATCACCATGGAAACCAATGGAATGTTCCTGCTGATTTCATCACTTTCAGAACTCTTCCCAAGAATCACCATGGAAACCAATGGAATGTTCCTGCTGATTTCATCACTTTCAGAACTCTTCCCCAGAATCACCATGGAAACCAATGGAATGTTCCTGCTGATTTCATCACTTTCAGAACTCTTCCCGAGAATCACCATGGAAACCAATGGAATGTTCCTGCTGATTTCATCACTTTCAGAACTCTTCCCAAGAATCACCATGGAAACCAATGGAATGTTCCTGCTGATTTCATCACTTTCAGAACTCTTCCCCAGAATCACCATGGAAACCAATGGAATGTTCCTGCTGATTTCATCACTTTCAGAACTCTTCCCCAGAATCACCATGGAAACCAATGGAATGTTCCTGCTGATTTCATCACTTTCAGAACTCTTCCCCAGAATCACCATGGAAACCAATGGAATGTTCCTGCTGATTTCATCACTTTCAGAACTCTTCCCGAGAATCACCATGGAAACCAATGGAATGTTCCTGCTGATTTCATCACTTTCAGAACTCTTCCCCAGAATCACCATGGAAACCAATGGAATGTTCCTGCTGATTTCATCACTTTCAGAACTCTTCCCCAGAATCACCATGGAAACCAATGGAATGTTCCTGCTGATTTCATCACTTTCAGAACTCCTCCCCAGAATCACCATGGAAACCAATGGAATGTTCCTGCTGATTACATCACTTTTAGAACTTTACCCCCAGAATCACCAATGAAACCAATGGAATGTTCCTGCTGATTTCATCACTTTCAGAACTTTTCCCCAGAATCCCCATGGAAACCAATGGAATGTTCCTGCTGATTTCATCACTTTCAGAACTCTTCCCCATTATCACCATGGAAACAAATGGAATGTTCCTGCTGATGACATCACTTTCAGAACTCTACCCTCGAATCACCATGGAAACAAATGGAATGTTCCTGCTTATTACATCACTTTCCGAACTCTACCCTCGAATCACCATGGAAACCAATGGAATGTTCCTGCTGATGACATCACTTTTAATTTTACCCCAGAGTTGATGTTCAGCAGATTCACCAATGTCTGTGCATATTATACACTCTGTTTACGCTTTACTCTTCTGGCGCTATAGTGCTGCACTATGCCATGTCAGTTATTATGGTGAATGATGATAATAATTATAATAATAGTAATTCTGTGTGCAATCCTGAGATTCCCCATGACTATACTCCGGGCCAGATATTTCTCATATTCCCTGGAAGAGAGAAGCCCAATATAAAATATTGTTCTCAGACACTTTGTGTGTTAGTACAGGCACAGTGGGGAAATAGTAATTACCAGGGTTGCAAACAGTTATACTGCAATGTGTGGTGAACATAATCAGCATTATAACAAATCATAACAAATCCTACTCTACTTCCAACAGAAGGCGCCCCGGGTCGTGATACACTTTGCTACAAATCCCAGAATACTAAGCCAGCCTTAGGAATCCCGGCTGAGCATGCTAGCCTGTCAGCTCTTTGCTGCTGTTTTATTCTGGTTATATGAGGTTATATGACATCGCTCTGACCAGACAGACTGATTACAAGTTTCTCTGCAAGCAATCTGCTGCGTCTTATATCATTTCAATCTCACTTTCTAAACTGCTCCTATATTTTACTATTAACCAAAATAGATCTTCTCTTAACGGGATTCCAAAGTGTACAGCTGTACACCTGTTGGGCAAACCTCCATTTTTACAAATACATCACATTACATTAAATTGCACTTTAACACATGGGACAATAATGAGAATTATTTCAATTAAACAGAACTTTTTTGCCAAGAGTGGTATGTGCTTTGAGAACCAATCTCTGTTTTTCTGTGGCCTCTTGCTCATGTACCCAGCAGGATTACAGAACCCACACAACCTTGAATTCATTATGAATCCAGCAAACACCACACTGGTGTTCCAATCTGACTCTTTCTTGTTTGGATTAGTCCTGCATTCACACATCACTAAGTCTTTACATAATCCTCCAAGTCACAATGATTGACAGAAGGAATGTGAATAATATATCTTTAGCCTGGCAGGAAAGAGATACATTTAATGAATAGTATACTGCCCTGGGTTCTGAAATGTCCCATGGTAAGTGCAGTATAAGGAGCCTGGACAGAACAGCTTTACTTATTGCACAATAGACCTTAAAATGCGTTGGGCAAAGAACAGCTCTCCTTTTCTGTATCTGTGTGAGAGAGAAGCATTGCTGTGTTATACAGTTACTGCAGTGTTTATATGCTGTTTTATCCAGTTACTGCAGTGTTTATATGCTGTGTTATACAGTTACTGCAGTGTTTATACACTGTGTTATCCAGTTACTGCAGTGTTTATATTCTGTGTTATACAGTTACTGCAGTGTTTATATGCTGTGTTATCCAGTTACTGCAGTGTTTATATGCTGTGTTATACAGTTACTGCAGTGTTTATATACTGTGTTATACAGTTACTGCAGTGTTTATATACTGTGTTATCCAGTTACTGCAGTGTTTATATGCTGTGTTATACAGTTACTGCAGTGTTTGTTTATATGCTGTGTTATCCAGTTACTGCAGTGTTTATATGCTGTGTTATACAGTTACTGCAGTGTTTGTTTATATGCTGTGTTATCCAGTTACTGCAGTGTTTATATGCTGTGTTATCCAGTTACTGCAGTGTTTATATGCTGTGTTATCCAGTTACTGCAGTGTTTATATACTGTGTTATACAGTTACTGCAGTGTTTATATACTGTGTTATCCAGTTACTGCAGTGTTTATATGCTGTGTTATACAGTTACTGCAGTGTTTATATGCTGTGTTATACAGTTACTGCAGTGTTTATATACTGTGTTATACAGTTACTGCAGTGTTTATATGCTGTGTTATCCAGTTACTGCAGTGTTTATATACAGTGTTATACAGTTACTGCAGTGTTTATATGCTGTGTTATACAGTTACTGCAGTGTTTATATACTGTGTTATCCAGTTACTGCAGTGTTTATATGCTGTGTTATACAGTTACTGCAGTGTTTATATACTGTGTTATACAGTTACTGCAGTGTTTATATGCTGTGTTATACAGTTACTGCAGTGTATATATGCTGTGTTATCCAGTTACTGCAGTGTTTATATACTGTGTTATCCAGT
Organism: Pelodytes ibericus; assembly: GCA_036172795.1. Classification (NCBI taxonomy): domain Eukaryota; kingdom Metazoa; phylum Chordata; class Amphibia; order Anura; family Pelodytidae; genus Pelodytes; species Pelodytes ibericus. The sequence goes on from CM069865.1 coordinate 84,327,232, forward strand.
TACTGCAGTGTTTATATGCTGTGTTATACAGTTACTGCAGTGTTTGTTTATATGCTGTGTTATACAGTTACTGCAGTGTTTATATACTGTGTTATCCAGTTACTGCAGTGTTTATATGCTGTGTTATACAGTTACTGCAGTGTTTATATACTGTGTTATACAGTTACTGCAGTGTTTATATGCTGTGTTATCCAGTTACTGCAGTGTTTATATACTGTGTTATCCAGTTACTGCAGTGTTTATATGCTGTGCTATACAGTTACTGCAGTGTTTATATGCTGTGTTATACAGTTACTGCAGTGTTTATATGCTGTGTTATACAGTTACTGCAGTGTTTGTTTGTATGCTGTGTTATCCAGTTACTGCAGTGTTTATATACTGTGTTATCCAGTTACTGCAGTGTTTATATGCTGTGTTATCCAGTTACTGCAGTGTTTATATGCTGTGTTATACAGTTACTGCAGTGTTTATATGCTCTGTTATCCAGTTACTGCAGTGTTTATATGCTGTGTTATCCAGTTACTGCAGTGTTTATATGTTTTGTTATCCAGTTACTGCAGTGTTTATATGCTGTGTTATCCAGTTACTGCAGTGTTTATATACTGTGTTATACAGTTACTGCAGTGTTAATATGCTGTGTTATACAGTTACTGCAGTGTTTATATACTGTGTTATACAGTTACTGCAGTGTTTATATGCTGTGTTATACAGTTACTGCAGTGTTTGTTTATATGCTGTGTTATACAGTTACTGCAGTGTTTATATACTGTGTTATACAGTTACTGCAGTGTTTATATGCTGTGTTATCCAGTTACTGTAGTGTTTATATACTGTGTTATACAGTTACTGCAGTGTTTATATACTGTGTTATCCAGTTACTGTAGTGTTTATATACTGTGTTATCCAGTTACTGTAGTGTTTATATACTGTGTTGTCCAGTTACTGTAGTGTTTATATGCTGTGTTATACAGTTACTGCAGTGTTTATATGCTGTGTTATCCAGTTACTGTAGTGTTTATATACTGTGTTATACAGTTACTGCAGTGTTTATATACTGTGTTATCCAGTTACTGTAGTGTTTATATGCTGTGTTATACAGTTACTGCAGTGTTTATATACTGTGTTGTCCAGTTACTGTAGTGTTTATATACTGTGTTATACAGTTACTGTAGTGTTTATATACTGTGTTATACAGTTACTGCAGTGTTTATATACTGTGTTATCCAGTTACTGTAGTGTTTATATACTGTGTTATACACACTGTGTTTCTTTAAACAAACCCTGTTTCTTGTCTCACTCACTGTTCTACTACCCAAGATTGGTTTTAACTCAAAATAGACATCTGATGTGAACAACCATTGTATGGATTATCAGTAGCAAATAATATGCTCTCTTACCCTGTTCCCCATCTTTACTCTCTCTATCTGTGGCTCCTTTGTTATTTCGCTCCTGCTCTCTTACCCTGTTCCCCATCTTTACTCTCTCTATCTGTGGCTCCTTTGTTATTTCGCTCCTGCTCTCTTACCCTGTTCCCCATCTTTACTCTCTCTATCTGTGGCTCCTTTGTTATTTCGCTCTTGCTCTCTTACCCTGTTCCCCGTCTTTACTCTCTCTATCTGTGGAACCTTTGTTATTTCGCTCCTGCTCTCTTACCCTGTTCCCCATCTTTACTCTCTCTATCTGTGGCTCCTTTGTTATTTCGCTCCTGCTCTCTTACCCTGTTCCCCATCTTTACTCTCTCTATCTGTGGAACCTTTGTTATTTCGCTCCTGCTCTCTTACCCTGTTCCCCATCTTTACTCTCTCTATCTGTGGCTCCTTTGTTATTTCGCTCCTGCTCTCTTACCCTGTTCCCCATCTTTACTCTCTCTATCTGTGGCTCCTTTGTTATTTCGCTCCTGCTCTCTTACCCTGTTCCCCATCTTTACTCTCTCTATCTGTGGCTCCTTTGTTATTTCGCTCCTGCTCTCTTACCCTGTTCCCCATCTTTACTCTCTCTATCTGTGGCTCCTTTGTTATTTCGCTCCTGCTCTCTTACCCTGTTCCCCATCTTTACTCTCTCTATCTGTGGCTCCTTTGTTATCTGGCTCCTGCTCTCTGACCCTGTTCCCCGTCTTTACTCTCTCTATCTGTGGCTCCTTTGTTTATTCGCTCCTGCTCTCTTACCCTGTTCCCCGTCTTTACGCTATCTTTCTGTGCCTCCTTTGTTATCTGGCTCCTGCTCTCTTACCCTGTTCCCCGTCTTTACTCTCTCTATCTGTGGCTCCATTATTATTTCACTCCTGCACTCTGACCCTGTTCCTCGCTTTCCTTTCTGTTTTTGTAAAGCTGTAACAAATGAATTCCGAGTCCCGCTGACTTTCTTTCTTGAAATGAGAGGACGGTGAAATGACAATCAGGAATTGATTAGCGTCGGATTGTGCTTCATTTTCTCCGTTTGTGGGATTGCCTCCCGAGACGTGGAATACATTAGCGCTTGTTATGCATTACAGATCTTTTCCCAGTGACCTCCCAGACAGCTTGGCATTGCAGGATGTGCCCCCTGATCTCCAGCATTGGGTTGCCACCTGCCATATACCCAGTGAGGTGTGAATCCATGTACGGAGCTACCTTAACACCTTGAGATGTATCTTCAGTCTGACTGGTCCTTCCATTTGCAATAAGAATCATCATTCCATAAACTTGTTACTTTATATGATAATTATTCCATGAGAAACAGGACTGTTACCTGGTTGTGTAAGATAGCGGCCATCAAAGCGTTTTTATTCCCTGTTGGCACGAGGAGGTCTGTGAGGAAATGTGCCCAAGGTGGCAGCATCTGTCCTGGGATCAGAGCCACTTGTCAGTGCATTTGACACGGTCCTTGGAAGGGTCCAAATTGTTGATTACCAACACCATTCCTGCCAACTCACATTTTGGTGAATTAATCCCAATAAGTCTATAAATACAGAGTATTGTTTAATATCATTATTGAGTTTCTGCCTTGGTTTCTTTAGTCTGCAAATAAGATGCAAAAAATATATCAGTAAACAGAATTTAATGTGATTGTCAACTAATTCAAAGTCTTTATAAGTTGCTTTAATTTCTGCTCATTAGGTCCATTCCAAGTGGCCCTGATACTTGGGGTATTTATATTTAAACTGATGCAAGGAGCTTGCAATCTAAACACAGTGCTCTAACCTGAGGGCAGAGTGGCACTTTCTCTTTTTATTTGCTAAATTAATGAGCGAGAAGATAGGTACTGACCCCCTTTCCCCTCCATACAGATACAATCTAATCCTGGTACAAGAATAAGAGAGAAGAAAGGGAGGGAGATGATGAGAAATCTCATGAATATGTAAATGCCAGTCACACGAGTCTGCAAAGTGCCTGATCAGCTTATCATTTATATATTTAGCCTTAAACTTCACTAAAACTACAACTGAACAGAAAACAGCAGACGGGACTGGAAACCTCTCCTCTAACAGATCATCCGTAATGTAATCCCACCACCTTAGCACACACTTCCACCCACTGACTCAAGGGTCTCCATAACGGGGCTCGCCGACTCTTGGGAATATAACTCCCATGTTACCGGCTGAAGAAGCCTAATGGGAATTGTAGAAGCTGTATTATATTATCTCCCACCCAGGATATTAAGTGGGCTGCCAGGGGCAGAGTGGAGCCAGTGGGTAGAGTGCACCCCCTTCACAGTGGGCCTTTCTGTACGACTAGGGTTGCCACCTTTTCTTCAAAAAAATACCGGCCTTGGTACTGTCTCCATAGACTTAACATTGGACTGATGCCAATATTTTACCGGCCTGCAGGTAAAATACCGGCCAGGTGGCAACCCTATGTACGACAGAGTGGACTATTAGCACTACACTGGAACATGATATTATTAAAGGGGCATTATCACCTAAACAATACTTATACTGTGAATGGAAAGAATACATTGTGTTGGCACAACTGCAAGCACATGCCTAAATTAGGAGAAACATGCATGTTAAAGTGTCTGTGCTGTCTCCTATTTATGACATCACGTGTGGCCCAATATGCAAATTGCACATTTCCCATTGAAAGCAGTTAATTTGCATACCATGCCACAGGTGATGTCATAAGCGGGTGACACAGACAAATTAAAACACAACACAAAGTATAGATCATTTTCAATCTTTTTTTTTATTTTGACCAGCACGGTAAAAGCAATGTTTAGATGATACAGCCCCTTCTAGTCTCAGAGCCAGTCTGGTGGTCTCGGCCAGTGGTCAGGAGGGCACCTTCGCCAAGACAGGCGTCACTTTGCAGGGGAGCAGATTTTTTCATGCTCAGATGGGGGTTCACTAAAAACACCCCCAGGAAAGTCTGCCCCACTCTGTTTTTATTCTGAAACCTGCCCACCCCATTTGTTTTGCACTAGACATGTGTTTGGGCCACAAAGGTGGCACTAGACATGTGTTTGGGCCAAAGAGGTGGCACTTGACATGTGTTTGGGCCACAAAGGTGGCACTAGACATGTGTTTGGGCCACAAAGGTGGCACTAGACATGTGTTTGGGCCACCAAGGTGGCACTAGACATGTGTTTGGGCCACAAAGGTGGCACTAGACATGTGTTTGGGCATCTCATTGTGCTTTAGCTTTGTCCTCTGTATAACAATCATTTAGCAGTCCAGAGAGTGTATTGCCCCTCAGCTCATATCTCTGCCCCAAACTCTATAAATCCAATTCCTCTGGATCTCTCACTCAGAATCACAGGGACTATGGGGGCTTCTCTGTCCCTTTGGATACAGACTCTTTAATAAGCTGATGATCATTAGCACTATTTATTAATCCTGCCCTAATATTGAATCCACTCCGCTGGCAGTCAGAGAAATGAATAAATGCTGCACGTGTGAGATCTCTGATATCACGCTGGATGAGATGCATCCAGTCTGGGGAGTCACAGCTAGCAAATCTATTAGGAACATAAAATGCTGTTATCCAAGCTGCATAATCTGATCTGACCATAAAATAAAATAGGTCAGACATATAATGAATGCAATAAAATGCACATTGTCATGGGGGGGCGGGGGGGGGGGGGGGCCAAGCTAGTTCTACTTGCTAACGCCATCGCCTGGTATCTGAAGGGTTAATTATCCCGTGGTACAACAGAGCTCTGTGACCTGGGGAGAAGGGAAAGAATCAGGGGGGCAGGGGGGGGGGGCAGGATTGAGGGGAAGAGGAAGGCAAGAGGAGATGGTGGGAAGGGGAAGAGTGGGTGAAGGGGTGTGATTGGATGTATGGAGAGTCCGTGCATGGATTCCTATGTATTATATGTATATAGTGAGAGCAGGCGTACTGCACTGGTATTACCAGGGCCTTATTCGATGGATAATGTGCGAATTTGCTCAGACCCAACATGAAAACGAGTCTCATGAATGGACGAAAAGGGATGAGAGACTCAAGAGAGAAGTCTTTCACTGTTTAAATCTATGAAAACTACCCAAGCTCACGTTTAGAATGCTGTATATTACACTGCCTCGTCAGTGACCTCATGCTGCCTGCACATAAGGGGGCAGTCACTCTGTGCATGAGGACCAAGATATAGCAATATAGCATTAGTAATTGTCTTTTGCCTGGATCATTAAGATCATGCCAGTGCAATCCAGCCTTGCAGCATCAGGACCACCGACTGCCCCTCCCCTGCCCTTGTTTCCAGTGGCTATTAAGATCTTTTTCTGCCGGATTATTAGTGGCTGCCATTTATCAGTTTGTGAGGATTCTCACCCAGTTTGTCCCACAGTCAATAAAATTGTTCTTTTTCTTAAGGCTTCTTTTTTAATTAGTTCCCCAGTGTCGGCATTTACAGACAGTGTGGGTGGCAGAGAATGGTCCTGGAGTTACAAGGAAGAGGATCTGAGAGTTCATAGCCCGAGAGTCATTATCTGATATAATGATAAATATTCAACTCTTCAGAGCCATGTAACCTACTGTCATTTTAAATGCAGCAAGAGAAATGCTAATAAACAGTATAAAACCTCATGGCTTGTAATTTAGGTGTGCCACTCATACAGCTCACCCAGCATTATTTAATTTGCATTAACTAAAAGCAGCTTTATTCTTGCTCACTTATAATCTGGGTGGGCATGATGGGAGTAGCAGTCCTCAGAGCAAAATCAGAGAAGAGGTCTAGACATAGCGTCTCCAACTGGCTTTAAATCAATAGGCAGGGTTGTGACTTGACTGGACCTCCCTCATCCAAGGCTTGTGAGAGTTTGGTTCATCTGATTTGTGATTGATTATTGCATTTTAGACCCCCGCTAGATAAGAAAGACGGTCACTATCATTCTTTAACAAACCCTGTTTTCCAAAGTCTCAGTACAAAGCGTGAGATGCCGTACACTGAGAGCTATTTACTAAAAGTGCGGGTGAGAAGAACATTTCTTCAATATTTAAAGATGTAACAATTCACTGAATTCAGCAATCTGCTGGATGAAATTGTCTTCAATCAGTGCACAAATACTTTAGGAAAAAGGAAGCTTACTATTCATCCCACTAGAAATACAAATCAAATAATACAAATAAAGCACCTTATTGGGCCTTTTTTTTACGTTGTATAGCTCTATCAGGGGCGGACATGTTGTTTAGAATCTTTGCTCTGTATAGCTCTATCAGGGGTGTACATGTTGCTTAGAATCTTTGCTCTGTACAGCTCTATCAGGGGGCGGACATGTTGTTTAGAATCTTTGCTCTGTATAGCTCTATCAGGGGCGGGCATGTTGTTTAGAATCTTTGCTCTGTATAGCTCTATCAGGGGTGGGCATGTTGTTTAGAATATTTGCTCTGTATAGCTCTATCAGGGGCGGGCATGTTGTTTAGAATCTTTGCTCTGTATAGCTCTATCAGGGGTGGGCATGTTTTTTAGAATCGTTGCTCTGTATAGCTCTATCAGGGGGAGGACATGTTGTTTAGAATCTTTGCTCTGTATAGCTCTATCAGGGGTGTACATGTTGCTTAGAATCTTTGCTCTGTACAGCTCTATCAGGGGGCGGACATGATTTTTAGAATCTTTGCTCTGTATAGCTCTATCAGGGGCGGGCATGTTGTTTAGAATCTTTGCTCTGTATAGCTCTATCAGGGGGTGGGCATGTTGTTTAGAATATTTGCTCTGTATAGCTCTATCAGGGGCGGGCATGTTGTTTAGAATCTTTGCTCTGTATAGCTCTATCAGGGGTGGGCATGTTGTTTAGAATCTTTGCTCTGTATAGCTCTTTCAGGGGGAGGACATGTTGTTTAGAATATTTGCTCTGTATAGCTCTATCAGGGGCTGGCATGTTTTTTAGAATAATTGCTCTGTATAGCTCTATCAGGGGGCGGACATGTTGTTTGGAATCTTTGCTCTGTATAGCTCTATCAGGGGGCGAACATGTTGTTTAGAATTTTTGTTCTGTATAGCTCTATCAGGGGTGAACATGTTGCTGAGAATCTTTGCTCTGTACAGCTCTATCAGGGGTCGGACATGTTGTTTAGAATCTTTGCGCTGTATAGCTCTATCAGGGGGCAGATATGTTGTTTAGAATCTTTGCTCTGTATAGCTCTATCAGGGGGCGGACATGTTGTTTAGAATCGTTGCTCTGTATAGCTCTATCAGGCGGCGGACATGTTGTTTAGAATCTTTGCGCTGTAAAGCTTTATCAGGGGGCAGATATGTTGTTTAGAATCTTTGCTCTGTATAGCTCTATCAGGGGGCGGACATGTTGTTTAGAATCGTTGCTCTGTATAGCTCTATCAGGGGGAGGACATGTTGTTTAGAATCTTTGCACTGTATAGCTCTATCAGGGGCGGGCATGTTGCTTAGAATCTTTGCTCTGTATAGCTCTATCAGGCGGCGGACATGTTGTTTAGAATCTTTGCGCTGTATAGCTCTATCAGGGGGCTTATATGTTGTTTAGAATCTTTGCTCTGTATAGCTCTATCAGGGGGCGGACATGTTGTTTAGAATCGTTGCTCTGTATAGCTCTATCAGGGGGAGGACATGTTGTTTAGAATCTTTGCGCTGTATAGCTCTATCAGGGGTGGGCATGATGCTTAGAATATTTGCTTTGTATAGCTCTATCAGGGGCGGACATGTTGCTTAGAATATTTGCTCTGTATAGCTCTATCAGGGGACAGACATGTTGTTTAGAATCTTTGCTCTGTATAGCTCTATCAGGGGACAGACATGTTGTTTAGAATCTTTGCTCTGTATAGCTCTATCAGGGGCGGACATGTTGTTTAGAATCTTTGCTCTGTATAGCTCTATCAGGGGGCAGACATGTTGTTTAGAATCTTTGCTTTGTATAGCTCTATGGGGGGGCGGACATGTTGTTTAGAATCTTTGCTCTGTATAGCTCTATCAGGCGGCGGACATGTTGTTTAGAATCTTTGCTCTGTATAGCTCTATCAGGGGGTGGACATGTTGTTTAGAATCTTTGCGCTGTATAGCTCTATCAGGGGCGGACATGTTGCTTAGAATCTTTGCTCTGTATAGCTCTATCAGGGGCGGACATGTTGTTTAGTATCTTTGCTCTGTATAGCTCTATCAGGGGGCAGACATGTTGTTTAGAATTTTTGCTTTGTATAGCTCTATCAGGGGCGAACATGTTGCTTAGAATATTTGCTCTGTATAGCTCTATCAGGGGCGGACATGTTGTTTAGAATTTTTGCTTTGTATAGCTCTATCAGGGGGCAGACATGTTGTTTAGAATCTTTGCGCTGCATAGCTCTATCAGGGGCGGACATGTTGTTTAGAATTTTTGCTCTGTATAGCTCTATCAGGTGACAGACATGTTGTTTAGAATCTTTGCGCTGTATAGCTCTATCAGGGGGCGGACATGTTGCTTAGAATCTTTGCTCTGTATAGCTCTATCAGGGGGCGGAAATGTTGTTTAGAATCTTTGCTCTGTATAGCTCTATCAGGGGTGGGCATGTTGTTTAGAATCTTTGCTCTGTATAGCTCTATCAGGGGGAGGACATGTTGTTTAGAATCTTTGCTCTGTATAGCTCTATCAGGGGTGTACATGTTGCTTAGAATCTTTGCTCTGTACAGCTCTATCAGGGGGCGGACATGATTTTTAGAATCTTTGCTCTGTATAGCTCTATCAGGGGCGGGCATGTTGTTTAGAATCTTTGCTCTGTATAGCTCTATCAGGGGTGGGCATGTTGTTTAGAATATTTGCTCTGTATAGCTCTATCAGGGGCGGGCATGTTGTTTAGAATCTTTGCTCTGTATAGCTCTATCAGGGGTGGGCATGTTGTTTAGAATCTTTGCTCTGTATAGCTCTTTCAGGGGGAGGACATGTTGTTTAGAATATTTGCTCTGTATAGCTCTATCAGGGGCTGGCATGTTTTTTAGAATAATTGCTCTGTATAGCTCTATCAGGGGGCGGACATGTTGTTTGGAATCTTTGCTCTGTATAGCTCTATCAGGGGGCGAACATGTTGTTTAGAATTTTTGTTCTGTATAGCTCTATCAGGGGTGAACATGTTGCTGAGAATCTTTGCTCTGTACAGCTCTATCAGGGGTCGGACATGTTGTTTAGAATCTTTGCGCTGTATAGCTCTATCAGGGGGCAGATATGTTGTTTAGAATCTTTGCTCTGTATAGCTCTATCAGGGGGCGGACATGTTGTTTAGAATCGTTGCTCTATATAGCTCTATCAGGCGGCGGACATGTTGTTTAGAATCTTTGCGCTGTAAAGCTTTATCAGGGGGCAGATATGTTGTTTAGAATCTTTGCTCTGTATAGCTCTATCAGGGGGCGGACATGTTGTTTAGAATCGTTGCTCTGTATAGCTCTATCAGGGGGAGGACATGTTGTTTAGAATCTTTGCACTGTATAGCTCTATCAGGGGCGGGCATGTTGCTTAGAATCTTTGCTCTGTATAGCTCTATCAGGCGGCGGACATGTTGTTTAGAATCTTTGCGCTGTATAGCTCTATCAGGGGGCAGATATGTTGTTTAGAATCTTTGCTCTGTATAGCTCTATCAGGGGGCGGACATGTTGTTTAGAATCGTTGCTCTGTATAGCTCTATCAGGGGGAGGACATGTTGTTTAGAATCTTTGCGCTGTATAGCTCTATCAGGGGTGGGCATGATGCTTAGAATATTTGCTTTGTATAGCTCTATCAGGGGCGGACATGTTGCTTAGAATATTTGCTCTGTATAGCTCTATCAGGGGACAGACATGTTGTTTAGAATCTTTGCTCTGTATAGCTCTATCAGGGGACAGACATGTTGTTTAGAATCTTTGCTCTGTATAGCTCTATCAGGGGCGGACATGTTGTTTAGAATCTTTGCTCTGTATAGCTCTATCAGGGGGCAGACATGTTGTTTAGAATCTTTGCTTTGTATAGCTCTATGGGGGGGCGGACATGTTGTTTAGAATCTTTGCTCTGTATAGCTCTATCAGGCGGCGGACATGTTGTTTAGAATCTTTGCTCTGTATAGCTCTATCAGGGGGCGGACATGTTGTTTAGAATCTTTGCGCTGTATAGCTCTATCAGGGGCGGACATGTTGCTTAGAATCTTTGCTCTGTATAGCTCTATCAGGGGCGGACATGTTGTTTAGTATCTTTGCTCTGTATAGCTCTATCAGGGGGCAGACATGTTGTTTAGAATTTTTGCTTTGTATAGCTCTATCAGGGGCGAACATGTTGCTTAGAATATTTGCTCTGTATAGCTCTATCAGGGGCGGACATGTTGTTTAGAATTTTTGCTTTGTATAGCTCTATCAGGGGGCAGACATGTTGTTTAGAATCTTTGCGCTGCATAGCTCTATCAGGGGCGGACATGTTGTTTAGAATTTTTGCTCTGTATAGCTCTATCAGGTGACAGACATGTTGTTTAGAATCTTTGCGCTGTATAGCTCTATCAGGGGGCGGACATGTTGCTTAGAATCTTTGCTCTGTATAGCTCTATCAGGGGGCGGACATGTTGTTTAGTATCTTTGCTCTGTATAGGTCTATCAGGGGGCAGACATGTTGTTTAGAATTTTTGCTTTGTATAGCTCTATCAGGGGCGAACATGTTGCTTAGAATATTTGCTCGGTATAGCTCTATCAGGGGCGGACATGTTGTTTAGAATTTTTGCTTTGTATAGCTCTATCAGGGGGCAGACATGTTGTTTAGAATCTTTGCGCTGTAAAGCTCTATCAGGGGCGGACATGTTGTTTAGAATTTTTGCTCTGTATAGCTCTATCAGGGGACAGACATGTTGTTTAGAATTTTTGCTTTGTATAGCTCTATCAGGGGGCGGACATGTTGTTTAGAATCTTTGCGCTGTATAGCTCTATCAGGGGGCGGACATGTTGATTAGAATCTTTGCTCTGTATAGCTCTATCAGGGGGCAGACATGTTGTTTAGAATTTTTGCTCTGTATAGCTCTATCAGGGGGCTGACATGTTGCTTAGAATATTTGCTCTGTATAGCTCTATCAGGGGGCGGACATGTTGTTTAGAATATTTGCTCGGTATAGCTCTATCAGGGGGCGGAAATGTTGTTTAGAATTTTTGCTCTGTATAGCTCTATCAGGGGACAGACATGTTGTTTAGAATTTTTGCTTTGTATAGCTCTATCAGGGGGCGGACATGTTGTTTAGAATCTTTGCGCTGTATAGCTCTATCAGGGGGCGGACATGTTGATTAGAATCTTTGCTCTGTATAGCTCTATCGGGGGGCAGACATGTTGCTTAGAATATTTGCTCTGTATAGCTCTGTCAGGGGCAGACATGTAGTTTAGAATATTTGCTCGGTATAGCTCTATCAGGGGGCAGACATGTTGTTTAGAATATTTGCTTTGTATAGCTCTATCAGGGGCAGACATGTTGTTTAGAATATTTGCTCGGTATAGCTCTATCAGGGGGTGGACATGTTGTTTAGAATCTTTGCTCTGTATAGCTCTATCAGGGGAAGGACATGTTGTTTAGAATCTTTGCTCTGTATAGCTCTATCAGGGGGAGGACATGTTGTTTAGAATCTTTTCTCTGTATATCTCTATCAGGGGGAGGACATGTTGTTTAGAATCTTTGCTCTGTATAGCTCTATCAGGGGACGGACATGTTGTTTAGAATCTTTGCTCTGTATATCTCTATCAGGGGGAGGACATGTTGTTTAGAATTTTTGCTTTGTATAGCTCTATCAGGGGTGGCCATGTTGTTTAGAATCTTTGCTCTGTATAGCTCTATCAGGGGCGGACATGTTGTTTAGAATCTTTGCTCTGTATAGCTCTATCAGGGGCGGACATGTTGTTTAGAATTTTTGCTCTGTATAGCTCTATCAGGGGCGGACATGTTGTTTAGAATTTTTGCTTTGTATAGCTCTATCAGGGGCGGACATGTTGCTTAGAATATTTGCTCTGTATAGCTCTATCAGGGGCGGACATGTTGCTTAGAATATTTGCTATGTATAGCTCTATCAGGGGGCAGACATGTTGTTTAGAATCTTTGCTCTGTATAGCTCTATCAGGGGACAGACATGTTGCTTAGAATATTTGCTCTGTATAGCTCTATCAGGGGGCAGACATGTTGCTTAGAATCTTTGCTCTGTATAGCTCTATCAGGGGCGGACATGTTGCTTAGAATATTTGCTCTGTATAGCTCTATCAGGGGCGGACATGTTGCTTAGAATATTTGCTATGTATAGCTCTATCAGGGGGCAGACATGTTGTTTAGAATCTTTGCTCTGTATAGCTCTATCAGGGGACAGACATGTTGCTTAGAATATTTGCTCTGTATAGCTCTATCAGGGGCGGACATGTTGCTTAGAATATTTGCTCGGTATAGCTCTATCAGGGGCGGACATGTTGCTTAGAATATTTGCTCTGTATAGCTCTATCAGGGGCGGACATGTTGCTTAGAATATTTGCTCGGTATAGCTCTATCAGGGGCGGACATGTTGCTTAGAATATTTGCTCTGTATTGCTCTATCAGGGGCGGACATGTTGTTTAGAATCTTTGCTCTGTATAGCTCTATCAGGGGACAGACATGTTGTTTAGAATCTTTGCTCTGTATAGCTCTATCAGGGGCGGACATGTTGTTTAGAATCTTTGCTCTGTATAGCTCTATCAGGGGGCAGACATGTTGTTTAGAATCTTTGCTTTGTATAGCTCTATGGGGGGGCGGACATGTTGTTTAGAATCTTTGCTCTGTATAGCTCTATCAGGCGGCGGACATGTTGTTTAGAATCTTTGCTCTGTATAGCTCTATCAGGGGGCGGACATGTTGTTTAGAATCTTTGCGCTGTATAGCTCTATCAGGGGCGGACATGTTGCTTAGAATCTTTGCTCTGTATAGCTCTATCAGGGGCGGACATGTTGTTTAGTATCTTTGCTCTGTATAGCTCTATCAGGGGGCAGACATGTTGTTTAGAATTTTTGCTTTGTATAGCTCTATCAGGGGCGAACATGTTGCTTAGAATATTTGCTCGGTATAGCTCTATCAGGGGCGGACATGTTGTTTAGAATTTTTGCTTTGTATAGCTCTATCAGGGGGCAGACATGTTGTTTAGAATCTTTGCGCTGTATAGCTCTATCAGGGGCGGACATGTTGTTTAGAATTTTTGCTCTGTATAGCTCTATCAGGGGACAGACATGTTGTTTAGAATTTTTGCTTTGTATAGCTCTATCAGGGGGCGGACATGTTGTTTAGAATCTTTGCGCTGTATAGCTCTATCAGGGGGCGGACATGTTGATTAGAATCTTTGCTCTGTATAGCTCTATCAGGGGGCAGACATGTTGTTTAGAATTTTTGCTCTGTATAGCTCTATCAGGGGGCTGACATGTTGCTTAGAATATTTGCTCTGTATAGCTCTATCAGGGGGCGGACATGTTGTTTAGAATATTTGCTCGGTATAGCTCTATCAGGGGGCAGACATGTTGTTTAGAATTTTTGCTCTGTATAGCTCTATCAGGGGACAGACATGTTGTTTAGAATTTTTGCTTTGTATAGCTCTATCAGGGGGCGGACATGTTGTTTAGAATCTTTGCGCTGTATAGCTCTATCAGGGGGCGGACATGTTGATTAGAATCTTTGCTCTGTATAGCTCTATCGGGGGGCAGACATGTTGCTTAGAATATTTGCTCTGTATAGCTCTGTCAGGGGCAGACATGTAGTTTAGAATATTTGCTCGGTATAGCTCTATCAGGGGGCAGACATGTTGTTTAGAATATTTGCTTTGTATAGCTCTATCAGGGGCAGACATGTTGTTTAGAATATTTGCTCGGTATAGCTCTATCAGGGGGTGGACATGTTGTTTAGAATCTTTGCTCTGTATAGCTCTATCAGGGGAAGGACATGTTGTTTAGAATCTTTGCTCTGTATAGCTCTATCAGGGGGAGGACATGTTGTTTAGAATCTTTTCTCTGTATATCTCTATCAGGGGGAGGACATGTTGTTTAGAATCTTTGCTCTGTATAGCTCTATCAGGGGACGGACATGTTGTTTAGAATCTTTGCTCTGTATATCTCTATCAGGGGGAGGACATGTTGTTTAGAATTTTTGCTTTGTATAGCTCTATCAGGGGTGGCCATGTTGTTTAGAATCTTTGCTCTGTATAGCTCTATCAGGGGCGGACATGTTGTTTAGAATCTTTGCTCTGTATAGCTCTATCAGGGGCGGACATGTTGTTTAGAATTTTTGCTCTGTATAGCTCTATCAGGGGCGGACATGTTGTTTAGAATTTTTGCTTTGTATAGCTCTATCAGGGGCGGACATGTTGCTTAGAATATTTGCTCTGTATAGCTCTATCAGGGGCGGACATGTTGCTTAGAATATTTGCTATGTATAGCTCTATCAGGGGGCAGACATGTTGTTTAGAATCTTTGCTCTGTATAGCTCTATCAGGGGACAGACATGTTGCTTAGAATATTTGCTCTGTATAGCTCTATCAGGGGGCAGACATGTTGCTTAGAATCTTTGCTCTGTATAGCTCTATCAGGGGCGGACATGTTGCTTAGAATATTTGCTCTGTATAGCTCTATCAGGGGCGGACATGTTGCTTAGAATATTTGCTATGTATAGCTCTATCAGGGGGCAGACATGTTGTTTAGAATCTTTGCTCTGTATAGCTCTATCAGGGGACAGACATGTTGCTTAGAATATTTGCTCTGTATAGCTCTATCAGGGGCGGACATGTTGCTTAGAATATTTGCTCGGTATAGCTCTATCAGGGGCGGACATGTTGCTTAGAATATTTGCTCTGTATAGCTCTATCAGGGGCGGACATGTTGCTTAGAATATTTGCTCGGTATAGCTCTATCAGGGGCGGACATGTTGCTTAGAATATTTGCTCTGTATTGCTCTATCAGGGGCGGACATGTTGCTTAGAATATTTGCTCTGTATAGCTCTATCAGTGGTGGACATGTTGTTTAGAATCTTTGCTCTGTATAGCTCTATCAGGGGCGGACATGTTGCTTAGAATATTTGCTCTGTATAGCTCTATCAGGGGCGGACATGTTGTTTAGAATCTTTGCTCTGTATAGCTCTATCAGGGGGCGGACATGTTGCTTAGAATCTTTGCTCTGTATAGCTCTATCAGGGGCGGACATGTTGCTTAGAATCTTTGCTCTGTATAGCTCTATCAGGGGCGGACATGTTGCTTAGAATATTTGCTCGGTATAGCTCTATCAGGGGCGGACATGTTGCTTAGAATCTTTACTCTGTATAGCTCTATCAGGGGCGGACATGTTGCTTAGAATATTTGCTCTGTATAGCTCTATCAGGGGCGGACATGTTGCTTAGAATATTTGCTCTGTATAGCTCTATCAGGGGCGGACATGTTGCTTAGAATATTTGCTCTGTATAGCTCTATCAGGGGCGGACATGTTGCTTAGAATCTTTGCTCTGTATAGCTCTATCAGGGGGACGGACATGTTGTTTAGAATCTTTGCTCTGTATAGCTCTATCAGGGGGCGGACATGTTGTTTAGAATCTTTGCTCTGTATAGCTCTATCAGGGGCAGACATGTTGCTTAGAATCTTTGCTCTGTATAGCTCTATCAGGGGGACGGACATGTTGTTTAGAATCTTTGCTCTGTATAGCTCTATCAGGGGGCGGACATGTTGTTTAGAATATTTGCTCTGTATAGCTCTATCAGGGGCGGACATGTTGTTTAGAATATTTGCTCTGTATAGCTCTATCAGGGGCGGACATGTTGCTTAGAATCTTTACTCTGTATAGCTCTATCAGGGGCGGACATGTTGCTTAGAATATTTGCTCTGTATAGCTCTATCAGGGGCGGACATGTTGCTTAGAATATTTGCTCTGTATAGCTCTATCAGGGGCGGACATGTTGCTTAGAATATTTGCTCTGTATAGCTCTATCAGGGGCGGACATGTTGCTTAGAATCTTTGCTCTGTATAGCTCTATCAGGGGGACGGACATGTTGTTTAGAATCTTTGCTCTGTATAGCTCTATCAGGGGGCGGACATGTTGTTTAGAATCTTTGCTCTGTATAGCTCTATCAGGGGCAGACATGTTGCTTAGAATCTTTGCTCTGTATAGCTCTATCAGGGGGACGGACATGTTGTTTAGAATCTTTGCTCTGTATAGCTCTATCAGGGGGCGGACATGTTGTTTAGAATATTTGCTCTGTATAGCTCTATCAGGGGCGGACATGTTGCTTAGAATCTTTACTCTGTATAGCTCTATCAGGGGGATGTTGTTTAGAATCTTTGCTCTGTATAGCTCTATCAGGGGGCGGACATGTTGTTTAGAATATTTGCTCTGTATAGCTCTATCAGGGGCGGACATGTTGCTTAGAATCTTTACTCTGTATAGCTCTATCAGGGGCGGACATGTTGCTTAGAATATTTGCTCTGTATAGCTCTATCAGGGGCGGACATGTTGCTTAGAATCTTTACTCTGTATAGCTCTATCAGGGGCGGACATGTTGCTTAGAATCTTTACTCTGTATAGCTCTATCAGGGGGATGTTGTTTAGAATCTTTGCTCTGTATAGCTCTATCAGGGGCGGACATGTTGCTTAGAATATTTGCTCTGTATAGCTCTATCAGGGGCGGACATGTTGCTTAGAATATTTGCTCTGTTCAAACCATACACAGCTCTGTGAATCTGCAATAGGAGAGGCGGTTTCTTGACAAACTCACCTCTGCTGAACCATGAGGGATTGTCTCAACGCAGCAATAAGAGGCCCCTCCCCACACGCGCTGCAGCGCCAGATTACAGCTCGCTATTCTCCGGCTGGGTCTTTTCTAGTAAAGAAGAGATTTGCATTAATTAAAGTAATTACAGAATTAGTATAAAGCAGCCAGACTCGAACGTATGGCTCCTCGCGGAATCTCTTAATCAGGAGAATTAAAGGCATCTTTGTTAAATAGCTCGGTGAACAGACACAGACCAGCGACTCATAACTCATATTGTACAGAGAAAAGATATGACATGTAAAATAACATCATACAAAGCACACGTCATACATGTATGAGAAGTATGGACTCTCCGAAGATTCACAGTGATAGCGGGACAGAACAAGAAATAAAGCTGCAATGTAATTGGTCCACAGTCCGAGCCAATCACAATCTAGCTGCATATCCAATGATGGTCGGTGACTGGAATTTGCACATATAAGAGAACAGTAATGGCTGCTCTCCAGCTTATAGAGAAATGCTGACTTCCTGCAGCAATAGTAAATAAGGATGTCTCATAACTTCTCTGTATGGATTTTATTACATAAGATGCACTTTATGGCAAAGGTATTGTGACCATCACACTAACAGGGACCTTTATGACACTGTATTCTAAATACACAGACATTAATATATAGTTGGTCTCCTCTTTGCAGTATAACAGTTTCCACCCTTCTGGGAAGGTTTTCCACTAGATGTTGCAGTGTTTATGTGGGAACGTTTGCCCATTCATCCAGTAGACCATTTGTGAGGTCAGGCACTGATGTTGGATGAGAAGGTCTGGCTCAAGGTCAGGGCTCTGTGCGGCCAGTCATGTTCTTCCAAACTCATCATCCACCCATGTATTTATGGACCTTGCTGTGTGCACTGGGCAGAGTCATTGGTCCTTCCCCAAACTGTTCCCACATAGCTGGAGGCATAGCATTGTCTAAATGTCTTGGTACGCTGAAGCATTAAGATTTCCCTTCATGCTCCCAATACTCTCGGAATATAGTGTATCATGGTATCTTTAATAAGGAATTAGGAGTGGTAAAGAGTGGAGCAGCTGAGTGTGAGAGGAGTTGTAGTTATATGAGGGTCACAGAATAATAAGAGTAAGTGAATAATGCTGAATGTATCCTTTAAATGTCTAATTTACTTCTAACATATTACAACCTGCTGATCACAGACAGTGACCTTGAGCATATGAGTCTATTGGGAAGTGATTTGTAATCATTTTACTGAGAGTTTTGGGGTGTTTCATCCTTTGTAGATGATCTGATGAGAGGAGCGTTTGGAGGAGACTGACAGAGACACAGAGAGGACATCCAGAGACGCGCCGCGGAGAGTGTCATTTTCTTCTGAAACATTTTAATTAAATATTAGAAAAGGTTAAAGTTGTGGGAGAGAAGTTTATCAGCGTGACACAGATAAAAGAACGTGCTTCAAAAATGAAATGTAGGGTTTCATCTCACACTACTAAACGCTTTCATCTCACCTCTTCCATTCAGCCGGCTCTCTATTTACATCTCTCTCGCTCAGCAGGGGCTGGAGATTTTGTGTATTAACTCTTTCTCTGCCAGGGAGACGAAAAAATGTGAGCAAAAAAAGCTGAAGTACAACTGCCTTAACACTTAGAGAGTCAAAATGCCTGCAAGGATGCCAAAAGGGCTGGCTTTTGTCCTCTCCTATCTTCCTCTGGTCCGCCACTAACATCTTCTGCCCACCTCTATCCTCCTCTGGTCCTCCTCTATCCTCCTCTGGTCCTCCTCTATCCTCCTCTGGTCCTCCTCTATCCTCCTCTGCTCCTCTTCTATCCTCCTCTGGTCCTCTTCTATCCTCCTCTGGTCCTCCTCTATCCTCCTCTATCCTCCTCTGGTCCTCTTCTATCCTCCTCTGGTCCTCCTCTATCCTCCTCTGGTCCTCCTCTATCCTCCTCTGGTCCTCTTCTATCCTCCTCTGGTCCTCCTCTATCCTCCTCTGGTCTTCCTCTATCCTCCTCTGGTCCTCCTCTATCCTCCTCTGGTCCTCTTCTATCCTCCTCTGGTCCTCCTCTATCCTCCTCTGGTCCTCCTCTATCCTCCTCTGGTCCTCTTCTATCCTCCTCTGGTCCTCCTCTATCCTCCTCTGGTCTTCCTCTATCCTCCTCTGGTCCTCCTCTATCCTCCTCTGGTCCTCTTCTATCCTCCTCTGGTCCTCCTCTATCCTCCTCTGGTCCTCTTCTATCCTCCTCTGGTCCACCTTTATCCTCCTCTGGTCCTCCTCTGTCCTCTTCTGTCCTCCTCTGGTCCTCGTTTATATGTGTTTGAGTGTGTAAGAGACTATATATATATATATAACTCATCATATTTTGGGGTCGATGTAATGCCAGCTGTTAGGGCCGGCAAAAGCTTATTTTAAAATACTGCACGTTATTCCTGAAGGAACTGCAATGGAGAGCATAGAAATACAGTGCATCAAAGGACTGGTACTGTTAGGAAATAATAGCTTTTAGCATTTAAAATATATATGGGGCCAGCAGGAGGGTGCTGGCCCCTCTTGGACTAGCACCCTCTTGCTGGCCCCATGAAAAGTAATGTTAGCCCCCCTAGTTGTCCTAGCTTGGCTATCATGCCATGCCAAGCCATGCTCTGTGACCTCAAAGTCCCTAAAATAATAGTGTTTCCCAGACTCAATCCTTGCAGTGTATAAACCATATCAGCTCAGACAGTATCCACATTTTACCCCAGCAGAACCCTGTGCCTTTTGTGAAAAATTTTATAAATTATGTGCTGGGTGGTAACTCTAGTAGGGGGGAAACGAGAGAGGAGCACTGGGCCCAAAACTGAAAAATATTTGAGGGGTGACACCCATACTTGACAGCTTTATTCTGTAGGCTCCTGGGATGAAAAAAGGGAAGAGTTTGGTGATATACTGTGTAAACTAAGTATTAATGCTGCGATAGACCTGAAAAAATCAGGACTGTCCTAACAAATTCAGGACTGTTGGCAACTATGTGACACCCGGTACAAGTTTTAAATTCTCTAGCGGAATCTAGCGGACACCCATTCCAGCCCCCACAATGCTTCATACACAGATTATCTCGCTGGGCAACATCCCCCACAGTCCAAACATCCCCCCCCCCCCCCCCCTCACTCTGACCCATCTCAGTCTTGACGTTACTGGGTCACCATGCCACCGCAATGACTTCTGGGACACGTCTGAGAACATCATGGGTTTTTTGCACACGGAAGAATGATTAATGATTTTACAGTATTTTTTCCAGATAAATAATTGGTCTGTTCGTTCAGTTCGCAGCCTGTAGTATGAGATGTTAATGGTCTGTTTAGAGAAACATTTGTTTTACTTGATGGTGTTTTAGAAAGTCTGTCACAGAGTGAATTACTGGTGCACAGCCTCATAATTGGATTATTAAAATATTGTACCCATCCATGTATTAATCATGCTCCACTCGCTTTAGTCCAAATTGCCAGATAGATTAGAGATGGTTATATGAGATGATTCGTCAGTGTCTGGCTGGGAAAACTTTTATAAACTGTTGGTTTTTGTTCAGTTAATTGGTTAATATTATATAATCCATCGCTGAGTACTTCCATCTCTTACCTGGGGACCAGGGTCGGCCATTGGAGTGATAGGGCAGGCTGCTTTTCTTACATTTCTCTTACTCAGAGGCAGCAGTAGCGCAGTACATCAGTTATTTATAGTTACATAATAACCCTTTTTCCTTTCTTGTTTACCGTCGTTGATTGAAAAGAAGGGAAAAAAAACTTTATTTCAATAATTGCAGATTTAGATTTCAGTGGGAGAGTTCCAAATGGACCAACAAGCACTAAATAAATATTAATGTCTATACTAACATGCAAAGTCCTCTGTATTACATTAAAAACGTATCCAGGCTACTTTTAAAGGCATCTAACTTATTTGCTAGGACCACTTCTTCAGGCAGTGAATTCCATATCTTCATTGTCCTTACTGTAAAAAATCCCTTCCCCTGTCGTAGACTAAATCTCCTTTCTTCCAGTCTTAGCTGGTCAGGTCCTTTGTACTGTTCTGCTAATGATCAGGTCTTTAGAAATCCCTTTGTATGGGCCCTGTACATATTTATATAACATTATCATATCCCCACTAAGCCGCCGTTTCTCTAGAGTGCACAGATTTAACTTTTCCAGCCTTTCTTCATAACTAAAACCTTCCATTCCCCTTATTAGTTTTGTAGCCCTCCTCTGCACTCGATCCAGTTCCATAACATCTTTAGACATGGTCACCATGGACCTGTGAAGAGGCAGAATAATATTAGGAAAGCCTAGGTTTCCCCTTCAAAGGACCAAGTGATACACATTATAATGTAGCTCTGCTCTGTCCCTTTTCCTTTAACCCTAACATGTAATACATTATTCTGTGGGATTATATGGGGGGATCCAGCTCTCAGCTCATCAGGTCACAAACTTCCCCTGACCCCATGAGTTGGGATAAAACTAGGTGAATTTGGGAACCCAGTAACTGCAGCGTCTGTTACACTATTTGTTGTTATATAATTCACCTGTTTAATATTCATAAATCCTGCACGATGAGGAATGAGAAGGGCCTGTGGGAAGGAAGGGGGGTTAATTAGAGAATGAGTTAGTAAGCTATTAACCCTATCCTGCCTGCAGGAGGTGGCCATTGGTCATCCTGTTTAGCATACTGAGCATAGGGCAGAGCTTCATTCAATACATCCGTCTCTCTGGGAGCTCAGCACACGAGTAATTAACTCCTTATAGACCAGTCGTCCTGTCAGTTTGACGAGTCCAAGGTCTCATATTGAGTCTTGGAAATAAAGTCCTGGTCTGATGAGCAGCACAGTAAGTAATGGCTAGTCCATGAAAAACCCATTACAGTCTGAATAAAGAGCCAAATCAGCAGCAATATTCTATTGGTTTCCTGGGCATATTGGGCTCTATTCAGTAATGGTTATTGGACCAGTGATTAGTGATCTTTTAGATCATTGTATTGAACCTGTTCTGCCCCCCCCCCCCCCCCCCCCCCCCGTGACTGGGCCGGACTTGGAGGCCCTGCTGAGATCCAGGAGCAGATGACTTGGCTCTGATTGGAGCAGATGGAGCGCACCTCTCTATCCAGATGAATTATTTAGGGATGGGAGAGAGTAAGAGCTTCTCATTCCTCTGTAACAACAGCGTGTTAAATATTTATTTGCACACATTGTAGTGAAGGCCCTCGCATAGTAAGACCCCAAGGGGGAGCATTAGAGGGAGGCAGGGGGTGAGCCCTACTGCAGCATTAAATACAAAACATAAGAAGTCACTCAAATCCCATAACCTTCAGCCAGCAGGAGCTGGAGTGGGACCTGTTGGCCTACCCTGTCCGAGGATATTTGGGAAAAGTACACAAATGGCGCAAAAAAGACCAAATTATTTGGGCACTTTTTGGGGCTGGGATTTTTGGTTTGAATTTTCGTGATAGGATTTATATTTTCTTTCAATGGTTTCCTGTCTCTGATCATTAATACTCTCAGCCAGCTCACAATCCACAAGCTACTGACCCCGTGACCTCACTGACAGGAACGTCGGACTCCTCTGGTGGATGGATAACTTCCAGGGTTGGCACCTGGCACAGCTCTGTGTGACTTAGGGCTTGATTTCTAAAAGAGGAAATTGACAGGAGAATTGCAAACTCAAGGCCAAAGTAGCAGAGTTTGAAGTGCAGCAGAATGGGAGAATTTTTCCAACTCAGCTACTTTGGCCTTAAGTTTGAAATTCCCAATTTAATTCCCTGCAATTCTTTTTTGTGATTAAATCTTTAAGTGTAGGTGACAGATATTGGGGGGGGGGGGGGGGTTTGCAATATGACACACACTATATAGTAAATCCTTATTCTTAAAATAAGTAAATAAACTGATCACACTTTCTTATCCAGTTACAAACTCCACTTGCTCCAGCACCCCCTGTTCACTCCCAGTACCCCCGTTTACCACCAGCACCCCCGTTTACCCCGAGTATCCCCCGTTTACCCCCAGCACCCCCCGTTTACCCCCAGTACCCCCCTGTTCACCCCCGTACCCCCGTTTACCCCCAGTAACCCCCGTTTACCCCCAGGACCCCCCGTTTACCCCCAGTATCCCCCTTTACCCCCAGTACCCCCTGTTCACCCCAGTATCCCCCGTTTACCCCCAGCACCCCCCCCCCCCCCCCCCCCCCAATTTCCCACTTTGAATCTCAGATGTTTTTTCAGTCTGTGCGATACGATAAGAATTTATCTGTGACAGAATAAATAATTATAGAGGAATTACTTTATGGCTTTAAACTGCGGCTTATCTTGGCTTCGCTGCACCCGCGATTAAACAGCAAAATGTACCCACAACCAGAACATTGCCCATCCTGTGAATAAGGAGCCACACCTCGTGTTATAGCTAGAAATATATGTTTGAAATGTGTCTGTGGTGTCTCATGTTTATGACATCACCTGTCTCATGTTTATGACATCACCTGTCTCATGTTTATGACATCATCTGTCTCATGTTTCTGACATCACCTGTCTCATGTTTATGACATCACCTGTCTCATGTTTATGACATCATCTGTCTCATGTTTCTGACATCACCTGTCTCATGTTTATGACATCACCTGTCTCATGTTTCTGACATCATCTGTCTCATGTTTCTGACATCACCTGTCTCATGTTTATGACATCATCTGTCTCATGTTTATGACATCACCTGTCTCATGTTTATGACATCACCTGTCTCATGTTTATGACATCACCTGTCTCATGTTTATGACATCACCGGTCTCCTGTTGAGAGACATGAGACACCACAGACACATTGAAAACATTTATTTCTCTTGTTTTTTGCATTAGCTCAGCTGCCGTTCTGCTAACACAGTGTATCATGTTTAATAATGTTTTACAGAATAACTACTGTTTAGGTAACATAGTCTTGGTGTGTGTCTGTGTGTGTATATATTATATATGTGTGTGTCTGTGTGTGTAAGTCTGTGTGTGTCTGTGTTTGTGTGTGTCTGTCTGTGTGTGTGTGTCTATGTGTATATATGTGTCTGTGTGTGTATATATTATATTTGTGTGTGTCTTTATTATATATGTGTGTGTCTGTGTGTCTATGTGCATATATGTGTCTGTGTGTGTATATATTATATATGTGTGTGTCTGTGTGTATATATAATTTATATGTGTGTGTCTGTGTTTGTGTGTGTCTGTCTGTGTGTATGTGTGTGTCTCTATGTGTATCTATGTGTGTGTCTGTGTCTGTGTGTCTATGTGCATATATATGTGTGTCTGTGTGTCTATGTGCATATATGTGTCTGTGTGTGTGTCTGCCTGTGTGTATGTGTGTGTGTCTATGTGTATATATGTGTCTGCGTGTGTAAATATGTGTGTGTCTGTGTGTCTATGTGCATGTGTGTGTCTGTCTGTGTGTATGTGTGTCTATGTGTATATATGAGTCTGTGTGTGTCTGTGTATATATGTGTGTGTCTGTGTGTGTGTGTCTGTGTAAAGGATAGTAGTATGAGGGGTTTAATTGTCTGAATGTAGTATATATTTATATAATAACAAAGAGTGGGGTGGGTGCTACAATGCCCGAGAACAAACAGTACTGCAATAGTCTGTCCTGTAGGATAATACCTACTCGGGAGAGCGACTCCGTTTTTTGCCTGCTTACACCATTGCAAAGGAACCACTCCATTAGCATATCAGACTGATCCCACCCATAAGGGCAGTCCAGAGGGAGTTTAAGCACCCACCCCCTCTTATATTTATATAATATACAATGTGTCTGTGAAGGGCAGTCACAACATGTGCTCACACTACACATAATATCCTTTAGACAGTGAATTGCAAAACAAATCATGCTGATATACATGTGCTGGAATTTTGTTGTGTGTTTTGTATTGGGGGTATTTGTTAATATACATAGACCTGGGTGAGACTTTAGGGCACAAGTAGCACCAACTATTGGGATTTGACTGCATAATATAGTATTATAATTTAATCTTCTGTATGCTAGTGACACCTGTGGCCAAATTCGGTAACTACAGTTTCTCTATCGAGCTGGTATCTCATTGTTGTATTCTGATTGTAGAGTCGCTGCTGCCTGCCTTCCCTAAGGCTTTCTATCTGGTTACTGTGCCTTTTTCGGAGCTGTGCCAATGCTGTGACTATACCATGCTGCCTGCCTTCCCTAAGGCTTTCTATCTGGTTACTGTGCCATGCACGGAGCTGTGCCCATGCTGTGACTATACCATGCTGCCTGCCTTCCCTTAGGCTTTCTATCTGGTTACTGTGCCATGCACGGAGCTGTGCCCATGCTGTGACTATACCATGCTGCCTGCCTTCCCTTAGGCTTTCTATCTGGTTACTGTGCCATGTCCGGAGCTGTGCTCATGCTATGACTATACCATGCTGCCTGCCTTCCCTTAGGCTTTCTATCTGGTTACTGTGCCATGTCCGGAGCTGTGCTCATGCTATGACTATACCATGCTGCCTGCCTTCCCTTAGGCTTTCTATCTGGTTACTGTGCCATGTCCGGAGCTGTGCTCATGCTATGACTATACCATGCTGCCTGCCTTCCCTTAGGCTTTCTATCTGGTTACTGTGCCATGCCCGGAGCTGTGCTCATGCTATGACTATACCATGCTGCCTGCCTTTCCTTAGGCTTTCTATCTGGTTACTGTGCCATATTCGGAGCTGTGTTCATGCTATGACTATACCATGCTGCCTGCCTTCCCTTAGGCTTTCTATCTGGTTACTGTGCCATGCCCGGAGCTGTGCTCATTCTGCCTGCCTTCCCTTAGGCTTTCTATCTGGTTACTGTGCCATGTTCGGAGCTGTGCTCATGCTATGACTATACCATGCTGCCTGCCTTCCCTTAGGCTTTCTATCTGGTTACTGTGCCATGCCCGGAGCTGTGCCCATGCTGTGCCCATGCTGTGACTATACCATGCTGCCTGCCTTCCCTTAGGCTTTCTATCTGGTTACTGTGCCATGCACGGAGCTGTGCCCATGCTGTGACTATACCATGCTGCCTGCCTTCCCTAAGGCTTTCTATCTGGTTACTGTGCCATGTTCGGAGCTGTGCTCATGCTATGACTATACCATGCTGCCTGCCTTCCCTTAGGCTTTCTATCTGGTTACTGTGCCATGTTCGGAGCTGTGCCATGCTGTGACTATACCATGCTGCCTGCCTTCCCTAAGGCTTTCTATCTGGTTACTGTGCCATGCCCGGAGCTGTGCTCATGCTATGACTATACCATGCTGCCTGCCTTCCCTTAGGCTTTCTATCTGGTTACTGTGCCATGCCCGGAGCTGTGCCCATGCTGTGCCCATGCTGTGACTATACCATGCTGCCTGCCTTCCCTTAGGCTTTCTATCTGGTTACTGTGCCATGCCCGGAGCTGTGCCCATGCTGTGCCCATGCTGTGACTATACCATGCTGCCTTCCTTCTCTCAGGCTTTCTTCATGGTTACTGTGCCATGCCCGGAGCTGTGCAATGCTGTGTCTATACCATGCTGCCTGCCTTCTCTCAGGCCTTCTGCCTGGTTACTGTGCCATGCCCGGAGCTGTGCAATGCTGTGTCTATACCATGCTGTCTGCCTTCTCTCAGGCCTTCTGCCTGGTTACTGTGGCATGTCCAGAGCTGTGCCTATGCTGTGTCTATACCATGCTGCCTGCCTTCTCTCAGGCCTTCTGCCTGGTTACTGTGCCATGCCCGGAGCTGTGCCATGCTGTGTCTATACCATGCTGTCTGCCTTCCCTAAGGCTTTCTTCCTGGTTACTGTACTGGAACAGTAAAAACAGTGTTTAGGTGATACAGTCACAGTATAAGCAGTGTATAAGTGACACAGTCAAAGTATATGCAGTGTATAGGTGACAGTCACAGTATATGCAGTGTATAGGTGACAGTCACAGTATATGCAGTGTATAGGTGACAGTCACAGTATAAGCAGTGTATAAGTGACACAGTCACAGTATAAGCAGTGTTTGGGTGATACAGTCACAGTATATGCAGTGTATAGGTGACAGTCACAGGATAAGCAGTGTTTAGGTGATACAGTCACAGTATAAGCAGTGTTTGGGTGATACAGTCACAGTATAAGCAGTGTTTGGGTGATACAGTCACAGCATGAGCAGTGTATAAGTGACACAGTCACAGTATAAGCAGTGTATAAGTGACACAGTCACAGTATATGCAGTATATAAGTGATACAGTCACAGTACATGCAGTGTATAGGTGACAGTGACAGTATAAGCAGTGTATAGGTGACAGTCACAGTATATGCAGTGTATAGGTGACAGTCACAGTATAAGCAGTGTATAAGTGATACAGTCACAGTATATGCAGTGTATAGGTGACAGTCACCATATATGCAGTGTATAGGTGACAGTCACAGTATAAGCAGTGTATAAGTGATACAGTCACAGTATATGCAGTGTATAGGTGACAGTCACAGTATATGCAGTGTATAGGTGACAGTCACAGTATATGCAGTGTATAAGTGATACAGTTACAGTATATGCAGTGTATAGGTGACAGTCACAGTATAAGCAGTGTATAAGTGATACAGTCACAGTATATGCAGTGTATAGGTGACAGTCACAGTATATGCAGTGTATAGGTGACAGTCACAATATATGCAGTGTATAAGTGACACAGTCACAGTATATGCAGTGTATAAGTGACACAGTCACAGTATATGCAGTGTATAAGTGACACAGTCACAGTATGTGCAGTGTATAGGTGACAGTCACAGTATATGCAGTGTATAGGTGACAGTCACAGTATATGCAGTGTATAGGTGACAGTCACAGTATGTGCAGTGTATAAGTGACACGGTCACAGTATATGCAGTGTATAGGTGACAGTCACAGTATATGCAGTGTATGTTGACAGTCACAGTATATGCAGTGTATAAGTGACACAGTCACAGTATATGCAGTGTATAGGTGACAGTCACAGTATATGCAGTGTATAGGTGACAGTCACAGTATATGCAGTGTATAAGTGACACGGTCACAGTATATGCAGTGTATAGGTGACACAGTCACAGTATATGCAGTGTATAAGTGACACAGTCACAGTATGTGCAGTGTATAGGTGACAGTCACAGTATATGCAGTGTATAGGTGACAGTCACAGTATATGCAGTGTATAAGTGACACGGTCACAGTATATGCAGTGTATAGGTGACAGTCACAGTATATGCAGTGTATAGGTGAAAGTCACAGTATATGCAGTGTATAAGTGGCACAGTCACAGTATATGCAGTGTATAGGTGACAGTCACAATATATGCAGTGTATAGGTGACAGTCACAGTATAAGCAGTGTATAAGTGATACAGTCACAGTATATGCAGTGTATAGGTGACAGTCACAGTATATGCAGTGTATAGGTGACAGTCACAGTATATGCAGTGTATAAGTGATACAGTCACAGTATATGCAGTGTATAGGTGACAGTCACAGTATAAGCCGTGTATAAGTGATACAGTCACAGTATATGCAGTGTATAGGTGACAGTCACAGTATATGCAGTGTATAGGTGACAGTCACAGTATATGCAGTGTATAAGTGATACAGTCACAGTATATGCAGTGTATAGGTGACAGTCACAGTATAAGCCGTGTATAAGTGATACAGTCACAGTATATGCAGTGTATAGGTGACAGTCACAGTATATGCAGTGTATAGGTGACAGTCACAGTATATGCAGTGTATAAGTGACACAATCACAGTATATGCAGTGTATAAGTGACACAGTCACAGTATATGCAGTGTATAAGTGACACAGTCACAGTATGTGCAGTGTATAGGTGACAGTCACAGTATATGCAGTGTATAGGTGACAGTCACAGTATATGCAGTGTATAGGTGACAGTCACAGTATATGCAGTGTATAAGTGATACAGTCACAGTATATGCAGTGTATAGGTGACAGTCACAGTATAAGCAGTGTATAAGTGATACAGTCACAGTATATGCAGTGTATAGGTGACAGTCACAGTATATGCAGTGTATAGGTGACAGTCGCAGTGTATAAGTGACACAGTCACAGTATATGCAGTGTATAAGTGACACAGTCACAGTATGTGCAGTGTATAGGTGACAGTCACAGTATATGCAGTGTATAGGTGACAGTCACAGTATATGCAGTGTATAGGTGACAGTCACAGTATATGCAGTGTATAAGTGACACGGTCACAGTATGTGCAGTGTATAGGTGACAGTCACAGTATATGCAGTGTATAGGTGACAGTCACAGTATATGCAGTGTATAGGTGACAGTCACAGTATGTGCAGTGTATAAGTGACACGGTCACAGTATATGCAGTGTATAGGTGACAGTCACAGTATATGCAGTGTATAGGTGAAAGTCACAGTATATGCAGTGTATAAGTGGCACAGTCACAGTATATGCAGTGTATAGGTGACAGTCACAATATATGCAGTGTATAGGTGACAGTCACAGTATAAGCAGTGTATAAGTGATACAGTCACAGTATATGCAGTGTATAGGTGACAGTCACAGTATATGCAGTGTATAGGTGACAGTCACAGTATATTCAGTGTATAAGTGATACAGTCACAGTATATGCAGTGTATAGGTGACAGTCACAGTATATGCAGTGTATAAGTGACACGGTCACAGTATATGCAATGTATAGGTGACAGTCACAGTATATGCAGTGTATAGGTGAAAGTCACAGTATATGCAGTGTATAAGTGGCACAGTCACAGTATATGCAGTGTATAGGTGACAGTCACAATATATGCAGTGTATAGGTGACAGTCACAGTATAAGCAGTGTATAAGTGATACAGTCACAGTATATGCAGTGTATAGGTGACAGTCACAGTATATGCAGTGTATAGGTGACAGTCACAGTATATGCAGTGTATAAGTGATACAGTCACAGTATATGCAGTGTATAGGTGACAGTCACAGTATAAGCCGTGTATAAGTGATACAGTCACAGCATATGCAGTGTATAGGTGACAGTCACAGTATATGCAGTGTATAGGTGACAGTCACAGTATATGCAGTGTATAAGTGATACAGTCACAGTATATGCAGTGTATAGGTGACAGTCACAGTATAAGCCGTGTATAAGTGATACAGTCACAGTATATGCAGTGTATAGGTGACAGTCACAGTATATGCAGTGTATAGGTGACAGTCACAGTATATGCAGTGTATAAGTGACACAATCACAGTATATGCAGTGTATAAGTGACACAGTCACAGTATATGCAGTGTATAAGTGACACAGTCACAGTATGTGCAGTGTATAGGTGACAGTCACAGTATATGCATTGTATAGGTGACAGTCACAGTATATGCAGTGTATAGGTGACAGTCACAGTATATGCAGTGTATAAGTGATACAGTCACAGTATATGCAGTGTATAGGTGACAGTCACAGTATAAGCAGTGTATAAGTGATACAGTCACAGTATATGCAGTGTATAGGTGACAGTCACAGTATATGCAGTGTATAGGTGACAGTCACAGTATATGCAGTGTATAAGTGACACAGTCACAGTATATGCAGTGTATAAGTGACACAGTCACAGTATGTGCAGTGTATAGGTGACAGTCACAGTATATGCAGTGTATAGGTGACAGTCACAGTATATGCAGTGTATAGGTGACAGTCACAGTATATGCAGTGTATAAGTGACACGGTCACAGTATGTGCAGTGTATAGGTGACAGTCACAGTATATGCAGTGTATAGGTGACAGTCACAGTATATGCAGTGTATAGGTGACAGTCACAGTATATGCAGTGTATAAGTGACACGGTCACAGTATGTGCAGTGTATAGGTGACAGTCACAGTATACGCAGTGTATAGGGGACAGTCACAGTATATGCAGTGTATAGGTGACAGTCACAGTATATGCAGTGTATAAGTGACACAGTCACAGTATATGCAGTGTATAAGTGACTCCGTCACAGTATGTGCAGTGTATAGGTGACAGTCACAGTATATGCAGTGTATAGGTGACAGTCACAGTATATGCAGTGTATAAGTGACACGGTCACAGTATATGCAGTGTATAGGTGACAGTCACAGTATATGCAGTGTATAGGTGACAGTCACAGTATATGCAGTGTATAAGTGGCACAGTCACAGTATATGCAGTGTATAGGTGACAGTCACAGTATATGCAGTGTATAGGTGACAGTCACAGTATATGCAGTGTATAAGTGACACAGTCACAGTATATGCAGTGTATAGGTGACAGTCACAGTATATGCAGCGTATAGGTGACAGAGTGTCTTTTAGACTAGGTCTGAAGATCGATCGGTTGCAGGCCTTTGTTTCAGGATTTAACATCGAGAAATAGCAACGTGGCAGATGAATTGGATCCTATGTGACCTCGTATTTTACCTCTGCCGTGATAGATTTCAAGTCAGTCTGTTGCCTAAACCTATTTACAGTGAGAATATGGAGCATGGAATTAACAATGCAGAATTACAAGCAAACGTATTGATTAAAGTAACTGTTAATATTCCCAACAAATGTACATTTTTCCAACCAATCAAACTATTATTCATTTATCTGCCATTTCACAATAAGTGTTTTTCCAAGAGGAGGAGGCCATTTTGAGATTGGATAAATAGCAGGAATGGAAGTTACTGTGTGTTTGATGCAGAAAATGATGCACTATGTCCACTGTGGCCAAGGAAAAAGAAAAGGTTATGACAATCATGTTAGAAATGTTCTATTTCTATTTAATGATACTTGTGATAGTGATAACAAAGCTCCTCTGGGATCCTTTTTACATATACTGGGGTCAGGTATAAAACTCCGGCACTGGCGAGTGTCGGGAGAGGTATAAAAATCTGCCACCGCCGGTTGGTATTTAACGGCAATTGCGCCATTTTATAAATCTTTTCAGTCCTCTGCCAAACTGCGTTTCCCTGCCGCTGATCAGGCATATTTCAGCGTCTGCGCAATGATTGGAGGCGGGGTGTAACCGCAGGAGGTAGTGCAGGCTCACGAAATTATACATAGGAGCTCAAGCTAATAGCTCCATTATTATCTGTGTGTGAGCCGTGGTTTCACGTGGCCTCCTTTGTATTATGGTATAAATTCTCTTTATCAAGATGGCTCCATTTAATTGAAATATTTAAGTGTCCTGATGCCACATACACAGACACGGGAAAAGCACACGTTCTTTATTGCAATCTATTAGGGATCGACCGATTATCGGATTAACCGATATTATCGGCCGATATTCACAGTTTCCTAAATTATCGGTATCGGCATCTAACTTTACCGATAATGCCGATAATATTTGAATGAAGCAGTTTTCGCGATCAACGATCGCGAAAACCGCTTTAACAGTGCTGGTCTATTGCCTCAACATCGAGGCAATAGCCAGCACCGATATTTCTATTTTGGGACCCCCACGATCGCCCCACGGAGCGATCGTGGGGAGCCATATTGACGGAGCATGCTGCTCCGTCAATATGGCTAAGTCCTCTGCCGGTCTGAGCTTCGGAAGTGAAAGTAACTTCACTTCCGTCGCTCTGAATATGCTACTTGACTACCCCTAGTGGTGGTTTAGTAGCATTGCAATGGAAAATAATTAAAATACATATTTAATTAAATAAAAACAGGTTATTTAGCTATATTAGCCTATAGGGTTAAAATTAAATATTTTTTAGCATAAGGGATAGGGTTAAAATTAAATTAAAGTTAAAAAATATTAAGGGATATAATAAGGATTAGAGTTGGGGTTAAATTTAGTGTTAGGGTTAAATTTTGGGTTCGGGTTGGGGTCAAAAGATCAATATAGGAAAAAACCAAAAAACACTATTTTTGGTTTTTGCCCCATAACTCGCAAAAAAATACCGAAAAATATGGAAACATGCATATTTTTGAACTCGGGACAACATTTAGAAACTATTTAGCCGGGGTCTTTTTTAATGATTTTATTTGTGTAAATTATATTTTAGGTCAAAGTTAGAAAAAGTGGGTTTTTTTAAATTTTTCATCATATTTTATGATTTTTTTTGTAGTAAATTATAAGATATGATGAACATAATGGTATCTAATGAAAGCCCTTCTTATGACGATAAAAACAACATATAATTTGTGTGGGTACTGTATGTGAGAAAGCAAAAAATTACAGCTAAACACAAACACCCTAGAAATGTCAAAACAGCCATTGTCACCAAGGGAAAGTCAAGGTGAAAATGTCTTGTCACTAAGGGGTTAATTAAGCTGTTTTGATGCCTTGCTTATATTTACTGTAGTGTCCCTTTGATATAATTGCCTATGTCATTGCTGCTCATTTTACTAAGATTTAATCTAAGTATGGACTATGTGCAATTGAACATTGTTGTTCTTGTTACCTTTTGACTGATATTAATTTAAAAAAAAAAAAAAAAAGTGGTCCAATTTGTTGTATTTGACCATATCACCATTGTTTTGCTGCATTATTTATTTTTATTTAGCAATGAAAAAGATTTACAAAAAAAAGCTAAACGTTAACAATAAACATGTTCATTTAACAGCAGATTTGTGTAGAAATTGTTTTTTTTCCCAAAAAATTAAAATGCACGAAATATCGGTATAAGTTATCGGCTATCGGCCTGAAAGTTCACAGGTTATCGGTATCGGTATCGGCTCTAAAAAATCAATATCGGTCGATCCCTACAATCTATACGTGGTTTTACAGTATAAATACTATACCTGATTATATACGCTCTCTATTCCCACACTAAACATCGTTTAGATTATGTCCCTTTAAAGATCCAGCCAATGAGAGATCCCTGATCCATTTACAAGAAGGAAGGCCTGTGGGAAACGGCACTTTGGGGGTCAGCGCCGGTGTTGATTCTTGTTCCTTTTGTTTGTTTTGGTGGTTTGTGGAAGAAGAACTGATGCAAATCATTACACAAAACTTTCTACAAACATCTCAATAACCTGCTGTTTCCACTTGGCCCCAAAACCCCTCTGACACCTCAGGAAAAACCTTCACTAGATAATATTTGGACAAGTGATAATTAGAGATAATTACAGTGATGGGGACATGCAAACTGACACACTTAGTGAGGACAAGGAATGGGGGGGGCAGGGCATCCACAAAAACCAAATGAGGGGATATTTAAATCTAGCATTAACCCCATGTGTTCAGTGCTTCTCTGTAGACCTGCTGGAGAGCCTGGACCATCATTATAAAGAATATGTCTGCCTTGTAATCTTTGGTGCCAGTGTATCCTAAGCTGGTACTCTCTATTCCTCCTTCCTTACTATACAAAGCTCCACAAGGTATCTTAGCATAGAAATAGAGAAGAACCCAAAACTAGGACCCCCTGATATTGCCTGGAGACCTTTAGATTCCCAGTTGGATACAGGGTCTTTGCAAAACTTTCAGATACATTACATTAACTTTTATTTATATAGAGCCAACAATGTACGTAGCGCTCGGTACAGAGCATAGAAGGGAACTACATACTAAGTAAGACAAACTAGAACAGACTGGTACATGAGGTAGAGAGCCCTGCTCGCAGAGCTTACAATCTAGAGGAACAGACTGCTACATGAGGTAGAGAGCCCTGCTCGCAGAGCTTACAATCTAGAGGAACAGACTGGTACATGAGGTAGAGAACCCTGCTCACAGAGCTTACAATCTAGAGGAACAGACTGGTACATGAGGTAGAGAACCCTGCTCGCAGAGCTTACAATCTAGAGGAACAGACTGGTACATGAGGTAGAGAACCCTGCTCACAGAGCTTACAATCTAGAGGAACAGACTGGTACATGAGGTAGAGAACCCTGCTCACAGAGCTTACAATCTAGAGGAACAGACTGGTACATGAGGTAGAGAGCCCTGCTCACAGAGCTTACAATCTAGAGGAACAGACTGGTACATGAGGTAGAGAACCCTGCTCACAGAGCTTACAATCTAGAGGAACAGACTGGTACATGAGGTAGAGAACCCTGCTCACAGAGCTTACAATCTAGAGGAACAGACTGGTACATGAGGTAGAGAGCCCTGCTCACAGAGCTTACAATCTAGAGGAACAGACTGGTACATGAGGTAGAGAACCCTGCTCACAGAGCTTACAATCTAGAGGAACAGACTGGTACATGAGGTAGAGAACCCTGCTCACAGAGCTTACAATCTAGAGGAACAGACTGGTACATGAGGTAGAGAGCCCTGCTCACAGAGCTTACAATCTAGAGGAACAGACTGGTACATGAGGTAGAGAGCCCTGCTCACAGAGCTTACAATCTAGAGGAACAGACTGGTACATGAGGTAGAGAACCCTGCTCACAGAGCTTACAATCTAGAGGAACAGACTGGTACATGAGGTAGAGAACCCTGCTCACAGAGCTTACAATCTAGAGGAACAGACTGGTACATGAGGTAGAGAGCCCAGCTCACAGAGCTTACAATCTGGAGGAACAGACTGGTACATGAGGTAGAGAGCCCTGCTCACAGAGCTTACAATCTAGAGGAACAGACTGGTACATGAGGTAGAGAACCCTGCTCACAGAGCTTACAATCTAGAGGAACAGACTGGTACATGAGGTAGAGAGCCCTGGTCACAGAGCTTACAATCTAGAGGAACAGACTGGTACATGAGGTAGAGAACCCTGCTCACAGAGCTTACAATCTAGAGGAACAGACTGGTACATGAGTTAGAGAGCCCTGCTCACAGAGCTTACAATCTAGAGGAACAGACTGGTACATGAGGTAGAGAGCCCTGCTCACAGAGCATACAATCTAGAGGAACAGACTGATACATGAGGTAGAGAGCCTTGCTCACAGAGCTTACAATCTAGAGGAACAGACTGGTACATGAGGTAGAGAACCCTGCTCACAGAGCTTACAATCTAGAGGAACAGACTGGTACATGAGTTAGAGAGCCCTGCTCACAGAGCTTACAATCTAGAGGAACAGACTGGTACATGAGGTAGAGAGCCCTGCTCACAGAGCTTACAATCTAGAGGAACAGACTGATACATGAGGTAGAGAGCCTTGCTCACAGAGCTTACAATCTAGAGGAACAGACTGGTACATGAGGTAGAGAGCCCTGCTCACAGAGCTTACAATCTAGAGGAACAGACTGGTACATGAGGTAGAGAGCCCGGCTCGCAGAGCTTACAATCTAGAGGAACAGACTGGTACATGAGGTAGAGAGCCCTGCTCACAGAGCTTACAATCTAGAGGAACAGACTGGTACGTGAGGTAGAGAACCCTGCTCACAGAGCTTACAATCTAGAGGAACAGACTGATACATGAGGTAGAGAACCCAGCTCGCAGAGCTTACAATCTAGAGGAACAGACTGGTACGTGAGGTCGAGAACCCTGCTCACAGAGCTTACAATCTAGAGGAACAGACTGGTACATGAGTTAGAGAGCCCTGCTCACAGAGCTTACAATCTAGAGGAACAGACTGGTACATGAGTTAGAGAGCCCGGCTCACAGAGCTTACAATCTAGAGGAACAGACTGATACATGAGGTAGAGAACCCTGCTCGCAGAGCTTACAATCTAGAGGAACAGACTGATACATGAGGTAGAGAGCCTTGCTCACAGAGCTTACAATCTAGAGGAACAGACTGGTATATGAGTTAGAGAGCCCTGCTCACAGAGGTTACAATCTAGAGGAACAGACTGGTACATGAGGTAGAGAGCCCTGCTCACAGAGCTTACAATCTAGAGGAACAGACTGGTATATGAGTTAGAGAGACCTGCTCACAGAGCTTACAATCTAGAGAAACAGACTGGTACATGATTTAGAGAGCCCGGCTCACAGAGCTTACAATCTAGAGGAACAGACTGGTACATGAGGTAGAGAGCCCTGCTCACAGAGCATACAATCTAGAGGAACAGACTGATACATGAGGTAGAGAGCCTTGCTCACAGAGCTTACAATCTAGAGGAACAGACTGGTACATGAGGTAGAGAACCCTGCTCACAGAGCTTACAATCTAGAGGAACAGACTGGTACATGAGTTAGAGAGCCCTGCTCACAGAGCTTACAATCTAGAGGAACAGACTGGTACATGAGGTAGAGAGCCCTGCTCACAGAGCTTACAATCTAGAGGAACAGACTGATACATGAGGTAGAGAGCCTTGCTCACAGAGCTTACAATCTAGAGGAACAGACTGGTACATGAGGTAGAGAGCCCTGCTCACAGAGCTTACAATCTAGAGGAACAGACTGGTACATGAGGTAGAGAGCCCGGCTCACAGAGCTTACAATCTAGAGGAACAGACTGGTACATGAGGTAGAGAGCCCTGCTCACAGAGCTTACAATCTAGAGGAACAGACTGGTACGTGAGGTAGAGAACCCTGCTCACAGAGCTTACAATCTAGAGGAACAGACTGATACATGAGGTAGAGAACCCAGCTCGCAGAGCTTACAATCTAGAGGAACAGACTGGTACGTGAGGTAGAGAACCCTGCTCACAGAGCTTACAATCTAGAGGAACAGACTGGTACATGAGTTAGAGAGCCCGGCTCACAGAGCTTACAATCTAGAAGGAACAGACTGTTACATGAGGTAGAGAGCCCTGCTCACAGAGCTTACAATCTAGAGGAACAGACTGGTACATGAGGTAGAGAGCCCTGCTCGCAGAGCTTACAATCTAGAGGAACAGACTGGTATATGAGTTAGAGAGCCCTGCTCGCAGAGCTTACAATCTAGAGGGAATGGGGTCCATAAGACACACAAGGGTTTTAAGAGGCCCGAGGGATTGAAGTTGTAATAACAGTAGTGTGGTTGGGAGGCACTAGGTGGGATAGGCCAAAGATGAATTGTGTGTTCCAGCTAGGTGGGATCAGCTAGCCAAAGTAGCCGAATTGGAAATATTCTCCCATTTAGCTATAGCTCCAACTCGGCTATTTTGGCTTTAATTTTGCAGTTCCCTCTTTCTAGATAAAGTCCTTAACCCCTTTGCGTCAAAGTTAGAAAAAGTTGTTGTTTTTTTAAAATTGTCATCATATTTTATGATTTTTTTGATAGTAACTTATAAGATATGATGAACATAACGGTATCTAATGAAAGCCCTTCTTATGACGATAAAAACAACACATAATTTGTGTGGGTACAGTATGTGAGAAAGAAGAAAATTACAGCTAAACACAAACACCCCAGAAATGTCAAAACAGCCATTGTCACCAAGGAAAAGTCAAATGTCTTGTCACTAAGGGGTTAATACATAACCAGAGCCACTCTATTACCCATTCATTTTCAGGAGGGATCGACTCCCGATCTTTCTGATGGATCCTGTCTCTGATCTGGGGTGAGGGGGTGAGAGGGGCATCACCCTGGCTTCGGTTACCCCTGCAGTCTTCTCCTGCTCTCAGGTCTGTACAATACTTTCAGAGCTCTGAATTACACCATAAGGCCCATTTGGGCCCCCGCCGTTCCCATGGGGTGGGGGGGTGACCCGCACACAGACCCAGCTCTGAGAAATGCACACACGTGTGCCCTGGTAATGTTTCCCGACATCAAACTGAGCCACATAGTGAGGTAAATGAATTGTAAACAAGTATCGATTGTGCTTTTTCCAATGCACATGAGCTGCAATTAAACATATGGATCTGTCGCTCTCAGAAAAGCCATCTCCAGATCCAATGAAATTAACAGCCTAACGACTTCTAGTGATGGGTGGATGTTTGTGTTGCTGTGT
This sequence comes from Pelodytes ibericus, assembly GCA_036172795.1. NCBI lineage: Eukaryota > Metazoa > Chordata > Amphibia > Anura > Pelodytidae > Pelodytes > Pelodytes ibericus. Next base: position 84,366,024 of record CM069865.1, read on the forward strand.
GTGTATCTGTGTGGGTTGCTGTATGTGCATGTGTGTTTGTGTGTTGCTGTGTGTCTGTCTGTGTGTGTTGCTGCATGTATGTGTGTGTACGTCTGTCTGTGTGTGTCTAGTTGTGTGTGCTGCTGTGTGTGTATATGTCTGTGTGTCTATATTGCTGTTTACATATATGTATCTGTCTGTGTGTGTGTGTCTGTCTGTGTGTGCTGCTGTGTGTGTATATGTCTATGTGTGTCTGTGTGTCTATATTGCTGTTTACATATATGTATCTGTGTGTGTGTGTCTATGTGTATCTGTGAGTGTGTGTCTGTATTGCTGTTTACGTGTGTGTTGCTGTGTCTAGGGGATTATGCATGCTAGGTGATATGTTATAGACTTGGTTATAATAAAAAGATAATAATAATATGTTGTAATCCCCAATATACAGGATTTCATACAGATATATAGATAGTGACCATTGTTTCACTACAGTTTCTTTCATAGTAATGTTTTATTTTGTATAACATCCATGTAATGATTGGAACTAAAATAAAGGAAGATTGAGCATTATTATACAACCTGTGAGAAACACTGTCATTATTTCTCTTTGTGTGGAGTTTACTGGATCTATTCTACAGGCCTTGTCCTGTGATTGCTGCTGATGACAGGAATATTTGGAAATACACTTTGTTAATCTCTGTTGCAGCCATTGTTTTATCCCACTTCTGACACCATTTCTAGCATATCCTAAACAAGAAATGATGTGAGAGCTACTTCAGCCAAAATGCAACTAAAGCAAAGTAATATGACACATTGTGATAATGGTGATGACAATCTCTCTGAGAATAGAGATCTCGAATACTGGTTCAGTCCAGCAAAGCAGCCACCAGACACTACTCTGGGCTCAATAATCTCAGTCCTAATCACTGTAATACTAAGTGTAACATTAAGTGTGTCACAGAATCTTCTGCCCCCAGCATTACATTACTCATGTCACACTCTGCACCACTCCCAGGGTTATATTAAGTGTCACATATTAATACAAATCATTCAGCTGCACTCTGGTATATGGGGCCTATACTGTGCCACCCAAATACTGCCACAGGCTGTACTTGTCACTCTGTGACATGGTACCACATCGCCACCTGCTGTCTGCTGCTGGGAGTTACACACATATAGTGGAGGAGAAGTCTGAGACATGGTCGGGGACTGGAGCTTCACATTCATTGGTGGATCTGATAAGAGAAGAAGTCCCTGCTAATGAAGATAATCAATAGTTTTGTCAATTAAATAGCATCCATCTCACAAGCAGAAACAGGACAGGGGATTTCAACGAAATGGGGTAAACTAGAAAACAGCCCCCAATACAGACAGCTTGTTACTCAGAATAAAGTGGATCCAGGATACTTGCTATCTTAAAATAAATCATTAAATCCTTAATGGCTCAAGGTATTCTATGCTGTGATCGTCCAGATCCTTCACGATCCTACACGTTTAATGGAATGTCCTTATTTCCTAATGCGAAACGCGTTGGGAGAACGTTAGCTCTTAGTATTGTCATCCTAGAGCAGGTCCTGGGATCCATATGAGAATAGACTGGAAGAATTAGTATGATAGAAGACCCCATAATGTGTGATATGACAACTGAATGGGGAAACTGAGCAGATCAGGGGTTTATTAACAATGTGCTGGGAGACTTGAGAACCAGCAGAGTCAATGGGACCAAAGGTCTCAAAAGTTTGATCCACAATCTCCAAAGCAACAGAAGAATCAGCATTGACCCTCGGATTTTGAAACCCCTGATTTTACATTATTTGCCCTTTGCTCTCATCTCCATGTGCTGCACTAAGGAGCCAAGAAACCCCATCAGATTACACACCCTGCATCTCGTTACTGCAGCTTGCTCCTGGGTGAGGATAATACTCTCAATCCTCATCCTTAGCAAGGAATTATAATTTTTTTCCTCTTCCATCATTTCTCCTTGTTGGTTTCACTGCAAAACATCTCCAGAAGAACGCCTCACAAACCTGACAAAAGCATTTCTGATCTGTCTCAGTTAATTGTCGTTAGTAGCAGCTCTATAAATTATTAATATAACATGCTCAGCGACAGTGTGGATGGCTGGAAGAGCATTGTGGGCTCCTCCAGGGATTCTGACTCTACCAAAAGATCTAGGATTTCTAGAAATATAATAATGGTATTTTGGCAGCTCAGAAAGCTTACGGTTTAATTAAGGAATATGAGGCACATAGATATGGATTACTCCAGGAGGGACGAGCGATAAAAAAAGGGGCAAAAAATTGTAATTGGTAGAGAGAAGGGCTGGCAGCTGTTCACAGTAATGATTTGAGAAATAAACTGGATATTACTATGATTATTTATTTGTAGTAAAATGGAACTGTCACCAAACATGTACTTATGATTACTTGAAAGATGGCGTCAAGTGTAGACATTTAAACTAAAAATGCTTTAATGACAGAATATAAATTAAGCACCTTATTGAGTATTTATATGCGTTCATTAACCCCATAGTGACATGCATTTTTGGCTGTAACTTGGTGACATGGCTGTTTAACATTTCTGCAGTGTTTGTGTTTAGCTGTAGTATTCTTCTTTCTCATTTACTATACCCACGCAAATTATATATTGTTTTTATCTCCATAAGAAGAGCTTTCTTTAGATCCCCTTATGTTCATCAAATCAAGAAAAAATGTTAACTTGAAAAAAGTGTTTTACACAATTACAAATGGTAAAAAATACCTGTCTTGTTTCTAAATTTTGTCCTGAGTCAAGAAATATGCCATGTTACATGTGTTTCTGTTATTTTTTGTTACACATTATAGGGTAATAACTAAACATACTTTTTTTTTTACCCTAATACTGACCCTAAATGTTACCCTTATACTAACCCTGACCCTAGGTTTTGGGGGGGTTTCATATTACAATGTTGCTGACTAATTTATCACTTCCGTCACAATAGAGCAGCGCCATATTAGCGGAGCATGCTGCTCTCCAGTATGGCGCCCGCGATTCGCTCTGTGTCCCCTGGAGAAGAAGTGTTGCTGCCTAATGCCTGGACATTGAGGAATTAGAACAACAATGATAGAGTTGTTTTCGTGATCACTGATTGCAAAAACGTCTGGTTCCACCGCAGGACGTGTCGGGCACATCCTATGAAGGGGTTAAAGCATCTTTATTTAAAATGTCTACACTTGATGCAATCTTTCAAATAAACATAACTTCATTTTGGGAGCGGAGGGTGAACCCGTCGCTGCTCAGTGTTCTGACCACTACAGGGTCTTACTCAACTCAAATTGTATATTTAGAGACGGGCTGAATAAAATGATAGGTCATACTGTCTAACGCACATGGTCAGATCAATGCTTCACCAATTTCCTGCATATTAAATGTCTAATCCTTTCTTTTATTGCAGTCAACCCTCCCACTGGCTCTCCGTATCCTTTACTCAGACTCTTATCCCATTTTTTAAGCAGATAAGAGCTGTGCATGGTACAGGTCTGATGCATCCAGTTGCACGTTAAATTGGTGCCTGGAGTGTCCATTTAAGATGATGCAGCTACCCTGTATCACAGTAACCTTGTTAAACATGCACCAGTGATACACATTATAATAGGAGATCCCTGCCGGGCCAGCAGGGGGGCCAGCAGGGGGGCCAGCAGGGGTTACACCTCCCACCAGGAAACACTTACCTGGGCTGTTATGCAATAAAAGAATAACTTGTATCAGGGAATGTAATGACTTGTGACTTTCATTCTCCTGGGGAATAAATCTCTCCTCCCTGTTCATCCAGCCGCTGTCAGATCACAGCTGCTCAGTCAGAGTGACCTGCACTTCACAAACAGCTCTGCAAACAGGCAGATTATTAGGGGACTTTCTGGGAAGGGAATGGGGCTGGGATTTTTGTGATAGGATTTTCCTTTTCTGTAGTGATGGAGGAGATGTGGCTGGAAGAGGTAGACAGATCCTGATGTTTAGGTGACACCAGCCCTGTGCTTCTGATTGGCCCAGTGACTTGGAGATCAAGAGCTGATCTCTGATCGGGTGATCTTCTCCGTGAGATCACTCAGGGTCCATTCACTAGATCTTCTATCTTGTTTAGTTGTCCCTCGCGCAGGTGCACTTCTACCAAAGTTACGGCCGATTAACAGCCGTAACTGTGTGCGCATGCGCCTGTGGTGCGCAATGAGCAAATTCTACTGCGCCTGTGACACTGCCACTGCTGATTCTGAGAGCAGCGCCCCCTAGCTGCCAGTGCAGCTGTGGCAGATGATCATTTTGGTGGGTATTGATTAATGCACGGGATGGCTTTACACCATCTCAGACCCTTTGACACGGCAGGAGCACACTAGTGCAGTGTCCGACGTGTGTAACATACATGTACCCCAAACCCAGAGAGTGGGGTCAGCTCTTCACTCCAAAGCTTCATGTTACCGCTTTACCAAGTATCTCGTGTCTCTGTCCTGTTACCCCACTCACAGGCGCTCAGAGGGGCGGGTGCTGGAGTTAGTGTGTCTGTCCCAAATTAAATCCATTCCCAGAATGATCCCCTCTCTAAATGAATCCCCCCTCCTCCTGGTGCTCACATGAGCCTTACTGTAATGTATGTGTCATTATCCACCCTGACTATCCTCAGCTTCCATCCAATCCTGTGTTATTAAATACATAAAGTGAGGGAGTCAGATGGCAGGCGGCCAGACCTTTCTTCTCCAGCATCATTGACTTGTCACCTGTAACAACATGGAGCTGTTACAGGGTAAGGAGGTGCCTGAGGGTCGTTAGACTGTGGCATGGGTGTAGGAACCCCCAAAAATCTGGGGGGGACAGCATTTTTGCTCGCCGGGTATAGCAGCAGTAAAAATAAAGCTTGTCACAGTGTATATTATATCACCAAAGTTCCCACCAACATTACCAGGATCCTTGGTATACAACAGATACATTCACAGCACAATATCTACATCAGGCAGGTGCATTTTATCACTGTTACATGAAATATAGTCAGGGAGCTGTGTGTACACCATAAAACATACATCAGTATGAACCTACCACTTCTGCTGGAATGCCATTCCATGTATCCACTACCCTCTCAGTAAAGTAATACTTTCATTAGTCCCTGACCTTATCTTATATCTAGGATAGCCTTATACCTATCCCATGCATGCTTAAACAACTTCACTATATTAACCTCTACCACTTCTACTGGAAGGCTATTCCATGCACCCACTACCCTCTCAGTATAGTAATACTTTCATTGGTCCCTGGCCTTATCTTATATCTAGGATAGCCTTATACCTATCCCATGCATGCTTAAACTCCTTCACTGCATTAACCTCTACCACTTCTACTGGAAGACTATTCCCTGACCTTATCTTATATCTAGGATAGCCTTATACCTATCCCATGCATGCTTAAACAACTTCACTATATTAACCACTTCTACTGGAAGACTAGTCCCTGACCTTATCTTATATCTAGGATAGCCTTATACCTATCCCATGCATGCTTAAACAACTTCACTATATTAACCTCTACCACTTCTACTGGAAGACTATTCCATGCATCCACTACCCTCTCAGCAAGCAAACATTACATTTCTGACCAGAAAATAAACTGTAAAATATTAAATATTTCCAGCATTTCCAAAAGCTTAGGGTGGACCCCAAATATATGTATATAACTAGTAACATTTATACCAGGGCTTGACAACCTTAACTAAGTTTTAGGAGCCAGGAAAAAAATCGAGGAGCCAGACAACAGCACATACACACAATCACATGCAGTCATATACAGTCAGTCACATAGACACATATACTCATACATACAGCCTGTCACACATATACATACTGTCACATAGACACACACTCATACATACATACATACATACAGTCTGCCAGGCACACACTCACACATACATACAGTCTGTCAGACACACACACACTCATACATACAGTCGTTCACAGACACATTCATACATACATACATACATACAGTCTGTCGCAGACACACACTCATACAAACATGCAGTCTGTCAGACACACACTCATAGATACAGTCTGTAACATAGACACATACACTCAGAGTCAGTCACATAGACACACACACTCATACATACAGTCTGTCACAGACACACACACTCATAATCAGTCACATATACACACAAACTCATACAGTCAGTCACAGACACACAAACTCATACAGTCAGTCACAGACACACAAACTCATACAGTCAGTCACAGACACACAAACTCACACAGTCAGTCACACACACTATATCTCATTGCAGGGAAGGTGGGCATTTCCGTTCCAGGTTTGTCTGTGCCTCTTACAAAGGCACAGACCATCATTACTTATTAATTACATTATTTTGCCCATTCATTTGTCAGTTTTATTTTGCCCACATTCATTTGCCAGTGGGTTTTTTTGCCCAAATTCATTTGTCAGGGTTTTTTTTGCCCACATTCATTTGCTAGGGTTTTTTTTGCCCACATTCATTTGCCAGGTTTTTTGTTGCCCACATTCATTTGGGCAGTAATATTGTGCCAGCCAGATGCCCAGTAATATAGTGCCAGCCAGATGCCCAGTAATATAGTGCCAGTCAGAGCCCAGTAATATAGTGCCAGCCAGATGCCTGTAATATTATGCCAGTCAGAGCCCAGTAATATAGTGCCAGCCAGATGCCTGTAATATTATGCCAGTCAGAGCCCAGTAATATAGTGCCAGCCAGATGCCTGTAATATTATGCCAGTCAGAGCCCAGTAATATAGTGCCAGCCAGATGCCTGTAATATTATGCCAGCCAGATGCCCAGTAATATAGTGCCAGCCAGATGCCTGTAATATTGTGCCAGCCAGATGCCTGTAATATTGTGCCAGTCAGAGCCCAGTAATATAGTGCCAGCCAGATGCCTGTAATATTGTGCCAGCCAGATGCCTGTAATATTGTGCCAGTCAGAGCCCAGTAATATAGTGCCAGCCAGATGCCTGTAATATTATGCCAGCCAGATGCCCAGTAATATAGTGCCAGCCAGAGCCCAGTAATATTATGCCAGCCAGATGCCCAGTAATATAGTGCCAGCCAGATGCCCAGTAATATAGTGCCAGCCAGATGCCTGTAATATTATGCCAGCCAGATGCCCAGTAATATAGTGCCAGCCAGATGCCTGTAATATTGTGCCAGCCAGATGCCTGTAATATTGTGCCAGTCAGAGCCCAGTAATATAGTGCCAGCCAGATGCCTGTAATATTATGCCAGCCAGATGCCCAGTAATATAGTGCCAGCCAGAGCCCAGTAATATTATGCCAGCCAGAGCCCAGTAATATTATGCCAGCCAGATGCCCAGTAATATAGTGCCAGCCAGATGCCCAGTAATATAGTGCCAGCCAGATGCCTGTAATATTGTGCCAGTCAGATGCCCAGTAATATAGTGCCAGCCAGAGCCCAGTAATATAGTGCCAGCCAGATGCCCAGTAATATTATGCCAGCCAGATGCCTGTAATATTATGCCAGTCAGAGCCCAGTAATATAGTGCCAGCCAGATGCCTGTAATATTGTGCCAGTCAGAGCCAGTAATATAGTGCCAGCCAGATGCCTGTAATATTGTGCCAGTCAGAGCCCAGTAATATTATGCCAGTCAGATGCCTGTAATATTATGCCAGCAAGATGCCTGTAATATTATGCCAGTCAGAGCCCAGTAATATAGTGCCAGCCAGATGCCTGTAATATTGTGCCAGTCAGAGCCCAGTAATATAGTGCCAGCCTGATGCCTGTAATATTGTGCCAGTCAGAGCCCAGTAATATAGTGCCAGCCAGAGCCCAGTAATATTGTGCCAGTCAGAGCCCAGTAATATAGTGCCAGCCAGATGCCTGTAATATTGTGCCAGTCAGAGCCCAGTAATATTATGCCAGTCAGATGCCTGTAATATTGTGCCAGTCAGAGCCCAGTAATATAGTGCCAGCCAGAGCCCAGTAATATAGTTGCCAGCCAGATGCCCAGTAATATTATGCCAGTCAGCCCCCCCCCCCCCCCCCCCTTCCCTAGTACTTACACTTCACTGCTCCGTGTCCCCCGCTGGATGTCTCCTCCGTGCAGTCTTCCCTCTTGCACGGAGGAGGGAAACAGTCACCGGATGTGACGCAACGTCACATCCGGCGTCAGATTTTTTTGTTGTTTTTTTTGTTGTTTTTTTTCCGGCCGTCGCATCCATCGGATGCGGCTTGCCGGAAAAAAGCAGCAAGCAGGGGCTGGGGGCCCCGTTTGCCTCGCGTTCTCGGGGGGATTTCACCCTACCTGTCCCCCCCACATTTTTCACCCTACCTGTCCCCCCCACATTTTTTCCTGGGGGGGATCCGTCCCCCCCATCCCCCCCGCTTCCTACGCCCATGTATATATGTATAGTATTTACAGCACTCACGCCTGTTTAGTAAGCGTCATATTATATATGTATAGTATTTACAGCACTCACGCCTGTTTAGTAAGCGTCCTATTATATATGTATAGTACTTACAGCGCTCACACCTGTTTAGTAAGCGTCATATTATATATGTATAGTATTTACAGCACTCACACCTGTTTAGTAAGCATCATATTATATATGTATAGTATTTACAGCACTCACACCTGCTTAGTAAGCGTCATATTATATATGTACAGTACTTACAGCGCTCACACCTGTTTAGTAAGAGTCATATTATATATGTATAGTATTTACAGCAGTCACACCTGTTTAGTAAGCGTCATATTATATATGTATAGTACTTACAGCGCTCACACCTGTTTAGTACGAGTCATATTATATATGTATAGTATTTACAGCAGTCACACCTGTTTAGTAAGAGTCATATTATATATGTATAGTATTTACAGCACTCACACCTGTTTAGTAAGAGTCATATTATATATGTATGGTATTTACAGTGCACTCACACCTGTTTAGTAAGAGTCATATTATATATGTATAGTATTTACAGCACTCACACCTGTTTAGTAAGCGTCATATTATATATGTATAATATTTACAGCACTCACACCTGTTTAGTAAGAGTCATATTATATATTGTTGAATGGATTAGACAATGGCTGAGTGACAGGCAACAGAGGGTTGTAGTCAATGGGGTATATTCGATGCAAGGTCTTGTTACTAGTGGGGTACCTCAGGGATCTGTTCTTGGACCCATTCTCTTTAATATTTTTATTAGCGATATTGCAGAAGGTCTTGTTGGTAAAGTATGTCTTTTTGCTGATGATACAAAGATTTGCAGCAGGGTTGATATTCATGGAGGGATAAGCCAAATGGCAAATGATTTAGCTAAACTAGAAAAATGGTCAGAGCAGTGGCAACTGGCATTTAATGTGGACAAGTGCAAGATTATGCACCTTGGGCGTAAAAACCCAAAAGCAGAATATAGACTATTTGGTACAGTCCTAACCTCAACATCTGAGGAAAGGGATTTAGGAGTAATAATTTCAGAGGACTTGAACGTAGGTAGGCAATGCAATAGAGCAGCAGGAAATGCTAGCAGAATGCTTGGTTGTATAGGGAGAGGTATTAGCAGTAGGAAGAGGGAAGTGCTCATGCCATTGTACAGAGCGCTGGTGAGACCTCGCTTGGAGTATTGTACAGAGCGCTGGTGAGACCTCACTTGGAGTACTATACAGAGCCCTGGTGAGACCTCACTTGGAGTATTGTACAGAGCGCTGGTGAGACCTCACTTGGAGTATTGTACAGAGCGCTGGTGAGACCTCACTTGTAGTATTGTACAGAGCGCTGGTGAGACCTCACTTGGAGTATTGTACGCAGTACTGGAGACCGTATCTCCAGAAGGATATTGATACTTTGGAGAGAGTTCAGAGAAGGGCTACTAAACTGGTTCATGGGTTGAAGGATAAAACTTACCAGGAAAGGTTAAAGCATCTTAACATGTATAGCTTGGAGGAAAGACGTAACAGGGGGGATATGATAGAAACATTTAAATACATAAAGGGAATCAACACAGTAAAGGAAGAGAGTATATTTAAAAGAAGAAAAACTACCACAACTAGAGGACATAGTCTTAAATTAGAGGGGCAACGATTTAAAAGTAATATCAGGAAGTATTACTTTACTGACAGGGTAGTGGATGTATGGAATAGCCTGCCAGCAGAAGTGGTAGAGGTAAACACAGTCAAGGATTTTAAGCATGCGTGGGATAGACACAAGGCTATCCTAGCTATAAGACCGGGAACGGGGGACTAATAAAAGTACTCAAAAAAAAAAAAAAAATTGGGCAGACTAGATGGACCGAATGGTTCTTATCTGCCGACACATTCTATGTTTCTATGTTTCTATATGTATAGTAATTACAGCGCTCACACCTGTTTAGTAAGCATCATATTATACATGTATAGTATTTACAGCGCTCACACCTGTTTAGTAAGCGTCATATTATATATGTATAGTATTTACAGCACTAACGCCTGTTTAGTATGTGTCATTTTATATATGTATAGTACTTACAGCACTCACACCTGTTTAGTAAGCGTCATATTATATATGTATAGTATTTACAGCAGTCACACCTGTTTAGTAAGAGTCATATTATATATGTATAGTATTTACAGCGCTCACACCTGTTTAGTAAGCGTCATATTATATTTGTATAGTATTCACAGCACTCACAGCTGTTTAGTAAGAGTCATATTATATATGTATGTTATTTACAGCGCTCACACCTGTATAGTAAGAGTCATATTATATATGTATAGTATTTACAGCACTCACACCTGTTTAGTAAGCGTCATATTATATATGTATAGTATTTACAGCACTCACACCTGTTTAGTAAGCGTCATATTATATATGTATGTTATTTACAGCGCTCACACCTGTTTAGTAAGAGTCATATTATATATGTATGTTATTTACAGCGCTCACACCTGTTTAGTAAGAGTCATATTATATATGTATAGTATTTATAGCACTCACACCTGTTTAGTAAGAGTCATATTATATATGTATAGTATTTACAGCACTCACAGCTGTTTAGTAAGAGTCATATTATATATGTATAGTATTTACAGCAGTCACACCTGTTTAGTAAGAGTCATAATATATATGTATAGTATTTACAGCACTTACACCTGTGTAGTAAGCGTCATATTATATATGTATAGTATTTACAGCAGTCACACCTGTTTAGTAAGCGTCATATTATATATGTATAGTATTTACAGCGCTCACACCTGTGTAGTAAGCGTCATATTATATATGTATAGTATTTACAGCACTCACACCTGTTTAGTAAGAGTCATATTATATATGTATAGTATTTACAGCACTCACACCTGTTTAGTAAGAGTCATATTATATATGTATAGTATTTACAGCACTCACAGCTGTTTAGTAAGAGTCATATTATATATGTATAGTATTTACAGCACTCACACCTGTTTAGTAAGCATCATATTATATATGTATAGTATTTACAGCACTCACACCTGTTTAGTAAGCGTCATATTATATATGTATAGTATTTACAGCACTCACACCTGTTTAGTAAGCGTCATATTATATATGTATAGTATTTACAGCACTCACACCTGTTTAGTAAGCGTCATATTATATATGTATAGTATTTATAGCACTCACACCTGTTTAGTAAGATTCATATTATATATGTATAGTATTTACAGCACTCACACCTGTTTAGTAAGCGTCATATTATATATGTATAGTAATTACAGCACTCACACCTGTTTAGTAAGCATCATATTATATATGTATAGTATTTACAGCACTCACACCTGTATAGTAAGCGTCATATTATATATGTACAGTACTTACAGCACTCACACCTGTTTAGTAAGATTCATATTATATATGTATAGTATTTACAGCACTCACGCCTGTTTAGTAAGCGTCATATTATATATGTATAGTATTTACAGCACTCACACCTGTATAGTAAGCGTCATATTATATATGTACAGTACTTACAGCACTCACACCTGTTTAGTAAGATTCATATTATATATGTATAGTATTTACAGCACTCACGCCTGTTTAGTAAGCGTCATATTATATATGTATAGTATTTACAGCACTCACACCTGTATAGTAAGCGTCATATTATATATGTACAGTACTTACAGCACTCACACCTGTTTAGTAAGCATCATATTATATATGTATAGTATTTACAGCACTCACAGCTGTTTAGTAAGCGTCATATTATATATGTATTGTATTTACAGCACTCACACCTGTTTAGTAAGCGTCATATTATATATGTATAGTCATTACAGCGCTCACACCTGTTTAGTAAGCATCATATTATATATGTATAGTATTACAGCACTCACACCTGTTTAGTAAGCATCATATTATATATGTATAGAATCAGTGGGGTATTTCAGCACTGAGATGGGTGTAATTTAGGGTTAAACCTGCCTGTTTAAATGATTTCTCTGAGAAAAACCCTGGCAGAATCTTATTAAGTGTCAGCGACTTGGTTTCTGTAATTAGGTTATTGATCTATTTTAACTTTCTAATTTATAGGGTTAATTATTTTTGCAGGGACAGAGCAGTATCTCACATCCTGTTACAGCAGGAACATTTTAAAACCATCTGCATTTAAGTTATGGGCACTAGGAATAAGACTCAATAACTCCTGCAGTGCATCGAATCCATCCAAACCTCAGTATAAAGTGCGGACCAGCTCAGGTGAGTCCGATCAGTCAGTGCAGAGATCCAGTAAGCCTGACACTCGCCCAAATTAGCAGAGTAAGAATCATTTAGCTGCATTGGAGAATTTTTCCAACTCTTATATTGGTCTAAAGTTTGCAATTCCCTTCTCAATTTCCTGCAGTTTTCTGTTTATTGATTTTTGTCTTTTGCATGAACAAAGAAAACAGAACTATCCCCATCTATCTCTAGCTACCTCCATATAATGCCAGCGAGGGGCTCAGTATAAGACATTACAGTAACTAACCCCATCTATCTCTAGCTACCTCCATATAATGCCAGCGAGGGGCTCAGTATAAGACATTACAGTGACTAACCCCATCTATCTCTAGCTACCTCCATATAGTGCCAGCGAGGGGCTCAGTATAAGACATTACAGTGACTAACCCCATCTATCTCTAGCTACCTCCATATAGTGCCAGCGAGGGGCTCAGTATAAGACATTACAGTGACTAACCCCATCTATCTCTAGCTACCTCCATATAGTGCCAGCGAGGGGCTCAGTATAAGACATTACACTGACTAACCCCATCTATCTCTAGCTACCTCCATATAGTGCCAGCGAGGAGCTCAGTATAAGACATTACAGTAACTAACCCCATCTATCTCTAGCTACCTCCATATAGTGCCAGCGAGGGGCTCAGTATAAGACATTACACTGACTAACCCCATCTATCTCTAGCTACCTCCATATAGTGCCAGCGAGGAGCTCAGTATAAGACATTACAGTAACTAACCCCATCTATCTCTAGCTACCTCCATATAGTGCCAGCGAGGGGATCATAATAAGACATTACAGTGACTAACCCCATCTATCTCTAGCTACCTCCATATAGTGCCAGCGAGGAGCTCAGTATAACACATTACAGTGACTAACCCCATCTATCTCTAGCTACCTCCATATAGTGCCAGCGAGGGGCTCAGTATAACACATTACAGTGACTATCCCCATCTATCTCTAGCTACCTCCATATAGTGCCAGCGAGGAGCTCAGTATAACACATTACAGTGACTATCCCCATCTATCTCTAGCTACCTCCATATAGTGCCAACGAGGGGCTCAGTATAACACATTTACAGTGACTAACCCCATCTATCTCTAGCTAGCTCCATATAGTGCCAGCGAGGAGCTCAGTATAACACATTACAGTGACTAACCCCATCTATCTCTAGTTACCTCCATATAGTGCCAGCGAGGGGCTCAGTATAAGACATTACAGTGACTAACCACATCTATCTCTAGCTACCTCCATATAGTGCCAGCTAGGAGCTCAGTATAACACATTACAGTGACTAACCCCATCTATCTCTAGTTACCTCCATATAGTGCCAGCGAGGGGCTCAGTATAAGACATTACAGTGACTAACCCCATATATCTCTAGCTACCTCCATATAGTGCCAGCCTGGGGCTCGGTATAAGACATTACAGTGACTACCCCATCTATCTCTAGCTACCTCCATATAGTGCCAGCGAGGGGCTCAGTATAAGACATTACAGTGACTAACCCCATCTATCTCTAGCTACCTCCATATAGTGCCAGCGAGGAGCTCAGTATAACACATTACAGTGACTATCCCCATCTATCTCTAGCTACCTCCATATAGTGCCAGCAAGGAGCTCAGTATAAGACATTACAGTGACTAACCCCATCTATCTCTAGCTACCTCCATATAGTGCCAGCGAGGGGCTCAGTATAACACATTACAGTGACTAACCCCATCTATCTCTAGCTACCTCCATATAGTGCCAGCGAGGAGCTCAGTATAAGACATTACAGTGACTAACCCCATCTATCTCTAGCTACCTCCATATAGTGCCAGCGAGGAGCTCAGTATAAGACATTACAGTGACTAACCCCATCTATCTCTAGCTACCTCCATATAGTGCCAGCGAGGAGCTCAGTATAAGACATTACACTGACTAACCCCATCTATCTCTAGCTACCTCCATATAATGCCAGCGAGGGGCTCAGTATAAGACATTACAGTGACTAACCCCATCTATCTCTAGCTACCTCCATATAGTGCCAGCGAGGGGCTCAGTATAAGACATTACAGTGACTAACCCAATCTATCTCTAGCTACCTCCATATAGTGCCAGCGAGGGGCTCAGTATAAGACATTACAGTGACTATCCCCATCTATCTCTAGCTACCTCCATATAGTGCCAGCGAGGAGCTCAGTATAACACATTACAGTGACTATCCCCATCTATCTCTAGCTACCTCCATATAGTGCCAGCGAGGGGCTCAGTATAAGACATTACAGTGACTAACCCCATCTATCTCTAGTTACCTCCATATAGTGCCAGCGAGGAGCTCAGTATGACATTACAGTGACTAACCCCATCTATCTCTAGCTACCTCCATATAATGCCAGCGAGGGGCTCAGTATAAGACATTACATAGAAACATAGAATGTGTCGGCAGATAAGAACCATTCGGTCCATATAGTCTGCCCAATTTTTTTTTTTTGAGTACTTTTATTAGTCCCCCGTTCCCGGTCTTATAGCTAGGATAGCCTTGTGTCTATCCCACGCATGCTTAAAATCCTTGACTGTGTTTACCTCTACCACTTCTGCTGGCAGGCTATTCCATACATCCACTACCCTCTCAGTAAAGTAATACTTCCTGATATTACTTTTAAATTGTTGCCCCTCTAATTTAAGACTATGTCCTCTAGTTGTGGTAGTTTTTCTTCTTTTAAATATACTCTCTTCCTTTACTGTGTTGATTCCCTTTATGTATGTAAATGTTTATATCATATCCCCCCTGTTACGTCTTTCCTCCAAGCTATACATGTTAAGATGCTTTAACCTTTCCTGGTAAGTTTTATCCTTCAACCCATGAACCAGTTTAGTAGCCCTTCTCTGAACTCTCTCCAAAGTATCAATATCCTTCTGGAGATTACAGTGACTAACCCCATCTATCTCTAGCTACCTCCATATAGTGCCAGCGAGGAGCTCAGTGTAAGACATTACAGTGACTAAACCCATAGCTTGGACATCTGACAAACCTCCACGTGCCCTGATCTCAGTTGATAATGGAAATATAATGAAATGTAGGGGACTAGTCCGGGGGGCGGTGAGTAAAAGACCCCAGTGAATGTCCACTAGCATCAAGGCCGGCCCTACAGTGGGCCCGGGAGGGTCAGTTGTCCCAGGCGGACTCTCCAGTCCGAGCACCGGAATGTCACAGGGAGGGTTCTGGCAGAACCAGCAGTGACATATCTCACGTCTGCACAGGACTCCATACATGTGCTGGGGCTGGCAAGCAGGTAGGGATACTAGAGAGGGGCTCAAATCCATCTGCCTGTAGCGGACTACCACTCTCACAATGCTCAGCCAGCATCAAAGTCATGTGGTCATCCCTGGTCTGCTCAATGATTCTATTTTATTACTCATTTTATCTCATAGATTAGTTTTGCGAAGTGGTAGAGGTTAATACAGTGAAGGGGTTTAAGCATGCATGGGATAGGTATAAGGCTATCCTAGATATAAGATAAGGCCAGGGACTAATGAAAGTATTACTTTACTGAGAGGGTAGTGGATGTATGGAATAGTCTTCCAGTAGAAGTGGTAGAGGTTAATACAATGAAGGAGTATAAGCATGCATGGGATAGGTATAAGGCTATCCTAGATATAAGATAAGGCCAGGGACTAATGAAAGTATTACTTTACTGAGAGGGTAGTGGATGTATGGAATAGTCTTCCAGTAGAAGTGTTAGAGGTTAATACAGTGAAGGAGTTTAAGCATGCATGGGATAGGTATAAGGCTATCCTAGATATAAGATAAGGCCAGGGACTAATGAAAGTATTACATTACTGAGAGGGTAGTGGATGCATGGAATAGTCTCCCAGTAGAAGTGGTAGAGGTTAATACAGTGAAGGAGTTTAAGCATGCATGGGATAGGTATAAGGCTATCCTAGATATAAGATAAGGCCAGGGACTAATGAAAGTATTACATTACTGAGAGGGTAGTGGATGCATGGAATAGTCTTCCAGTAGAAGTGGTAGAGGTTAATACAATGAAGGAGTATAAGCATGCATGGGATAGGTATAAGGCTATCCTAGATATAAGATAAGGCCAGGGACTAATGAAAGTATTACATTACTGAGAGGGTAGTGGATGCATGGAATAGTCTTCCAGTAGAAGTGGTAGAGGTTAATACAGTGAAGGAGTTTAAGCATGCATGGGATAGGTATAAGGCTATCCTAGATATAAGATAAGGCCAGGGACTAATGAAAGTATTACATTACTGAGAGGGTAGTGGATGCATGGAATAGTCTTCCAGTAGAAGTGGTAGAGGTTAATACAGTGAAGGAGTTTAAGCATGCGTGGGATAGGTATAAGGTTATCCTAGATATAAGATAAGGTCAGGGACTAATGAAAGTATTACATTACTGAGAGGGTAGTGGATGTATGGAATAGTCTTCCAGTAGAAGTGGTAGAGGTTAATACAGTGAAGGAGTTTAAGCATGCATGGCATAGGTATAAGGCTATCCTAGATATAAGATAAGGTCAGGGACTAATGATTCAGACATTGGGAGACTAGATGGTCGAGTGGTTCTTATCTGTCGGTGACACAGTCTATGTTTCTATATCACTGGCATACACCTCTCACACGGTTTATAATAGCAGTGTATAATTCCAATCACACGGATAAAGAAACACAACACCTCTGGTTTCTGGTTTAATAGACTCTGGCAATAATATTACAAAAATCACTCTTTCAAATATTAATAAAATAGAAAATAATCCCTGAATACTTTTTAATAATGATTTCCACATCTGGCAGAATATCAGGCACTGTCTGAAGTTAAACATTAATCCCCAAGTGTGGTTATCCGAGACAGCCGACCCTCGCCATCTCATGACTGCGGCATTCGAGGGGGTGCTGGGGGAAGATGCTGAACTCAAAGGAGCCCACTGCCCAGCAGACAGTCACATTTACATATTAATGTTCTTGTTTTGTTTTAAAAAATGCAACAGATTAAAAATTAGCCATGATTGGAAAAAAAGAAAAATAACGGTTACAATGCACGTTCTGGCACGAGTCTGGATTGGTGCATTATATGGGACCCTACGTAAAATGAGTAAGACCCTGCTTTTAAGGCACCGACTCTCTTGCAGGGGGAGATGCTGTAACTCAGCAGGTAACATCTCATGACACTGGACTGTAAATCTGTCATAGTAAATTACAGCTGAGCGAGAATAACTCCCTATGGAGGGGGAAAAATCTTGCTGCAATCTATTGACGGAAGACGAGGTGTGAACGGGCAGACTGCAGGGATATTGTGCATATCACAGCCCTTTTCATTCATTGCTCTTGTCCTGATAAAGGTGCAAGGAGGACAGGTAACAGGTGTGCAACCCTCGCACACTCCCTGAGGGTTTCACTCACATACGAAGTTCCAGATATGACGCCACAATGTGCAAGAAGAGCAGTAAACAGAGGTGTGCTCTGTGGATGTGGTCTCAGGCGCATACTGTCTGGGGGGTGGGGGGGGAATCCCAGAGGTCATAGAAGCCCCACCATCTGATCAATCTGCCGCATGTAAACACTCTTTAATGGGAGAGAAAACCTTCGCTCCGCAGGCACTCTGTGACACTGGAAAACAAAAAGAGCACGTTAAGAGTGGGCGAGACAGTGTTTGTACTGTGAATGCAGAGCAGGGATTCCCAAGCCAGTCCTCAGGTCCCGTCCCCCCTAAATCCTGCACTGTTAGGGGGGAACGTGTGAGCACTGGCTTGGGAACCACTGATGTAGTGAATAAAAACTGCATCAAATGTGTTTGTACCGTCTCATGCTTATAACATCGCCTGTGGCTCAATATGAAAATAAAATACTTGTCAATACAAAATGTGTAATGTGCATACCGCGCCACAGGTGATGTCATAAGCAGGAGACCCATCTCTCAATCTATTCTATCGACACATGTATAAATATAAGAATTTAAAGAAGCATACCCTCCCCCAGGGCATTTTATAAGCATCTGCCCAGCTAATAACCAAGACTATACAAGGGGCAGCAACCAAGATGTATCTGAAAAACCTGCTTTGCTGAGACTACAGGAGAGACTTCTGGGAAATCCCCTGTGTACCACCATATAATGTGTCTTAAAGGTTAACCGTAGTCCAAAAAATGCTTCTGTTTAATTGAAAGATGGCATCAAGTGTAGTCAGTTTAAATAAAAATGCTTTAATGAAAGAATACAAATAAAGCACCTTATTGAGCACTCTTTGTACCGATAGCTTGGTCATGGGGCAGACATTATCATTCAGATAATAACACAGATAAAGGAAGATCTGACCCAAGACTCTATGTAACAGATTCTAAACAACATGTCCTCCCCTGATAGAGCTATACAGAGCAAAGATTCTAAACAACATGACCGCCCCCTGATAGAGCTATACAGAGCAAAGATTCTAAACAACATGACCGCCCCCTGATAGAGCTATACAGAGCAAAGATTCTAAACAACATGTCCACTCCCTGATAGAGCTATACAGAGCAAAGATTCTAAACAACATGTCCGCCCCCTGATAGAGCTATACAGAGGAAAGATTCTAAACAACATGTCCGCCCCCTGATAGAGCTATACAGAGGAAAGATTCTAAACAACATGTCCGCTCCCTGATAGAGCTATACAGAGGAAAGATTCTAAACAACATGTCCGCCCCCTGATAGAGCTATACAGAGGAAAGATTCTAAACAACATGTCCGCTCCCTGATAGAGCTATACAGAGGAAAGATTCTAAACAACATGTCCGCTCCCTGATAGAGCTATACAGAGGAAAGATTCTAAACAACATGTCCGCCCCCTGATAGAGCTATACAGAGGAAAGATTCTAAACAACATGTCCGCCCCCTGATAGAGCTATACAGAGGAAAGATTCTAAACAACATGTCTGCCCCCTGATAGAGCTATACAGAGGAAAGATTCTAAACAACATGTCCGCTCCCTGATAGAGCTATACAGAGGAAAGATTCTAAACAACATGTCCGCTCCCTGATAGAGCTATACAGAGGAAAGATTCTAAACAACATGTCCGCCCCCTGATAGAGCTATACAGAGGAAAGATTCTAAACAACATGTCCGCCCCCTGATAGAGCTATACAGAGGAAAGATTCTAAACAACATGTCCGCCCTCTGATAGAGCTATACAGAGGAAAGATTCCAAACAACATGTCCGCCCTCTGATAGAGCTATACAGAGGAAAGATTGTAAACAACATGTCCGCCCCCTGATAGAGCTATACAGAGCAAAGATTCTAAACAACATGTCCGCCCCCTGATAGAGCTATACAGAGCAAAGATTCTAAACAACATGTCCGCCCCCTGATAGAGGTATACAGAGCAAAGATTCTAACCAACATGTCCGCCCCCTGATAGAGGTATACAGAGCAAAGATTCTAACCAACATGTCCGCCCCCTGATAGAGGTATACAGAGCAAAGATTCTAAACAACATGTCCGCCCCCTGATAGAGCTATACAGAGCAAAGATTCTAACCAACATGTCCGCCCCCTGATAGAGCTATACAGAGCAAAGATTCTAAACAACATGTCCGCCCCCTGATAGAGCTATACAGAGCAAAGATTCTAACCAACATGTCCGCCCCCTGATAGAGCTATACAGAGCAAAGATTCTAAACAACATGTCCGCCCCCTGATAGAGCTATACAGAGCAAAGATTCTAACCAACATGTCCGCCCCCTGATAGAGCTATACAGAGCAAAGATTCTAAACAACATGTCCGCCCCCTGATAGAGCTATACAGAGCAAAGATTCTAAACAACATGTCCGCCCCCTGATAGAGCTATACAGAGGAAAGAAGGCTCAATACGTTTCTTTATTTGTATCCTCTCATTAAAGCTTTCTATTTCTACACTTGATGCCATGTTGCTCTTAAACATGAGTAATGTTATCGACAGTTGTGCTTTAAATATCACCCAGGTCACAAAACCCTCCTCTCCCCCCTAATCCCCTGGGATCCGTGCACTCACATTTGAGCTGGAGTTGGCTGTACGGAGCCTGGTTTGGGAGAGCTTCTCCAGGCTTCCCTGTGCTTTACCCTCATGATGAAAGATGTCTTGCCAGGCCGTTTTTCTCAAACGAGGGTCAAGGGGAACCAAGTGTCCCTCGGTGGTGAAAAGAAACTTATTTCCAGTTGTGTGGACAGGGTTATCTTCATCAAACAGCTGCAGGGAAACAGAATACAGCAGAGGAGTATGGAGGAAACACTCCCAGAGAGCACTGGGAATGGGAAGTGTACAGGGGACAGTCTGGGGGTGAGGAAAGGAACCTCACTCTGCTCCTGACTTACCAAGAAGAGATATTTACAAGTCTCACTCAGGAAGAAGCTCTCCATTCGATCCTCCTGGGATTTCTCAACCACATGGTGCAGAGTAGCGTAGCCGCACCTGGGGTGTGAGGATCAGAAATCAGCACATGACAGGATGGAGCAGGATACTACATACACTAATGTTCAAAAGTCTGGGGTCACTTAGGAATGTTCTTGTTTTACATATATCAAATGAGTTGGAAATACAGTAAAAACATAGCATTTTAAAATGTTAAACTTGGATCATGTGACACAGCATTGTGCCGTTGGAAGACAGGAGTGATGCTGCTGATAATGGGCCTCTGCCCATCAGAATACAGGAGTGATGCTGCTGATAATGGGCCTCTGCCCATCAGAATACAGGAGTGATGCGGCTGATAATGGGCCTCTGCCCATCGGAATACAGGAGTGATGCGGCTGATAATGGGCCTCTGCCCATCGGAATACAGGAGTGATGCTGCTGATAATGGGCCTCTGCCCATCAGAATACAGGAGTGATGCTGCTGATAATGGGCCTCTGCCCATCGGAACACAGGAGTGATACTGCTGATAATGGGCCTCTGCCCATCGCAATACAGGAGTGATGCGGCTGATAATGGGCCTCTGCCCATCGCAATACAGGAGTGATGCGGCTGATAATGGGCCTCTGCCCTTCGGAATACAGGAGTGATGCTGCTAATAATGGGCCTCTGCCCATCGGAACACAGGAGTGATGCTGCTAATAATGGGCCTCTGTCCATCGGAACACAGGAGTGATGCT
Source organism: Pelodytes ibericus (assembly GCA_036172795.1). Taxonomy (NCBI): domain Eukaryota; kingdom Metazoa; phylum Chordata; class Amphibia; order Anura; family Pelodytidae; genus Pelodytes; species Pelodytes ibericus. Next base: position 84,387,843 of record CM069865.1, read on the forward strand.
GCTGATAATGGGCCTCTGTCCATTGGAACACAGGAGTGATGCTGCTGATAATGGGCCTCTGCCCATCGGAATACAGGAGTGATGCGGCTGATAATGGGCCTCTGTCCATCGGAACACAGGAGTGATGCTGCTGATAATGGGCCTCTGCCCATCGGAATACAGGAGTGATGCGGCTGATAATGGGCCTCTGCCCATCGGAATACAGGAGTGATGCTGCTGATAATGGGCCTCTGCCCATCGTAATACAGGAGTGATGCTGCTGATAATGGGCCTCTGCCCATCGTAATACAGGAGTGATGCTGCTGATAATGGGCCTCTGCCCATCGGAATACAGGAGTGATGCTGCTAATAATGGGCCTCTGCCCATCGGAACACAGGAGTGATGCTGCTAATAATGGGCCTCTGTCCATCGGAACACAGGAGTGATGCGGCTGATAATGGGCCTCTGCCACCTATGTAGATATACCATTGAAAATCTGCCGTTTGAAGCTACAATAGCCATTGAGAACATTACCAATGTCTACACTGTATTTCTCATCCATTCCATGTTATTTTAATGGACAAAATCTGATTTTCGCTCCATAAAAAAAAACCAGAAAATTTTTTAGGTGACCCCAAACTTTTGAACAGTAGTGCACACAGAGCTCTCTGTTTATTTGGAACTTACTTGGCTTTGGCATGCTTCTCCAGGCTCATCAGGATGTCCATGCCGACATGCAGGTAGAACGGGTTTTTGGTGGCCTGAGGAAGAGGATTGTGGGAATAATGCTTAGGGAAGAGGAATGTAGAAGTAAAGACACAGAGGACAGAGAGTGGGAATGAAATGAGGGGAGGAAAGAAGCAGATACACCAGTCAACACCAGGAGTAGATCATGGATTCCCTGAAGAATAGACAAAGGAGCCTGCCTAAGATGTCGTACCTGGTACAAGAGGTAGGTGGATTCCACCAGCTCTGGGCGCAGGGGGTAAAATGAGACGTCAGGGGCCTGCAGCTGCCAGTTATACCTCTCAGGGAGGGCACCGTATCTCTTCCAGATCGCATAGTAAAATGCATGAAGACAAATGGCATCCTCTATGTCTCCTTTCAACACCTGGAAGAAGATAATGATGTGACTGAGCTCCTCGCAAATAAACCAGCTCAGTATTATAGACGGAGAATCTCACCTGGAGCCCAGGAAAGAAAGCCTGCAACGAATCAATCCAAGTGTTCATCAGCTGCCCGTTTAACATGTTCACATTGACATAAAGAGGGGGATCTCCTTCCCCTTCATTACAAGCTTCCCGTCTGCAGAGGAAAAGACAAACAAGAATTAAAGAACAACTGTCACCCAAACACTGCTTAACTGTGACTGTGTCACCCAAACACTGCTTATACTGTGACTGTCACTCAAACACTGCTTGTACTGTGACTGTATCACCTAAACACTGCTTGTACTGTGACTGTATCACCCAAACACTGCTTATACTGTGACTGTATCACCCAAACACTGCTTATACTGTGACTGTATCACCCAAACACTGCTTATACTGTGACTGTATCACCCAAACACTGCTTATACTGTGACTGTATCACCCAAACACGGCTTATACTGTGACTGTATCACCCAAACACTGCTTATACTGTGACTGTGTCACCCAAACACTGCTTATACTGTGACTGTGTCACCCAAACACTGCTTATACTGTGACTGTGTCACCCAAACACTGCTTATACTGTGACTGTGTCACCCAAACACTGCTTATACTGTGACTGTGTCACCCAAACACTGCTTATACTGTGACTGTGTCACCCAAACACTGCTTATACTGTGACTGTGTCACCCAAACACTGCTTATACTGTGACTGTGTCAAACACTGCTTATACTGTGACTGTATCACCCAAACACTGCTTATACTGTGACTGTATCACCCAAACACTGCTTATACTGTGAATGTATCACCCAAACACTGCTTATACTGTGACTGTATCACCCAAACACTGCTTATACTGTGACTGTATCACCCAAACACGGCTTATACTGTGACTGTGTCACCCAAACACTGCTTATACTGTGACTGTGTCACCCAAACACTGCTTATACTGTGACTGTGTCACCCAAACACTGCTTATACTGTGACTGTGTCACCCAAACACTGCTTATACTGTGACTGTGTCAAACACTGCTTATACTGTGACTGTATCACCCAAACACTGCTTATACTGTGACTGTATCACCCAAACACTGCTTATACTGTGACTGTATCACCTAAACACTGCTTATACTGTGACTGTATCACCTAAACACTGCTTATACTGTGACTGTATCACCTAAACACTGCTTATACTGTGACTGTATCACCTAAACACTGCTTATACTGTGACTGTATCACCTAAACACTGCTTATACTGTGACTGTATCACCTAAACACTGCTTATACTGTGACTGTATCACCCAAACACTGCTTATACTGTGACTGTATCACCTAAACACTGCTTATACTGTGACTGTATCACCTAAACACTGCTTATACTGTGACTGTATCACCTAAACACTGCTTATACTGTGACTGTATCACCCAAACACTGCTTATACTGTGACTGTATCACCCAAACACTGCTTTTACTGTGACTGTATCACCCAAACACTGCTTATACTGTGACTGTATCACCCAAACACTGCTTATACTGTGACAGTATCACCCAAACACTGCTTATACTGTGACTGTAGAGAATAAAGAAGGAATGAAAATGATCTATACATGTTAGAAAAACTGCAAGTAAATGGTGAAATGTGTTACAATGTCTGTGTCGTCTCCTTTTTATGACATCGTCTGCAGTTTGATATGCAAATTACACATTTCTCATTGAAAACATGTTCATTTGCATATTAAGCCACCGGTGATGTCACACAGGAGACTCCACTGACACATTTAAAATGTATATTTCTCTTATTTTATGTATTTGCTGTTGCAATTTTGCCAACACAATGTATAGATCATTTTCAATCATTTTTTATTCTCTACATTCACAGTAACACATTATTTCGTTAATACCGTCCCTTTAATTCATTGTAATATTGAATGAAGTGGAAGCATTTTCAATGTATTATCTGATTGATTCTTTCTTTGTATAGCGTCTATCAGGGGGCAGACAAGATTGTAATCATGCCCTGCCCACCCCCAACAGAGCCATTTGGAGCACAGACGGCTCAATAAGGTGATTCATTTAAAATTATTTCATGAAATCCCTTCTATTTAAAATGTCAATTAAACAGAAGTGGATCTTTTGCAGTTGTGACAGTTGTGGGTTTAATGTTGCATGAATGATAATGACATACACTGAACTCAAAGCCTTGTGACCACACATCCCGCTGGGTTACTGGAGAGCTAGATTTGGAAACTCGTAATGTGAATGAGGAAGATGAGAATTGGTACAGGTTGCTCTCCATATGAATGACTGTTTAAATCTGAGATGGTTCTGTACCTTTTGACCCTCTCTGATCCACTAACATCCATCAGAGTCTCCTGGGCAAAGACCGTTATATAATAATACCCTACACATTCTCCTGAGCAGGGGCAGGAACCTACAGACACGAATAAGCATAAAAAGCTAAATGAATGTATATTCCTCAGAATATGGTGTCTGCTGTAATCAAAGGTGAATCGCATACTCTTACCTGGTTACTATCTGGGGTCAGAATAGGTTTGGTTACTATATAGGGTCAGAATAGGTTTGGTTACTATCCGGGGTCAGAATAGGTTTGGTTACTATCCGGGGTCAGAATAGGTTTGGTTACTATCCGGGGTCAGAATAGGTTTGGTTACTATCCGGAGTCAGAATAGGTTTGGTTACTATCCGGAGTCAGAATAGGTTTGGTTACTATCCGGGGTCAGAATAGGTTTGGTTACTATATAGGGTCAGAATAGGTTTGGTTACTATACGGGCTCAGAATAGGTTTGGTTACTATACGGGCTCAGAATAGGTTTGGTTACTATACGGGCTCAGAATAGGTTTGGTTACTATACGGGGTCAGAATAGGTTTGGTTACTATATAGGGTCAGAATACGTTTGGTTACTATATAGGGTCAGAATACGTTTGGTTACTATCTGGGGTCGGAATAGGTTTGGTTACTATCCAGGGTCAGAATAGGTTTGGTTACTATATAGGGTCAGAATACGTTTGGTTACTATCTGGGGTCAGAATAGGTTTGGTTACTATATAGGGTCAGAATAGGTTTGGTTACTATCCAGGGTCAGAATAGGTTTGGTTACTATCCAGGGTCAGAATAGGTTTGGTTACTATCCGGGGTCAGAATAGATTTGGTTACTATCCAGGGTCAGAATAGGTTTGGTTACTATATAGGGTCAGAATAGGTTTGGTTACTATATAGGGTCAGAATAGGTTTGGTTACTATATAGGGTCAGAATAGGTTTGGTTACTATATAGGGTCAGAATAGGTTTGGTTACTATCTGGGGTCAGAATAGGTTTGGTTACTATCTGGGGTCAGAATAGGTTTGGTTACTATATAGGGTCAGAATAGGTTTGGTTACTATCCAGGGTCAGAATAGGTTTGGTTACTATACAGGGTCAGAATAGGTTTGGTTACTATACAGGGTCAGAATAGGTTTGGTTACTATACGGGGTCAGAATAGGTTTGGTTACTATACGGGGTCAGAATAGGTTTGGTTACTATACAGGGTCAGAATAGGTTTGGTTTAAGCATCTTTTAGTTTGTAGGGATAAAAATGGCACAAAAGGGACAGTACAAATATTTCTCACTGATCTTTGATACTGATGGAGACAGATTAGCAATACACAGACTAGGATTACCTCAAGCTTTATCTGTATAATGTAAAATACTGGGGACAAGAAAAAAGTTCCCTACTGCTAGAATGAGTAGGAAAGAGGAGCTGGGGGTCTGTCAATGACAAACGAGTTTCTTGCACAAGGATAGAGTGACACAGCTTTAGTTACAAGAGATAGATGCTCAGCAAGCTACGATGCAGAAATATTACCCATACTCCAGCTACATGGACAAGGGAGCCGTCTTTACCCCTGCGGAGTCAGATCCCACTCCTACTATAAGACCCAAGTGTCTGATCCAGAGGGAAGTGTGACTTATTATGCCATTATTTGCTGTTAGTAAGACACTAATCCACGTACCCTCTCCTCAGATGGCTCTGGATGCTGCTGTAGGCCTCATTAAACATGTCCAGATCTTCCTCTTCCCCAAACAATATGTAAGACTTCAGCAAGTACTCAAAGAAGGAGTCCAGCCCAGCTCCTAATCCGCTCTGCTTTCCGACCCAATGTCCAGTCTGTATGTCCACCACGTTCCCTGCAGTGAGAGAAGGAAAAAGCTGAGAACCTGCGGCAGATGCCCAGAGCCTGTATCTCCTCCGTCAGTGTCAGTCTTACCCAGCAGACCAGTGTCATTGCTCCGCAAACTCCACAGAGCATGCACAGCGCGACGAGCCACCCATTCAAACGTGGAGTCTCCCAGGAGCCTGCTGAGAATACCGAATTCCACCAGCAAAGAGCCAGCCCCTGCGGTGCACGTGTGGTTAAGACTATCTGGAGGTACACCTTTCTGCAGATTCACCTGGAAACAAGACATCGTAAGATCACAGGAGAAGCAGCACCAGGTACACCTCACACACCTTGAGGTCAGCAGCGGATGTGGCATGGTTCCTATAGGCATTGCCATATACACCAATTAAACCAGCTGTGTATGTATTCATACTATATATAACCCAGGACTTGGTGGATTACTCACTCGGGGGTAGGGCATGCCGGTCTTGGTGTTCTCAAATGCTGGGAGAAGTCTGACCGCGAGGTCGTGGGCCATGTGCAGGAGTTCATTATCATAGTCACTCAGCGTCATATTACCAAAAGGCTGCTTGGTGTCTGTTAGGATGATGTGGGCAGAAAGCAAACTGCCCAAGATCCTGGCAATAAAAAAAAGAGGAGCAGGGGTTAGAATGGGGTCTCCCCAAGACCCCCTATTAAGAGGACACTGATCTCATTCTCTGCAGCCTCCATACCTGATGGTCGCCTCAAACACCTGCACGGTGGAATCCTTGTCAAACGAGACCGTGTCAATCACCAGCCGCACAGCTTTCTGAAACTCCGAGGCGTTCCCCATCACCTGCCGAGAAAAGAGGGTTTACTGACGGAATGGAAAATCCTGCAGCCCGCCAGCCTGGCCCCCGAGACGGGAGCAGCCCGCCAGCCTGGCCCCCGGGACGGAAGCAGCCCGCCAGCCTGGCCCCCGGGACGGAAGCATCCCGCCAGCCTGGCCCCTGGGACGGGAGAAGCCCGCCAGCCTAGCGAGACCACCACTTCCTGACAAGGGGTGAAATAACCCACACAAGATGCCATGCATGTCTGAACACCTGGACTCCCCACAACATGAAATAACCAGCGCAACAAGCTAAGGATTCCCCACCTCTGTGGCACTGGAAAGGGTAAACACCATGCTGGATTCTAACATATTATTGGGATTACTGAGGATAGGGCACTGGGGGTTATTCACTAAGAGATGAGATGCTCATTTCCAGTCACTAGGTTAGTTATACATTGTACTGGGACAGTTTATGTACAATATATAACTAAACTGGTGACAGGAGATGTGAATCTCCCCGTTCTGTGAATAGCTTCCACAGTGTGAGGATCTTATAGCACAGGAAGGCCGCATGGATTGGCAGACACAGCTTATAACTCACCGCTAATGTGTCCAGAGCATCAATCAGGGTTAGAGAATAGTTTCCAAGGACATCATTGATGTTAAGATTTGAACTGAAACAACACAGTCAAAAAGGGTTAAATCTCTGAATCAAGCAGGACTGACTGTGAAGGTACAAAAAGCTGCCTTTTACTGGAGGGGAACCAGTGACCGGCAGCGGACCAGTGACCAGAAGCGAAATTGCCTTTATATATTACAGGCATTAGCTTGATAGCATCAGACAATAAGAGACATAATCTTTACTTTTAGTAACCGTTATAAAATGTGATTAACCTATAGCAGACCCAGGTGGATCAGCTAAAGATCCTCCCTTTAAATGTAAGACAAGCAGCCAATATATAGCATTATCTGTTCCTGATCTACCTTGGCCCAGGATTTGGGGCTGCAGGTTGTTCAGACTCATGGGAGTTTAGCACCCTGGTCTGTGTGATGAAGGTCCGATCTCCCCAGTCATCATGGGATTCATGAACATGTTCAATTGAATGTTTCTAGTTTGCAGGTGGCACTGTGACAAGTTTCACAAGATGAAGTTATTATCAAACAACAAGCATGAAATATCAGAAGCCAAAACAGCAAATACTATGTGCACCTGCGTTACCCTTCTTTAAATGGAGGGGCAAATAGACTCTCACTAGACACTACACTTCCCATGATGCTCTGGCTGTGACAGACTGCACTTCCCATGATGCTCTGGCTGTGACAGACTGCACTTCCCATGATGCTCTGGCTGTGACAGACTGCACTTCCCATGATGCTCTGGGCCCTGCGGCTGTTACAGACTGCACTTCCCATGATGCTCTGGGCACTGCGGTCTTTACAGACTGCACTTCCCATGATGCTCTGGCTGCGACAGACCACTTCCCATTATTCTCTGGGCACTGTGGCGGTTACAGACTGCACTTCCCATGATTCTCTGGCTGTGACAGACTGCACTTCCCATGATGCTCTGGGCACTGTGGCGGTTACAGACTGGACTTCCCATGATTCTCTGGGCACTTTGGCCGTTACAGACTGCACTTCCCATGATGCTCTGGCTGCAACAGACCACTTCCCATTATTCTCTGGGCACTGTGGCGGTTACAGACTGCACTTCCCATGATTCTCTGGGCACTTTGGCCGTTACAGACTGCACTTCCCATGATTCTCTGGGCACTGCGGCCATTACGGACTGCACTTCCCATGATGCTCTGGGCACTGTGGCAGTTACAGTCTGCACTTCCCATGATGTTATGGGCACTGCGGCCGTTACAGACTGCACTTCCCATGATGCTCTGGGCACTGCGGCCGTTACAGACTGCACTTCCCATGATGCTCTGGGCACTGCGGCCGTTACAGACTGCACTTCCCATGATGCTCTGGGCACTGCGGCCGTTACAGACTGCACTTCCCATGATGCTCTGGGCACTGTGGCAGTTACAGTCTGCACTTCCCATGATGTTATGGGCACTGCGGCAGTTAGACTGCACTTCCCATGATGCTCTGGGCACTGCGGCAGTTAGACTGCACTTCCCATGATGCTCTGGCTGTGACAGACTACACTTCCCATGATGCTCTGGCTGTGACAGACTACACTTCCCATGATGCTCTGGCTGTGACAGACTGCACTTCCCATGATGCTCCGGCTGTGACAGACTGCACTTCCCATGATGCTCTGGGCCCTGCGGCTGTTACAGACTGCACTTCCCATGATGCTCTGGGCACTGCGGTCGTTACAGACTGCACTTCCCATGATGCTCTGGCTGCGACAGACCACTTCCCATTATTCTCTGGGCACTGTGGCCGTTACAGACTGCACTTCCCATGATGCTCTGGGCACTGTGGCGGTTACAGACTGCACTTCCCATGATTCTCTGGGCACTTTGGCCGTTACGGACTGCACTTCCCATGATGCTCTGGGCACTGCGGCCTTTACGGACTGCACTTCCCATGATGCTCTGGGCACTGCGGCCTTTACGGACTGCACTTCCCATGATGCTCTGGGCACTGTGGCAGTTACAGTCTGCACTTCCCATGATGTTATGGGCACTGCGGCCGTTACAGACTGCACTTCTCATGATGCTCTGGGCACTGCGGCCGTTACAGACTGCACTTCCCATGATGCTCTGGGCACTGCGGCCGTTACAGACTGCACTTCCCATGATGCTCTGGGCACTGTGGCAGTTACAGTCTGCACTTCCCATGATGTTATGGGCACTGCGGCAGTTAGACTGCACTTCCCATGATGCTCTGGGCACTGCGGCAGTTAGACTGCACTTCCCATGATGCTCTGGCTGTGACAGACTGCACTTCCCATGATGCTCTGGCTGTGACAGACTGCACTTCCCATGATGCTCTGGCTGTGACAGACTGCACTTCCCATGATGCTCTGGCTGTGACAGACTGCACTTCCCATGATGCTTTGGCTGTGACAGACTGCACTTCCCATGATGCTCTGGGTACTGTGCATTACCCATGACCCCTCACTGAGGCTGTGACAGACTGCACTTCCCATGATGCTCTGGGCCCTGTGCATTACCCATGACCCCTCACTGAGGCTGTTCCAGCCTGCACTTCCCATGATGCTCTGGGCCCTGTGCATTACCCATGACCCGTCACTGAGGCTGTGACAGCCTGCACTTCCCATGATGCTCTGGGCCCTGTGCATTACCCATGACCCCTCACTGAGGCTGTTCCAGCCTGCACTTCCCATGATGCTCTGGGCCCTGTGCATTACCCATGACCCCTCACTGAGGCTGTTCCAGCCTGCACTTCCCATGATGCTCTGGGCACTGTGCATTACCCATGACCCCTCACTGAGGCTGTTCCAGCCTGCACTTCCCATGATGCTCTGGGCACTGTGCATTACCCATGACCCCTCACTGAGGCTGTTCCAGCCTGCACTTCCCATGATGCTCTGGGCACTGTGCATTACCCATGACCCCTCACTGAGGCTGTTCCAGCCTGCACTTCCCATGATGCTCTGGGCCCTGTGCATTACCCATGACCCCTCACTGAGGCTGTGACAGCCTGCACTTCCCATGATGCTCTGGGCCCTGTGCATTACCCATGACCCCTCACTGAGGCTGTTCCAGCCTGCACTTCCCATGATGCTCTGGGCCCTGTGCATTACCCATGACCCCTCACTGAGGCTGTTCCAGCCTGCACTTCCCATGATGCTCTGGGCATTACCCATGACCCCTCACTGAGGCTGTTCCAGCCTGCACTTCCCATGATGCTCTGGGCACCGTGCATTACCCATGACCCCTCACTGAGGCTGTTCCAGCCTGCACTTCCCATGATGCTCTGGGCATTACCCATGACCCCTCACTGAGGCTGTTCCAGCCTGCACTTCCCATGATGCTCTGGGTACTGTGCATTACCCATGACCCCTCACTGAGGCTGTGACAGACTGCACTTCCCATGATGCTCTGGGCACTGTGCATTACCCATGACCCCTCACTGAGGCTGTTCCAGCCTGCACTTCCCATGATGCTCTGGGCCCTGTGCATTACCCATGACCCCTCACTGAGGCTGTGACAGCCTGCACTTCCCATGATGCTCTGGGCCCTGTGCATTACCCATGACCCCTCACTGAGGCTGTTCCAGCCTGCACTTCCCATGATGCTCTGGGCACTGTGCATTACCCATGACCCCTCACTGAGGCTGTTCCAGCCTGCACTTCCCATGATGCTCTGGGCATTACCCATGACCCCTCACTGAGGCTGTTACAGCCTGCACTTCCCATGATGCTCTGGGCATTACCCATGACCCCTCACTGAGGCTGTTCCAGCCTGCACTTCCCATGATGCTCTGGGTACTGTGCATTACCCATGACCCCTCACTGAGGCTGTTCCAGCCTGCACTTCCCATGATGCTCTGGGCACTGTGCATTACCCATGACCCCTCACTGAGGCTGTGACAGCCTGCACTTCCCATGATGCTCTGGGCCCTGTGCATTACCCATGACCCCTCACTGAGGCTGTTCCAGCCTGCACTTCCCATGATGCTCTGGGTACTGTGCATTACCCATGACCCCTCACTGAGGCTGTGACAGACTGCACTTCCCATGATGCTCTGGGCCCTGTGCATTACCCATGACCCCTCACTGAGGCTGTGACAGACTGCACTTCCCATGATGCTCTGGGCCCTGTGCATTACCCATGACCCCTCACTGAGGCTGTTCCAGCCTGCACTTCCCATGATGCTCTGGGCCCTGTGCATTACCCATGACCCCTCACTGAGGCTGTTCCAGCCTGCACTTCCCATGATGCTCTGGGCACTGTGCATTACCCATGACCCCTCACTGAGGCTGTTCCAGCCTGCACTTCCCATGATGCTCTGGGCACTGTGCATTACCCATGACCCCTCACTGAGTCTGTGACAGCCTGCACTTCCCATGATGCTCTGGGCATTACCCATGACCCCTCACTGAGTCTGTGACAGCCTGCACTTCCCATGATGCTCTGGGCACTGTGCATTACCCATGACCCCTCACTGAGGCTGTTCCAGCCTGCACTTCCCATGATGCTCTGTGCATTACCCATGACCCCTCACTGAGGCTGTTCCAGCCTGCACTTCCCATGATGCTCTGGGTACTGTGCATTACCCATGACCCCTCACTGAGTCTGTGACAGCCTGCACTTCCCATGATGCTCTGGGTACTGTGCATTACCCATGACCCCTCACTGAGGCTGTGACAGCCTGCACTTCCCATGATGCTCTGGGTACTGTGCATTACCCATGACCCCTCACTGAGTCTGTTCCAGCCTGCACTTCCCATGATGCTCTGTGCATTACCCATGACCCCTCACTGAGGCTGTTCCAGCCTGCACTTCCCATGATGCTCTGTGCATTACCCATGACCCCTCACTGAGGCTGTTCCAGACTGCACTTCCCATGATGCTCTGGGTACTGTGCATTACCCATGACCCCTCACTGAGGCTGTTCCAGCCTGCACTTCCCATGATGCTCTGTGCATTACCCATGACCCCTCACTGAGGCTGTTCCAGACTGCACTTCCCATGATGCTCTGTGCATTACCCATGACCCCTCACTGAGGCTGTTCCAGCCTGCACTTCCCATGATGCTCTGGGCCCTGTGCATTACCCATGACCCCTCACTGAGGCTGTTCCAGCCTGCACTTCCCATGATGCTCTGGGCCCTGTGCATTACCCATGACCCCTCACTGAGGCTGTTCCAGCCTGCACTTCCCATGATGCTCTGGGCCCTGTGCATTACCCATGACCCCTCACTGAGGCTGTTCCAGCCTGCACTTCCCATGATGCTCTGTGCATTACCCATGACCCCTCACTGAGGCTGTTCCAGCCTGCACTTCCCATGATGCTCTGGGCATTACCCATGACCCCTCACTGAGGCTGTTCCAGCCTGCACTTCCCATGATGCTCTGGGCCCTGTGCATTACCCATGACCCCTCACTGAGGCTGTGACAGCCTGCACTTCCCATGATGCTCTGGGCACTGTGCATTACCCATGACCCCTCACTGAGGCTGTTCCAGCCTGCACTTCCCATGATGCTCTGTGCATTACCCATGACCCCTCACTGAGGCTGTTCCAGCCTGCACTTCCCATGATGCTCTGGGCACTGTGCATTACCCATGACCCCTCACTGAGGCTGTTCCAGCCTGCACTTCCCATGATGCTCTGGGCACTGTGCATTACCCATGACCCCTCACTGAGGCTGTTCCAGCCTGCACTTCCCATGATGCTCTGGGCACTGTGCATTACCCATGACCCCTCACTGAGGCTGTTCCATCACGCTCAGCCAGTGGTACATACGGGTTGTCGGTGTCCGGGCCGCGGCCCCGGCACAGGATGGGGTTGAGCTCGTCCTCGGGGAAGGCGTGCGTCATGTAGTTGTCGTAGCCGAAGGTGAACATGCTCCGGGCCTTGTCCCTCATCTGCAGCCGGAGCCCGGCCGGGAAGGTGCTGTACCGGCGGCCGTACTCATCCCCCGGCATGAAGCGCCCGTACGTGTCGCGGCACACGGCGGACACTCCCCGCAGGCTCCCGGGCGGGAGGAGACGTCGCAGGGCGTGAAGACCGAGCCGGAGCAGGAGCAGCCCCAGCAGCACCGAGCACCACCGCATCGCTGCTACTTCCGGACACGCCCCCTACTCTGATAGGCTCCCCGACTACTCCGGACGGCGCCCCGCGCACTGATTGGACAGTCCGGCATGTTTACTGAGCGAGTCGAGCCAATCATGGCCAAGCACGTCACTTACTCCAGTCCACAGCTTGCACCGTCTCCATGGCGACACATCCGGGTACGGAGCGCATGTGTCAGCTGGTGACATTATTAAACCAATCAGCAGAGAGGACACAGCTCTGGTTTCCATGGTGACTGCTCCACTGTAACCATTTATTGCCCTTGGCCCGCACTCAGGGCTAGTAATGTATGAAGTGGAGCAGTCACCATGGCAACCAATGCCCTGTCCTGGCAGAGAATTGCGTATGAGTAGACCCACAGGGGGGGGGGGGGGGGGGGCTACAGTAAGTGCCTCACTCTGCATACTGCGCCACAGGTGATGTCATAAGCAGGAGACACAGACACATGGAGAACACAGTCTCCTCTTCCATTAAACACTTTATTTTGCTTTTATTTTATTTAAAAATGTATGAAAAGTTCTGTGTGAAGATGAATGTAGTGAAATATAAACCATCCCTTCCATGTGTAAATAATAAGGCCAACACAGATCCATCATTTTAATCAGTTTATTTTACACATTAAATTTACAACTCTGTGCAGAGTCCCGGCTGATAATGGATTTAATCTTTGCCATAAATAAAAATACATTAAGCCTTGATTTAGAAACAAACTCTGTACAGTTAAGATTTAAAACCCTACATATGTAGCGTATCCTCGGTGATGTAGCCGTACCTATGTGACAATAACAAAAAACAGTATTATATATTTACAGGCCATATGGACATGATAGTGACAGATGCAGACACGTGTGTCTACTGTAACTTGTTGGATTTATTAAGCCTCACATAATCATCATGCACAGCCAACCACCAGAGCAGCCACTGATTGCCACAGATATGGGGTCACAGCTGACACATAAGGCAAAAGATAAAAAGTGAAATTCTGTTAAACGGACAACTGTCAGCAAAAAAAAGATTGTAGACATTTGAACTAGAGGTATTTTAATGAAAGAAAACAAATAAAGCACCTTATTGAGGCTTCTTTGCTCTTTATTGCTGTATCAAATATTGGGATAATAATGATGATTGGACCCTGTATTCTAAACATGTGCACCCCTGATACATTTGAATTCTGTCATTAAAGCATTTCTGTATTTGGAATCTTTCAGTTAAATAGAAGTGATTATTTTACCCACAGCTCTATTTAAGTACAATTAAAGGAAAACTGTAGCAAAAAATGAAGTTCTGTTTAACTGAAAGATGGCATCAAGTGTAGGCGTTTTATATAGAAATGCATTAATTAAATAATACAAAGACTCATTACTGAGTCATCTTTACTCCATATAGCGCCACCAGGGAGGCAGACATCTTGTTTAGAATCTTTGTTCATCTGAACCAAGCGAAGATCTGACCCAAGATTCTAAACAAGATCTCTGCCTCCTGGTAGCGCTATATGGAGTAAAGATGACTCCATAAGACACTTAATTTGTATTCTTTCATTAAAGAATTTCATTATAAATCATCTATATTTGACCATAAGTTATATTTTTGGTACAGGTGCCCTTTAAAGAGACAGTTGTGTAAAAATGATGTAAGAACATAAGAGAGTATCACTTTTGTGAAATATTACAGACATTAGATAACATCTGATAAACACACAGCACTGGAAACAATATCCGTGTCCACAAATCCTTGTAATACCCAGGAAAACCAATTTAAACTCATCCTAGAATTGGTTACATCATACATGGTTTCCAATTACCGGCAGATGTCAGAGTTAAGGTATATTGATGGGATAAAGAAACTTTGACTTTTTTACAGGGAAAGTAACAGATAAATAAGGGAATTCACAAACACCAAGTACAACTCTATCTGTAGATCAGATTATTGGGAATCAGCATTATTTCCAGAACAGAGGCTTAGTGAACTGACTGCAAACACTTTCACTATAAAAATCTCTCTCTATTCTCAGATTCAGGCACAAATGAACAGCTAAAAACTATTCAAAACAAACAAAAAAGCTTAGTAAATAGCAGCAGTGAATGGTTAGCTCAGCGAGGTCTCAGAGTCACCCCTGCAGAGGCTACAGTATAGTAAACACAACTAACGAAGCTGGAGGGAAATGAGGCACAAATCCTAATAAGAGTTTACACTAGGGCAGGAATGGAAAACAGAGGTGCAATGTACCGTGTCAGCTTCATATGAGCCAAACTCAAAGAAATCTCTTCTGCTACATCCTCTCACTGATAAATGAATTGCTCCTCAGCATTAGAGAGAGGGCAGAGCATGCACAGCACTGAGGGCAGAGAGAGAGAGCAGAGCGTGCACAGCACTGAGGGCAGACAGAGAGCGCAGAGCGTGCACAGCACTGAGGGCAGAGAGAGAGCGCAGAGCGTGCACAGCACTGAGGGCAGAGAGAGAGCGCAGAGCGTGCACAGCACTGAGGGCAGAGAGAGAGCGCAGAGCGTGCACAGCACTGAGGGCAGACAGAGAGAGCAGAGCATGCACAGCACTGAGGGCAGAGAGAGAGCGCAGAACGTACACAGCACTGAGGGCAGAGAGAGCGCAGAGCATGCTCAGCACTGAGGACAGAGAGAGAGCACAGAGCGCGCACAGCACTGAGGGCAGAGCACTGAGGGATAGAGAGAGCGCAGAGCATGATCAGCACTGAGTGCAGAGAGAGCGCAGAGCGTGCACAGCACTGAGTGCAGAGCACTGAGGGATAGAGAGAGCGCAGAGCATGATCAGCACTGAGTGCAGAGAGAGCGCAGAGCGTGCACAGCACTGAGTGCAGAGAGAGCGCAGAGCGTGCACAGCACTGAGTGCAGAGAGCGCAGAGAGTGCACAGCACTGAGTGCAAGAGAGCACAGAGAAGGTGAAATCAGTAAAGGGTTAAGAGCATGAAGCTCATCTACAGAAATCTACAATTTAGTAGCATAAAAGAAGCAGTCACCCCACTCAGGCTCGTCATTCTCCGACCTATTTAAACACCCAGAGGGTTTTACTTGTAAGTTACACATATAGACACACATTCCCTAGAACTCAGAGATCTCGTTATGCTCACAGTAGATTAGTAATTTGGATCTTCCAGACATCTCTATCGAGGTTTCCCACCTTGTGAAGCACGAGCCAGAGGTAACTGATTAATACAAAGTGCATACATCAATAACCGGTGCGCACCCTACTTTCACCACTAGATGGCAGTACTGCTGCACGCAGGATGACAGACAGCATGCAAGCTACAAACTCATAGATTTCTTAATATAAGAAAAGTCGAATCCTTCATTTGTTTTATGACAGGTTTACATTTGTCTGCGGTTTAACCCTCATCACATCTGACTGAGTTATATACACCGGATGGCCATTTTTTTAGGATCTCTGTGGGAATATTTAACCCTTCACACACATGCAAGTCATTCCTAATAATAACACACTCTCCCACATATCTAGATGTCACAGGATTACTATGGGTTAAATAAAGCAGACGCCTTGCTCTCCCAAATTCCATCTTATCCTTCAGGATCTGTAGGAAAGGGCAATGGAACTGACCAGGCAATTACCCCATGTGGATGACTCACAGTCATGTCCCAGGTCAGGCAGCAGAGAGGGGATGGTCCAGGGTAGAGACAGACAGGTATTTACTATCGGGGAGAGATCTATCACCCTAGCAGGGAACACAAAGGGAAACTGCACGGGGCACATGACAGAGTCTCTGGGCGCAGAGCAGGTGGTCTTCACATGCAGAGCCCTCTAGCTGCGCTGTGACTTCGAATGTTGGATGAGCCACTGAAGAGTAATATCTGGGGAGAGAGATCAGAATGAGACCCCAGAGTACTGCAAGCCCCCCGCCCCACACCGCACAGACCCCCCATCACTCACCTATATTGTCCTTCTCTTTACATGAAATGGAGTAACAGCAGATTTCTCTGTCCTGGATGGAAGACAGATTCCTGACAAACAGCAAATGGAAAAATATATAATGACCCTGAACATTTCCAGCCTGTAATTAACACAGCAGCAAATCAAGGGACATGTTGCTGCATTATTATTATTCAATACTACAAATATTTACTGCAAAGTTGGAAGATATGGGCAGAACATCCAGCATAATAACAAAGTGATAACAGTCTCTCCTCCAATACACCGTTATCACGTCATCCAGTATCTCGCGGGAGCTAGGTGAGAGGTGTTACGGGGAGGAGCGTGTTACACCAATGGTGCTTCCTGAATTTGCACACTTCCTGCCCATGTTGTGTGAACAATCCTCTGACACATGATGTGTGAGTACATTCACTAAACACTGTGAAATGCGTCAGACAGCTCTCTTCAGCGGCAGCTCCACCCGCACCTCACGGTTATAAAGCTGCATCATTCCCTTTCAAATAACATTCCCTGAAAATCCAGACACTACTCCGGATGCACAGGGGGCGATCCACTAATTAATCAGGAATTAATGGACGAGTTGGACACATTCTCTAACTATTACATACATTTTCTCGATAAGCTGCTTCTCATCCAGCGTTCCCACAAGATCCCGTTTATTTCCAAGAACCAAAACCTAAAACACAAATAAAATGATAAATCTCTTGTTTTGTACAGTGTTCCATGAGCAGCATCACAATATATACTTCAATCGTTAGTACATTCACTGTAATATTGAACATGATCCATACATTGTGAGCAGAATTACAGGAACTTCCTAAATTATAAGAAAATCTGTTCTAAATGCGTCTGTGGGGTCTGCATTTTATGACATCACACATTTCGCATTGAAAACCACTTCATTTGCATATCAAGCTACAAGTGATGTCATAAAAAGGAGACTCCACAGTCGCATTTAGAACACAATTTTTCTCCTAGTTTATGCATTTACTGCAATTCTGCCAACACAATGTATAGATCATCTGTATTCTCTACATTCACAGTATGAGCAGTGTTTAGGTGATACAGTCACAGTATAAGCAGTGTTTAGGTGATACAGTCACAGTATAAGCTGTGTTTGGGTGATACAGTCACAGTATAAGCAGTGTTTAGGTGATACAGTCACAGTATAAGCAGTGTTTAGGTGATACAGTCACAGTATAAGCTGTGTTTAGATGATACAGTCACAGTATAAGCAGTGTTTAGATGATACAGTCACAGTATAAGCAGTGTTTAGATGATACAGTCACAGTATAAGCAGTGTTTAGATGATACAGTCACAGTATAAGCAGTGTTTAGGTGATACAGTCACAGTATAAGCAGTGTTTGGGTGATACAGTCACAGTATAAGCAGTGTTTGGGTGATACAGTCACAGTATAAGCAGTGTTTGGGTGATACAGTCACAGTATAAGCAGTGTTTGGGTGATACAGTCACAGTATAAGCAGTGTTTGGGTGATACAGTCACAGTATAAGCAGTGTTTGGGTGATACAGTCACAGTATAAGCAGTGTTTAGGTGATACGGTCACAGTATAAGCAGTGTTTAGGTGATACGGTCACAGTATAAGCAGTGTTTAGGTGATACGGTCACAGTATAAGCAGTGTTTAGGTGATACGGTCACAGTATAAGCAGTGTTTGGGTGATACAGTCACAGTATAAGCAGTGTTTAGGTGATACGGTCACAGTATAAGCAGTGTTTAGGTGATACGGTCACAGTATAAGCAGTGTTTAGGTGATACGGTCACAGTATAAGCAGTGTTTAGGTGATACGGTCACAGTATAAGCAGTGTTTGGGTGATACAGTCACAGTATAAGCAGTGTTTAGGTGATACAGTCACAGTATAAGCAGTGTTTAGGTGATACAGTCACAGTATAAGCTGTGTTTGGGTGATACAGTCACAGTATAAGCAGTGTTTAGGTGATACAGTCACAGTATAAGCAGTGTTTAGGTGATACAGTCACAGTATAAGCAGTGTTTAGATGATACAGTCACAGTATAAGCAGTGTTTAGATGATACAGTCACAGTATAAGCAGTGTTTAGATGATACAGTCACAGTATAAGCAGTGTTTAGATGATACAGTCACAGTATAAGCAGTGTTTGGGTGATACAGTCACAGTATAAGCAGTGTTTGGGTGATACAGTCACAGTATAAGCAGTGTTTGGGTGATACAGTCACAGTATAAGCAGTGTTTGGGTGATACAGTCACAGTATAAGCAGTGTTTGGGTGATACAGTCACAGTATAAGCAGTGTTTAGGTGATACGGTCACAGTATAAGCAGTGTTTAGGTGATACGGTCACAGTATAAGCAGTGTTTAGGTGATACGGTCACAGTATAAGCAGTGTTTAGGTGATACGGTCACAGTATAAGCAGTGTTTGGGTGATACAGTCACAGTATAAGCAGTGTTTAGGTGATACGGTCACAGTATAAGCAGTGTTTAGGTGATACGGTCACAGTATAAGCAGTGTTTAGGTGATACGGTCACAGTATAAGCAGTGTTTAGGTGATACGGTCACAGTATAAGCAGTGTTTGGGTGATACAGTCACAGTATAAGCAGTGTTTGGGTGATACAGTCACAGTATAAGCAGTGTTTGGGTGATACAGTCACAGTATAAGCAGTGTTTAGGTGATACAGTCACAGTATAAGCAGTGTTTGGGTGATACAGTCACAGTATAAGCAGTGTTTGGGTGATACAGTCACAGTATAAGCAGTGTTTGGGTGATACAGTCACAGTATAAGCAGTGTTTGGGTGATACAGTCACAGTATAAGCAGTGTTTGGGTGATACAGTCACAGTATAAGCAGTGTTTAGGTGATACGGTCACAGTATAAGCAGTGTTTAGGTGATACGGTCACAGTATAAGCAGTGTTTAGGTGATACGGTCACAGTATAAGCAGTGTTTGGGTGATACGGTCACAGTATAAGCAGTGTTTGGGTGATACGGTCACAGTATAAGCAGTGTTTGGGTGATACAGTCACAGTATAAGCAGTGTTTGGGTGATACAGTCACAGTATAAGCAGTGTTTGGGTGATACAGTCACAGTATAAGCAGTGTTTGGGTGATACAGTCACAGTATAAGCAGTGTTTGGGTGATACAGTCACAGTATAAGCAGTGTTTAGGTGATACGGTCACAGTATAAGCAGTGTTTAGGTGATACACAGTCACAGTATAAGCAGTGTTTAGGTGATACACAGTCACAGTATAATCAGTGTTTAGGTGATACAGTCACAGTATAAGCAGTGTTTGGGTGATACAGTCACAGTATAAGTAGTGTTTGAGTGATACAGTCACAGTATAAGCAGTGTTTAGGTGATACACAGTCACAGTATAAGCAGTGTTTAGGTGATACACAGTCACAGTATAATCAGTGTTTAGGTGACACGGTCACAGTATAAGCAGTGTTTAGATGATAGTCACAGTATAAGCCGTGTTTAGGTGATACAGTCACAGTATAAGCAGTGTTTAGGTGATACACAGTCACAGTATAAGCAGTGTTTGGGTGATACACAGTCACAGTATAAGCAGTTTTTGGGTGATACAGTCACAGTATAAGCAGTGTTTAGGTGATACAGCCACAGTATAAGCAGTGTTTAGGTGACAGTCACAGTATAAGCAGTGTTTAGGTGACAGTCACAGTATAAGCAGTGTTTAGGTGACAGTTACAGTATAAGCAGTGTTTGGGTGATACAGTTACAGTATAAGCAGTGTTTGGGTGATACAGTCACAGTATAAGCAGTGTTTTGGTGATACAGTCACAGTATA
This sequence comes from Pelodytes ibericus, assembly GCA_036172795.1. Taxonomy (NCBI): domain Eukaryota; kingdom Metazoa; phylum Chordata; class Amphibia; order Anura; family Pelodytidae; genus Pelodytes; species Pelodytes ibericus. Next base: position 84,408,407 of record CM069865.1, read on the forward strand.
AGCAGTGTTTAGGTGATACACAGTCACAGTATAAGCAGTGTTTAGGTGATACACAGTCACAGTATAGTAGGAAACGCATTATGTGAGATTGCTAGATTTTGTAACTACCAATGTTTTCATGTACTCTGTATATAATCTCGGTTCTATTTTTGGGGAAGATCCGGAGATATAAGACGCATGTTGGACATACCGGAATGCCCTGTAACTGCGGCTTCTCCAGCAGGGTGTGCAGCTCGTTACGGGAAGCTTCGATCTTCTCTCGGTCAGCAGCATCCACCATGTACCTGCCGAGAAAGATCCAGGTCAGTCTCTCAATAGTCACAACTCTTCTTGTAACAAGACAGCTCCTTATATTACAACCATGTCACGTTTATTTACATAGACCCAGCAATTTACACAGCACCTGTAGATAATTCTATAAAGGGAATGGCAGGCAGAGCAATACATGAGGTCGAGAGCCTTGCACGAAGAGCTGACAATCTAGAGGTAGTGGGGGAAAGGAAAATGTAAACATGGACTTACACTATGGCATTGACACCACGGCAGTAACGCTCCCACATACTCCGGAATCGTGGCTGGCCTCCAATATCCCATATCTGTGGAAACAAAACAACATCAACCCAAACGAAAGCCACAAAGGCCGCACCCCAGCAAGAGGCAGCGCACCCCAGCCAGAGGCAGCGCACCACAGCCAGAGGCAGCGCACCACAGCCAGAGGGAGCGCACCACAGCCAGAGGGAGCGCACCACAGCCAGAGGGAGCGCACCACAGCCAGAGGGAGCGCACCACAGCCAGAGGGAGCGCACCACAGCCAGAGGGAGCGCACCACAGCCAGAGGCAGCGCACCACAGCCAGAGGAGACGACGGGCAGCACAGTACCGCATTGCAGCCATACTAACCTTTATAGTTACGTTCCCTTTGGTAACTTTGCGCATGTTGAATCCTACAGTTGGAATCATATCTTCACTGAACTGACCGGACTAAAGAGAAAATACAGGAAATGTCACACACAGGATCATACAGGGAGGGTGAATTAACACCTTATAACATGGACAGCGAGACTGCTCTCAATCCTGGGCTATATAGGGGGCATCACAATGTTAATACCCCATGTTATTGGGTCTTGTTTTATTTCCCTCAAACTATATATGAATTTTATTATCGTGAGCATGTGCTGGGATGTTACCCGTGTGATGTGACCAGACCCTGCCGGGATGTTACCCGTGTGATGTGACCAGACCCTGCCGGGATGTTACCCGTGTGATGTGACCAGACACTGCCGGGGTGTTACCCGTGTGATGTGACCAGACCCTGCCGGGATGTTACCCGTGTGATGTGACCAGACCCTGCCGGGATGTTACCCGTGTGATGTGACCAGACCCTGCCGGGATGTTACCCGTGTGATGTGACCAGACCCTGCCGGGATGTTACCCGTGTGATGTGACCAGACCCTGCCGGGATGTTACCCGTGTGATGTGACCAGACCCTGCCGGGGTGTTACCCGTATGATGTGACCAGACCCTGCCGGGGTGTTACCCGTGTGATGTGACCAGACCCTGCCGGGGTGTTACCCGTGTGATGTGACCAGACCCTGCCAGGGTGTTACCCGTGAGATGTGACCAGACCCTGCCGGAATGTTACCCGTGTGATGTGACCAGACACTGCCGGGGTGTTACCCGTGTGATGTGACCAGACCCTGCCGGGATGTTACCCGTGTGATGTGACCAGACCCTGCCGGGATGTTACCCGTGTGATGTGACCAGACCCTGCCGGGATGTTACCCGTGTGATATGACCAGACCCTGCCGGGATGTTACCCGTGTGATGTGACCAGACCCTGCTGGGGTGTTACACGTGTGATGTGACCAGACCCTGCCGGGATGTTACCCGTGTGATGTGACCAGACCCTGCCGGGCGATGTGACCAGACTCTGCCGGGATGTTACCCGTGTGATGTGACCAGACCCTGCCGGAATGTTACCCGTGTGATGTGACCAGACCATGCCAGGATGTTACCCGTGTGATGTGACCAGACCATGCCGGGATGTTACCCGTGCGATGTGACCAGACCCTGCCGGGATGTTACCCGTGCGATGTGACCAGACCCTGCCGGGATGTTACCCGTGCGATGTGACCAGACCCTGCCGGGATGTTACCCGTGCGATGTGACCAGACCCTGCCGGGATGTTACCCCTGTGATGTGACCAGACCCTGCCGGGGTGTTACCCGTGCGATGTGACCAGACCCTGCCGGGATGTTACCCGTGTGATGTGACCAGACCCTGCCGGGATGTTACCCGTGTGATGTGACCAGACCCTGCCGGGATGTTACCCGTGTGATGTGACCAGACCCTGCCGGGATGTTACCCGTGTGATGTGACCAGACGCTGCTGAGAGCAGAGGATTACCTGTGGGACTGACAGCTAATCTGTTACCTCATTATATCTGGGATTACAGGGATGGTCAAGGTGTGGATTTTATAGTGAGAATAAAAGGGGATTATAAGAGAACCTTCCAATTAACTCCAGCAGAGCAGTCTGCCCTCTCTCCGATCATTTTACAGCAGCTCGGAGAATGAGCCCGAGATATGTCTGTACAGCCAGGTTCGATCTGATTATTGTTTAGTGTCATTTAGTAATAGCCCCCTGATGCCCCCCTCAGAGTACTGCTGGGCCTGTGCTTTCAATATTAATGTGAGAGTTTAGTGCAGAGATTTGGCAGCTGATGTCAGTGTAAATATGATCTAAGGATACTCAATATCATCCTGTGATTACAGGGAATATGTTTATTAAACCCTGAATGGGCTGCCATAATTGGTGCTTAAACTAAACACGCATGTTCATTATAAACCACGCATGCGACATACACACCATGTTACAGCTGCCTGTGGAAGATAAACTATAATTAGTGGAGACACATGTCAGGTGGGAAAACCAGTTCTTCCAGCAGAAGACATATAATAAGAAAAGTCTCCAGTCCAGGTGTGTAGAGCAGCAGCTGGCTGGCTGAGCGTGTTGGTAAAGGCTGTCACCAATTTAGCGTTTTGCAGAAAGGAGTAGAGTCCAACTCCCATTATGATTAACCTGCTAGAGTCCAGTATGAGGATGCTGAGACTTGCTCGGCGTGGAGAGATGTAACCTTTGGAACTCTAGCAGTCCAGTTTTAAAATACTTCACTTCCCATCATTATCAGAATAAGGGTGGCATTTGCCTTGGAACAAAAAAATCTTGTCCTTGGGCAAGTCTTGGGTCTGCAATGTGGGTCATGGGGCATGTCCTGGGGAGCCTGGGTCTGCAAGTTGGGTGATGGGACATGTCCTGGGTGTGCAATGCGGGTGATGGGACATGTCCTGGGTGTGCAATGCGGGTGATGGGACATGTCCTGGGTGTGCAATGCGGGTGATGGGACATGTCCTGGGTGTGCAATGCGGGTGATGGGACATGTCCTGGGCGTGCAATGCGGGTGATGGGACATGTCCTGGGCGTGCAATGCGGGTGATGGGACATGTCCTGGGCGTGCAATGCGGGTGATGGGACATGTCCTGGGTGTGCAATGCGGGTGATGGGACATGTCCTGGGTGTGCAATGCGGGTGATGGGACATGTCCTGGGTGTGCAATGCGGGTGATGGGACATGTCCTGGGCGTGCAATGCGGGTGATGGGACATGTCCTGGGTGTGCAATGCGGGTGATGGGACATGTCCTGGGTGTGCAATGTGGGTGATGGGACATGTCCTGGGTGTGCAATGCGGGTGATGGGACATGTCCTGGGTGTGCAATGTGGGTGATTCTCCTGCCTAGCTGCACTGCACCTCCCATGATGCCCCAGGGGGGGGGGGGGGGGGTTCTCCTGCCTAGCACCTCCCATGATGCCCCAGGGGGGGGGGGGGTTCTCCTGCCTAGCACCTCCCATGATGCCCCGGGGGGGGGGGGGGTTTCTCCTGCCTAGCTGCACTGCACCTCCCATGATGCCCCCCGGGGGGGGGGGGGGTTTCTCCTGCCTGGCTGCACTACACCTCCCATGATGCCCCGGGGGAGGGTTCTCCTGCCTAGCTGCCCTGCACCTCCCATGATGCCCCGGGGGAGGGGGGGGTTCTCCTGCCTAGCTGCCCTGCACCTCCCATGATGCCCCGGGGGGGGTTCTCCTGCCTAGCTGCCCTGCACCTCCCATGATGCCCCGGGGGGGGGGGGTTCTCCTGCCTAGCTGCCCTGCACCTCCCATGATGCCCCGGGGGGGGGGGGGTTCTCCTGCCTAGCTGCCCTGCACCTCCCATGATGCCCCGGGGGGGGGGGGGGTTCTCCTGCCTAGCTGCCCTGCACCTCCCATGATGCCCCGGGGGGGGGGGTTCTCCTGCCTAGCTGCCCTGCACCTCCCATGATGCCCCGGGGGGGTTCTCCTGCCTAGCTGCCCTGCACCTCCCATGATGCCCCCGGGGGGGGGGTTCTCCTGCCTAGCAGCACTGCACCTCCCATGATGCCCCGGGGGGGAGGGGGTTCTCCTGCCTAGCTGCCCTGCACCTCCCATGATGCCCCGGGGGAGGGGGGGGTTCTCCTGCCTAGCTGCCCTGCACCTCCCATGATGCCCCGGGGGAGGGGGGGGGTTCTCCTGCCTAGCTGCCCTGCACCTCCCATGATGCCCCGGGGGGGGGGGTTCTCCTGCCTAGCTGCCCTGCACCTCCCATGATGCCCCGGGGGAGGGGGGGGGGTTCTCCTGCCTAGCTGCCCTGCACCTCCCATGATGCCCCGGGGGAGGGGGGGGTTCTCCTGCCTAGCAGCACTGCACCTCCCATGATGCCCCGGGGGAGGGGGGGGGGGGTTCTCCTGCCTAGCTGCACTGCACCTCCCATGATGCCCCGGGGGAGGGGGGGTTCTCCTGCCTAGCTGCCCTGCACCTCCCATGATGCCCCGGGGTCTCCTCACCGCTATGACATTGACGAAGGTGGTCTTCCCCGAGTGCTGCAGCCCCACCAGGGTCAGCTCCATCTCCTCCTTCCAGAAGAGCGAGCGGATCCAGTCCAGGAGCCGAGACAGGAGAGACATCATCCCGTGCTGACTGACTGACACACACCGGAACCGGAAGCCGACAGACAGAATGGCACCGAAGCCACAGGGCGTCACCCGGCTGCCCGGCCCTGACCACGTGACCTGACTGTCATGGTGCGAGGCCAATAATACCTGACTTCCTAACACCCCCTAAACTCAGTAATACCCCCAACCTCCTAACACCCCCTAAACTCAGTAATACCCCCAACCTCCTAACACCCCCTAAACTCAGTAATACCCCCCAACCTCCTAACACCCCCTAAACTCAGTAATACCCCCCCAACCTCCTAACACCCCCTAAACTCAGTAATACCCCCCAACCTCCTAACACCCCCTAAACTCAGTAATACCCCCCAACCTCCTAACACCCCCTAAACTCAATAATACCCCCCCAACCTCCTAACACCCCCTAAACTCAGTAATACCCCCCCAACCTCCTAACACCCCCTAAACTCAGTAATACCCCCCAACCTCCTAACACCCCCTAAACTCAGTAATACCCCCCCAACCTCCTAACACCCCCTAAACTCAGTAATACCCCCCCAACCTCCTAACACCACCTAAACTGTGTAATACCCCCCAACCTCCTAACACCCCCTAAACTGTGTAATACCCCCCCCCCCAACCTCCTAACACCCCCTAAACTCAGTAATACCCCCCCAACCTCCTAACACCCCCTAAACTGTGTAATACCCCCCCCCCAACCTCCTAACACCACCTAAACTGTGTAATACCCCCCCCCCAACCTCCTAACACCCCCTAAACTGTGTAATACCCCCCCAACCTCCTAACACCCCCTAAACTCAGTAATACCTCCTAATACCCCCCCCAACCTCCTAACACCACCTAAACTCTGTAATACCCCCCCCAACCTCCTAACACCCCCTAAACTCAGTAATACCCCCCAACCTCCTAACACCCCCTAAACTCTGTAATACCCCCCCCCCAACCTCCTAACACCCCCTAAACTCAGTAATACCTCCTAATACCCCCCCAACCTCCTAACACCCCCTAAACTCAGTAATACCTCCTAATACCCCCCCAACCTCCTAACACCCCCTAAACTCTGTAATACCCCCCCCCCCAACCTCCTAACACCCCCTAAACTCAGTAATACCTCCTAATACCCCCCCAACCTCCTAACACCCCCTAAACTCAGTAATACCTCCTAATACCCCCCAACCTCCTAACACCCCCTAAACTCAGTAATACCCCCCAACCTCCTAACACCCCCTAAACTCAGTAATACCTCCTAATACCCCCCCCCCCAACCTCCTAACACCACCTAAACTGTGTAATACCCCCCCCAACCTCCTAACACCCCCTAAACTCAGTAATACCCCCCAACCTCCTAACACCCCCTAAACTCAGTAATACCGCCCAACCTCCTAACACCCCCTAAACTCTGTAATACCCCCCCAACCTCCTAACACCCCCTAAACTCAGTAATACCCCCCAACCTCCTAACACCCCCTAAACTCAGTAATACCCCCTAAACTCAGTAATACCCCCCAACCTCCTAACACCCCCTAAACTCAGTAATACCTCCTAATACCCCCCCAACCTCCTAACACCCCCTAAACTCAGTAATACTTCCTAATACCCCCCCCAACCTCCTAACACCACCTAAACTGTGTAATACCCCCCCCCCAACCTCCTAACACCCCCTAAACTCAGTAATACCCCCCCCAACCTCCTAACACCCCCTAAACTCAGTAATACCCCCCAACCTCCTAACACCCCCTAAACTCAGTAATACCTCCTAATACCCCCCCAACCTCCTAACACCCCCTAAACTCAGTAATACCCCCCCCAACCTCCTAACACCCCCTAAACTCTGTAATACCCCCCCAACCTCCTAACACCCCCTAAACTCAGTAATACCCCCCAACCTCCTAACACCCCCTAAACTCAGTAATACCCCCCAACCTCCTAACACCCCCTAAACTCAGTAATACCCCCCAACCTCCTAACACCCCCTAAACTCAGTAATACCCCCCAACCTCCTAACACCCCCTAAACTCTGTAATACCCCCCAACCTCCTAACACCCCCTAAACTCAGTAATACCTCCTAATACCCCCCCAACCTCCTAACACCCCCTAAACTCAGTAATACCTCCTAATACCCCCCCAACCTCCTAACACCACCTAAACTGTGTAATACCCCCCCCCCCCCAACCTCCTAACACCCCCTAAACTCAGTAATACCCCCCAACCTCCTAACACCCCCTAAACTCAGTAATACCTCCTAATACCCCCCCAACCTCCTAACACCACCTAAACTCTGTAATACCCCCCCAACCTCCTAACACCCCCTAAACTCAGTAATACCCCCCAACCTCCTAACACCACCTAAACTCAGTAATACCCCCCAACCTCCTAACACCCCCTAAACTCTGTAATACCCCCCCAACCTCCTAACACCCCCTAAACTCAGTAATACCCCCCAACCTCCTAATACCCCCCCCCAACCTCCTAACACCACCTAAACTCTGTAATACCCCCGCCCAACCTCCTAACACCCCCTAAACTCAGTAATACCCCCCCCCAACCTCCTAACACCCCCTAAACTCAGTAATACCCCCCCCCCAACCTCCTAACACCCCCTAAACTCAGTAATACCCCCCAACCTCCTAACACCCCCTAAACTCAGTAATACCCCCCCCCCAACCTCCTAACACCCCCTAAACTCAGTAATACCCCCCAACCTCCTAATACCCCCCCAACCTCCTAATACCCCCCCAACCTCCTAATACCCCCCCAACCTCCTAACACCCCCTAAACTCAGTAATACCCCCCAACCTCCTAACACCACCTAAACTCTGTAATACCCCCCCCCAACCTCCTAACACCCCCTAAACTCAGTAATACCCCCCAACCTCCTAACACCCCCTAAACTCTGTAATACCCCCCCCAACCTCCTAACACCCCCTAAACTCAGTAATACCCCCCAACCTCCTAATACCCCCCCAACCTCCTAACACCCCCTAAACTCTGTAATACCCCCCCAACCTCCTAACACCCCCTAAACTCTGTAATACCCCCCCAACCTCCTAACACCCCCTAAACTCAGTAATACCCCCCAACCTCCTAACACCCCCTAAACTCAGTAATACCCCCCAACCTCCTAATACCCCCCCCCAACCTCCTAACACCCCCTAAACTCTGTAATACCCCCCCAACCTCCTAACACCCCCTAAACTCAGTAATACCCCCTAAACTCAGTAATACCCCCCAACCTCCTAACACCCCCTAAACTCAGTAATACCCCCCAACCTCCTAACACCCCCTAAACTCAATAATACACCCCAACCTCCTAACACCCCCTAAACTCTGTAATACCCCCCAACCTCCTAACACCCCCTAAACTCAGTAATACCCCCCAACCTCCTAACACCCCCTAAACTCTGTAATACCCCCCCAACCTCCTAACACCCCCTAAACTCAGTAATACCCCCCAACCTCCTAACACCCCCTAAACTCAGTAATACCCCCCCAACCTCCTAACACCCCCTAAACTCTGTAATACCCCCCAACCTCCTAACACCCCCTAAACTCAATAATACCCCCCCAACCTCCTAACACCCCCTAAACTCTGTAATACCCCCCAACCTCCTAACACCCCCTAAACTCAGTAATACCCCCCAACCTCCTAATACCCCCTAAACTCAGTAATACCCCCCAACCTCCTAACACCCCCTAAACTCTGTAATACCCCCCAACCTCCTAACACCCCCTAAACTCAATAATACACCCCAACCTCCTAACACCCCTAAACTCAGTAATACCCCCCAACCTCCTAACACCCCCTAAACTCAGTAATACCCCCCAACCTCCTAACACCCCCTAAACTCAATAATACACCCCAACCTCCTAACACCCCCTAAACTCAATAATACACCCCAACCTCCTAACACCCCTAAACTCAGTAATACCCCCCAACCTCCTAACACCCCCTAAACTCTGTAATACCCCCCAACCTCCTAACACCCCCTAAACTCAATAATACCCCCCCAACCTCCTAACACCCCCTAAACTCTGTAATACCCCCCCCAACCTCCTAACACCCCCTAAACTCAATAATACCCCCCAACCTCCTAACACCCCCTTAACTCAATAATACCCCCAACCTCCTCACACCCCCTAAACTCAATAATACCCCCCAACCTCCTCACACCACCTAAACTCAATAATACCCCCCCAACCTCCTAACACTCCCTAAACTCAATAATACCCCCCACCTTCTAACACCACCTAAACTCAATAATATCCCCCCAGCCTCCTAACACCCCCTAAACTTACAATACCCCCATAACCAGAAGACACCACAGACACATTTCAAATATATAATTCTCTCCATGCATTTGCTGCAATTCAATGTTTAGATTATTTTGTATTCTCTATATTCACCGTATAAGCAGTGTTTAGGTGATTCAGTCACAGTATAAGCAGTGTTTGGGTGATACAGTCACAGTATAAGCAGTGTTTGGGTGATACAGTCACAGTATAAGCAGTGTTTGGGTGATACAGTCACAGTATGAGCAGTGTTTAGGTGATACAGTCACAGTATAAGCAGTGTTTAGGTGATACAGTCACAGTATAAGCAGTGTTTGGGTGATACAGTCACAGTATAAGCAGTGTTTGGGTGATACAGTCACAGTATAAACAGTGTTTAGGTGATACAGTCACAGTATAAGCAGTGTTTAGGTGATACAGTCACAGTATAAGCAGTGTTTGGGTGACACAGTCACAGTATAAGCGTCCAGTCTGGGTGCATGCGCTTGTTATGCACAAGCAGCAGAGGGAGCCAGAGTACCAAGTGTCTTTCACATGCTGGCTCGTGGCTGGTCTGTGACGTAGATCTCTGTATCTTGTTTTCCACCCACAGAGTGAGTCACTATACCACCATAACCCCCACCGCGATAAACAGCCAGCAGACAGTGTCCCTGAGAGGCCGGCTGATCACATGCACATTGAGCTGCCCCCAGACTCAACCCATCTGCTTAAAACCCCTTTATTTTTATAAATGTGAAAAATAAATGTTATTTATTCATTGAATGGACATAGAACTCATCGGCAGATAAGATAAACATCTGAATCCTATCATTAGTCCCTGGCCTTATCTTATATCTAGGATAACCTTATACCTATCCCATGCATGCTTACACTCCTTCACTGTATTAACCTCTACCACTTCTGCTGGAAGACTATTCCATACATCCACTACCCTCTCAGTAATGTAATACTTTCATTAGTCCCAGGCCTTATCTTATATCTAGGATAGCCTTATACCTATCCCATGCATGCTTAAACTCCCTCACTGTATTAACCTCTAACACTTCTACTGGAAGACTATTCCATGCATCCACTACCCTCTCAGTAATGTAATACTTTCATTAGTCCCTGGCCTTATCTTATATCTAGGATAGCCTTATACCTATCCCATGCATGCTTAAACCCCTTCACTGTATTAACCTCTACCACTTCTACTGGAAGACTATTCCATCCATCCACTACCCTCTCAGTAATGTCATACTTTCATTAGTCCCTGGCCTTATCTTATATCTAGGATAGCCTTATACCTATCCCATGCATGCTTAAACTCCTTCACTGTATTAACCTCTACCACTTCTACTGGAAGACTATTCCATACATCCACTACCCTCTCAGTAATGTAATACTATCATTAGTCCTTGGCCTTATCTTATATCTAGGATAGCCTTATACCTATCCCATGCATGCTTAAACTCCTTCACTGTATTAACCTCTACCACTTCTACTGGAAGACTATTCCATGCATCCACTACCCTCTCAGTAAAGTAATACTTTCATTAGTCCCTGACCATATCTTATATCTAGGATAGCCTTATACCTATCCCATGCATGCTTAAACTCCTTCACTGTATTAACCTCTACCACTTCTACTGGAAGACTATTCCATACATCCACTACCCTCTCAGTAAAGTAATACTTTCATTAGTCCCTGGCCTTATCTTATATCTAGGATAGCCTTATACCTATCCCATGCATGCTTAAACTCCTTCACTGTATTAACCTCTACCACTTCTACTGGAAGACTATTCCATACATCCACTACCCTCTCAGTAAAGTAATACTTTCATTAGTCCCTGACCTTATCTTATATCTAGGATAGCCTTATACCTATCCCATGCATGCTTAAACTCCCTCACTGTATTAACCTCTACCACTTCTACTGGAAGACTATTCCATACATCCACTACCCTCTCAGTAATGTAATACTTTCATTAGTCCCTGGCCTTATCTTATATCTTGGATAGCCTTATACCTATCCCACGCATGCTTAAACTCCTTCACTGTATTACCCTCTACCACTTTTACTGGAAGACTATTCCATGCATCCACTACCCTCTCAGTAATGTAATACTATCATTAGTCCCTGGCCTTATCTTATATCTAGGATAGCCTTATACCTATCCCACGCATGCTTAGACTCCTTCACTGTATTAACCTCTACCACTTCTACTGGAAGACTATTCCATGCATCCACTACCCTCTCAGTAATGTAATACTTTCATTAGTCCCTGGCCTTATCTTATATCTAGGATAGCCTTATACCTATCCCACGCATGCTTAAACTCCTTCACTATATTAACCTCTACCACTTCTACTGGAAGACTATTCCATACATCCACTACCCTCTCAGTATAGTAATACTTTCATTAATCCCTGACCTTATCTTATATCTAGGATAGCCTTATACCTATCCCATGCATGCTTAAACCCCTTCACTGCATTAACCTCTACCACTTCTACTGGAAGACTATTCCATACATCCACTACCCTCTCAGTAAAGTAATACTTTCATTAGTCCCTGGCCTTATCTTATATCTAGGATAGCCTTATACCTATCCCATGCATGCTTAAACTCCTTCACTGTATTAACCTCTACCACTTCTACTGGAAGACTATTCCATACATCCACTACCCTCTCAGTAAAGTAATACTATCATTAGTCCTTGGCCTTATCTTATATCTAGGATAGCCTTATACCTATCCCATGCATGCTTAGACTCCTTCACTGTATTAACCTCTACCACTTCTACTGGAAGACTATTCCATGCATCCACTACCCTCTCAGTAAAGTAACACTGCCTGATTACTTTGAAGCCTGTGTACTCTTATTGTGGTAGTTGCTCCAGTGGCACAGCACAGCAGATCCAGACAGACATGGCTCAGGGATTATCAGAAAGCCGGCCACACCCTGTAGCAGCAGATAGGAGTGTGACAGGCCGTTACCTGGGGTTCACCTGAGTACACGTGAGACGTGTGTGTGGGGGCGGCAGAGGGAGATCGCAAACTGACACCGTTTGTTCTTGGGATAAGTGATAATGGCTTGCCAGGGGTCAGAGGTCACACGGCTGCTCTCAAGTCATGGGAGTTCCATATATGACCCGTGTGCTGGATTCTGCTTTGTAACGACTGTGGTGGGGTTTGGTGAGGATTGTGCTGCACGTGTGGTTATGGTCTGTCTAACACACCCGACTGACCCTTCACCCGCACCCTCTGCTCTCAGGTATTTCTGGATTTGTACCTGATCCCATCAGTCAATTCCATTACGTAACACAACAAATAACCAGCACTATATATATCAATGTAACGATCGATAGGATACCCCAGAGCTCTAGATATGAGCAGGATTATTGATATCCTAGGAGAGTCCAAATAGATGGATAAAAGGCCATGTAACGCTGGATGTATCTGTGGGGGAGACGGCTGATAAAATAACGGGCAATTAATATATTTGTAATTTGTTGTCGTTAAATGTTGGAAATATTTATTGGAATTTTTGTAAATATTAAAAAAAAGACAACATTTACTTCACAGTCGGAGAGATGGAGAGGCTACTGGGGATTGTGCATCGTCCAGATCATCATTGTGCATATTTCTCTTATTTTAAGCATTTACTGCAATTCTCAAAATTGTTCATAATATTTTCTCTACAGTCACAGTATAAGCAGTGTTTAGGTGATACAGTCACAGTATAAGCAGTGTTTGGGTGATACAGTCACAGTATATGCAGTGTTTGGGTGATACAGTCACAGTATAAGCAGTGTTTAGGTGATACAGTCACAGTATAAGCAGTGTTTAGGTGATACAGTCACAGTATAAGCAGTGTTTGGGTGATACAGTCACAGTATAAGCAGTGTTTAGGTGATACAGTCACAGTATAAGCAGTGTTTGGGTGATACAGTCACAGTATAAGCAGTGTTTGGGTGATACAGTCACAGTATAAGCAGTGTTTGGGTGATACAGTCACAGTATAAGCAGTGTTTAGGTGATACAGTCACAGTATAAGCAGTGTTTGGGTGATACAGTCACAGTATAAGCAGTGTTTGGGTGATACAGTCACAGTATAAGCAGTGTTTGGGTGATACAGTCACAGTATAAGCAGTGTTTGGGTGATACAGTCACAGTATAAGCAGTGTTTGGGTGATACAGTCACAGTATAAGCAGTGTTTGGGTGATACAGTCACAGTATAAGCAGTGTTTGGGTGATACAGTCACAGTATAAGCAGTGTTTGGGTGATACAGTCACAGTATAAGCAGTGTTTGGGTGATACAGTCACAGTATAAGCAGTGTTTGGGTGATACAGTCACAGTATAAGCAGTGTTTGGGTGATACAGTCACAGTATAAGCAGTGTTTAGGTGATACAGTCACAGTATAAGCAGTGTTTGGGTGATACAGTCACAGTATAAGCAGTGTTTAGGTGATACAGTCACAGTATAAGCAGTGTTTGGGTGATACAGTCACAGTATAAGCAGTGTTTGGGTGATACAGTCACAGTATAAGCAGTGTTTGGGTGATACAGTCACAGTATAAGCAGTGTTTGGGTGATACAGTCACAGTATAAGCAGTGTTTAGCTGATACAGTCACAGTGTAAGCAGTGTTTGGGTGATACAGTCACAGTATAAGCAGTGTTTGGGTGATACAGTCACAGTATAAGCAGTGTTTAGATGACAGTCACAGTATAAGCAGTGTTTGGGTGATACAGTCACAGTATAAGCAGTGTTTAGGTGATACAGTCACAGTATAAGCAGTGTGTGGGTGATACAGTCACAGTATAAGCAGTGTTTGGGTGATACAGTCACAGTATAAGCAGTGTTTGGGTGATACTGTCACAGTATAAGCAGTGTTTAGGTGATACAGTCACAGTATAAGCAGTGTTTGGGTGATACAGTCACAGTATAAGCAGTGTTTAGGTGACAGTCACAGTATAACCAGTGTTTGGGTGATACAGTCACAGTATAAGCAGTGTTTGGGTGATACAGTCACAGTATAAGCAGTGTTTAGGTGATACAGTCACAGTATAAGCAGTGTTTAGGTGATACAGTCACAGTATAAGCAGTGTTTAGGTGATACAGTCACAGTATAAGCAGTGTGTGGGTGATACAGTCACAGTATAAGCAGTGTGTGGGTGATACAGTCACAGTATAAGCAGTGTTTGGGTGATACAGTCACAGTATAAGCAGTGTTTAGGTGATACAGTCACAGTATAAGCAGTGTTTGGGTGATACAGTCACAGTATAAGCAGTGTTTAGGTGACAGTCACAGTATAACCAGTGTTTGGGTGATACAGTCACAGTATAAGCAGTGTTTGGGTGATACAGTCACAGTATTAGCATTGTTTAGGTGACAGTCACAGTATAACCAGTGTTTAGGTGATACAGTCACAGTATAAGCAGTGTTTGGGTGATACAGTCACAGTATAAGCGGTGTTTAGGTGATTTAGTCACAGTATAAGCAGTGTTTAGGTGACAGTCACAGTATAAGCAGTGTTTGGGTGATACAGTCACAATATAAGCAGTGTTTGGGTGATACAGTCACAGTATAAGCAGTGTTTAGGTGATACAGTCACAGTATAAGCAGTGTTTAGGTGACAATCACGGTATAAGCAGTGTTTAGGTGATACAGTCTCTTTCTCAGTTCCCAGTGCTGACTTACTTGGGCACAGATATCTGATGGTACCGCAGACAGTGGGACACTATTTAAATATCCACATAGGAAGCTCCCCTGATACACGCTAAGTGTCTTGTCCAGTTAAATTTTAAGTGTAACGAGCTGATTTTATTATATATTATAACATATTCCAATTAAACATTGTTACCACTAATAAAAGTCCTTCTGACCGAGCAGTCTTCATAGTATAAAGTCCTGTTTATTGGAGAATTCCCTGTGTGCTGATCATTAGACGTATTGTATTACAGGTTGAGGGAATAAGAGGTTGGTGAGGAAGGCATGCCATCCCCAGCAGCCTGGATTCCCACACTGTGAGGCTGATTCATACCCCAGACACTCAGCATTCCCAGGCGGGGGGGTGTAAGGAACCCTCTCACCCTGATATCTGGAGCTCAGCCAAGCCTATCTCCCCAGCTCAGCAGATCTGTGCCCATAAAGGCCTGGAACAAGTCACAGGGAGCTAGGGAAGGGCAGGGGATTATACTGGAGGTAAAGCACCCGCTGCTGCTGGAGAGACTACCAGAGAGCATGGCTGGCGGACTCACTGCCAGGGAGCTTGCCACTGGACACATTGCCAGGGAGGCTTGGCAGTGCAGCAAGGTCCCATACTATATACAGTGTGTCAGTATGCACACTCCACCTTCACATTTCACAGCAAAGACGATGCATGACAAGCGCTCTGTATATAGACTGCATCCATCTGAGAGTCATGGTGGGAATAATCCCTTAATATGTATTGGCGTAAACCCATCATTTACTGCAAAATCTCCATCAATAATCTGGTGCTGGAGGTTGGGGCGTGCTGGAGGTTGGGGAGTGCTGGTGCTGGAGGATGGGGAGTGCTGGTGCTGGAGGTTGGGGAGTGCTGGTGCTAGAGGTTGGGGAGTGCTAGAGGTTGGGGAGTGCCGGTGCTGGAGGATGGGGAGTGCTGGTGCTGGAGGTTGGGGAGTGCTGGTGCTAGAGGTTGGGGAGTGCTGGAGGTTGGGGAGTGCTGGTGCTAGAGGTTGGGGAGTGCTAGAGGTTGGGGAGTGCCGGTGCTGGAGGATGGGGAGTGCTGGTGCTGGAGGTTGGGGAGTGCTGGTGCTAGAGGTTGGGGAGTGCTAGAAGTTGGGGAGTGCTGGAGGTTGGGGAGTGCTGGAGGTTGGGGAGTGCTAGAGGTTGGGGAGTGCTGGAGGTTGGAGGTTGGGGAGTGCTGGAGGTTGGGGAGTGCTGGTGCTAGAGGTTGGGGAGTGCTGGTGCTGGAGGTTGGGGAGTGCTGGTGCTAGAGGTTGGGGAGTGCTGGTGCTGGAGGTTGGGGAGTGCTGGTGCTGGAGGTTGGGGAGTGCTGGTGCTAGAGGTTGGGGAGTGCTGGTGCTGGAGGTTGGGGAGTGCTGGTGCTGGAGGATGGGCAGTGCTGGTGCTGGAGGTTGGGGAGTGCTGGTGCTGGAGGTTGGGGAGTGCTGGTGCTGGAGGTTGGGGAGTGCTGGTGCTGGAGGTTGGGGAGTGCTGGTGCTGGAGGTTGGGGAGTGCTGGTGCTGGAGGTTGGGGAGTGCTGGTGCTAGAGGTTGGGGAGTGCTGGTGCTGGAGGTTGGGGAGTGCTGGTGCTGGAGGATGGGCAGTGCTGGTGCTGGAGGTTGGGGAGTGCTGGTGCTGGAGGTTGGGGAGTGCTGGTGCTGGAGGTTGGGGAGTGCTGGTGCTAGAGGTTGGGGAGTGCTAGAGGTTGGGGAGTGCTGGTGCTGGAGGTTGGGCAGTGCTGGTGCTAGAGGTTGGGGAGTGCTGGTGCTGGAGGATGGGGAGTGCTGGTGCTGGAGGTTGGGGAGTGCTGGTGCTAGAGGTTGGGGAGTGCTGGTGCTGGAGGATGGGGAGTGCTGGTGCTGGAGGTTGGGGAGTGCTGGTGCTGGAGGTTGGGGAGTGCTGGTGCTGGAGGTTGGGGAGTGCTGGTGCTGGAGGATGGGGAGTGCTGGTGCTGGAGGTTGGGGAGTGCTGGTGCTGGAGGTTGGGGAGTGCTGGTGCTGGAGGATGGGGAGTGCTGGTGCTAGAGGTTGGGGAGTGCTGGTGCTGGAGGTTGGGGAGTGCTGGTGCTGGAGGTTGGGGAGTGCTGGTTCTAGAGGTTGGGGAGTGCTGGTGCTGGAGGTTGGGGAGTGCTGGTGCTGGAGGTTGGGGAGTGCTGGTGCTGGAGGTTGGGGAGTGCTGGTGCTGGAGGTTGGGGAGTGCTGGTGCTGGAGGTTGGGGAGTGCTGGTGCTGGGGGTTGGGGAATGCTGGTGCTAGAGGTTGGGGAG
Source organism: Pelodytes ibericus (assembly GCA_036172795.1). NCBI lineage: Eukaryota > Metazoa > Chordata > Amphibia > Anura > Pelodytidae > Pelodytes > Pelodytes ibericus. Next base: position 84,425,707 of record CM069865.1, read on the forward strand.
TGCTGGTGCTGGAGGATGGGGAGTGCTGGTGCTGGAGGTTGGGGAGTGCTGGTGCTGGAGGTTGGGGAGTGCTGGTGCTGGAGGATGGGGAGTGCTGGAGGATGGGGAGTGCTGGTGCTGGAGGATGGGGAGTGCTGGAGGATGGGGAGTGCTGGTGCTGGAGGATGGGGAGTGCTGGAGGATGGGGAGTGCTGGTGCTGGAGGTTGGGGAGTGCTGGTGCTGGAGGTTGGGGAGTGCTGGTGCTAGAGGTTGGGGAGTGCTGGTGCTGGAGGATGGGGAGTGCTGGTGCTGGAGGATGGGGAGTGCTGGTGCTGGAGGATGGGGAGTGCTGGAGGATGGGGAGTGCTGGTGCACAGTGCACACACTTGTTGTTGTTGATTTGCTGCCAGTCACATCATTCCAGGAAGCGTAGGATAGAATTAGCTCCAGGCTGGACATGAAAGCAGCGGTCGGAAGCCTGACCGTGTCAGCAGGCGCAGGGTGATAGGGAACAGACCCAGAGATCACACATCATCATGTGTTTTACCCCGTCCTGTGCCTTACCAGGAGAAAGGACTCATTGTTTAATACACCTGGGCAAGTCACGGCTGGAGAGTATGATACAGCTAGCTAGTATACTTCAGTGGGCACAGTGGGCATTCTGCATCATGTTCCTCTTCCCTCCTCTGCCCCATGCTGGAAACTAATCAGCTCTGACCGGCTGCTTCTAGCAGTGATTACATCATTTATTAGTTCAGTAAACTGAGGGTTTGTTAATGGTGATGCCGTTCAAGATGGCCGCCTCCACAACATCATGACTTCCTACTGCTAGGTCACATGAAATTATCCTTTCAGACCATTTTAACGCAAGGTCTAGAAATGTTGGGGTGACAGATGTTTAGTGGGGCTGTGTTATATTTAACCCTTTTCATGCCACTGCAGGCAAGTAATCCAGAACGCAAGACTATTATTCTATAAATAGATATTTGGCTCAACAGATTCATGAAATATACATTTTATTTAGCACATAAAAATATTTTTTTACATTTCAAAGGCATACCCTCCCGGTACCCTGGAGCTACAGCGGCGGGGAGGCATAAAGTGCTTCATCCTGGCATCTCCTGTTCCACCATTTGTAGGGGAGGAAGGAGGACCAGGTGCAGGGGTTTGTGATGGGGGCTTCTGTTCCAGCTGGTGATGCCCCTTGGATTCAGTGCTAGAGTATAACATTTCTTTTATTTGAAAGTTTGGAATAGAAGAGGGTCAAAGTCTGTCCCCTCTTAATGATAGTTTGGGATGTTTATAATCAATGACAATTACTCCCCCCCAAAAAAACCGCAGCCGTGAGTGCAAATCTGGGAATCCTTTCCACGTGTTATAAGCTTGAAGTTCGCCATCTCCAGCCTGTGTTCTATGTCCAAGCAGGATGGTCCTTCTCTTCTCAACATCCAAGGACCAGGCAGATCATTGAACTGCTGCTCCATCTCTACGGTCCTCAGACCGCTGCCCACTTTATGGGGGTTGGCAGAGATGGGCCCCACGTCTTCCGATTAATATCCGTCTTTGGCCACTGCCATGTTATCTTCCAGGCTCAGTCCTTAGGCTCTGTGCCCAGAGTGGGCATCTGTTTCAGTGCATGTAACAGGGCAGAGGAGTCCAGGGATGACATGGCAGGAGAATGCGTTGGCCGCGGCCCATCTTGACTCGGCAAGCCAGAGTGAGACAGTGAAGGGTACAACATGGACATAGATCCTGGATACCAACATTTCTCCAGCATGGGGAGGTAGGCAGAGGCTGAAGGTGGAATGAGATAAAAGGGAAGGCATAAAGCAGGATGATTGGGGTAATTATCAGCTGATTGAATCTCATTGCTGTTGAAGGGGGGCAGCCTGTCTAAGGTATCCATTCTAGCCCTCTTCTTTGGTGTCTCGTCTTGCTCCTGTTTGATGGTTCTGTCCAGGTTTGGAGAGTGACGTTTGGTATCTTTCCAGGTGCCATTTTGTTCCCGACTGACCTCTACCTTCTCCACTTCCCCACCATAACCACTGTCCGTGTCTGTGTCTGTCCCACTCTGCTCCCCAGACGGGAGAGGGGCCGCACGGCAAATGACCGGAACACAGTTGGCGGCCTGTCCCTTCAGTGCAGGTTTGTTGGAAAGCTTTGGTGGCCTTGGCGGGCTGCGGCTGAGATCAGACGCCACGTGATGCAGGTGAGCAACCAACTCTCTTCTCTCGCCACCCTGCAGGAAACGCAGAGCCTCCTCTGCGCAGAGCTGGAACCCGGAGAGGAACATCTCCTGGCCAGACATCTTGCTGTCCTCAGACGGGGAACCTGAGAGGAGAAATAAAAGCATGAGAGGGAGCCACGGAGCAGAGAGTCCGGGGAGCAAGAGTAGGTGAGTCAGGTCTGCTAATGGAGGAGGCAGGAGCGGCAGTACTATTCAGTCTTCTGGTAACTCCCCCGACCCCCCCGACCCCCGACCCCCAACCCCCGTGCATTCTGGGAATCTGTCGCTGACCATCCCGCAGAGCTCACTGCTCCTTAATCCCTCACCGCTCTGCACACAGAGCTTTAACCCTTTGTGTTACTCACCGCTCTGCAAGGCGATAATCTGCTGCTGCTGTTGCTCAATCAGGCTGGATAAAGACTGCACATGTTTTAAGGTCAGTTCCAGGACCACTGCCTTCTCCAGATGACCCAGGGTCTGAGGAAAGAAGCAAAGGAACCATGAAGATTACTCTGCACAGTCTAACACATTGCCGGGGGGGTTAATATGGCTTTTATAGCAGTGTTTTCACATGCTCCGTGTGTCTAGAGAGTAGGAATTTATCCAGACTGTACCATCATGCCCAGCCAGCCTCAGGTCCATAGTAATGCAGGAACACGTGTAGCTCTGACCTGGTGTCTGGATTTGGTGTTACTGGTCCCTTCTCTGTATTATCCCTGTGATGGTTCCCTGACTATCACATGCACAGTCATATGTGCCAGTCACATGCAGCTTTTGTCTACCACCATGCGTGTGCAGTCACATGTCTGTGTGCTAACCCTAATGTGTAACCTCTCTCCATGGTAACGATTTACTAAGCCCCGTCTCCAGCCTGCGCAGGGTTAACCCGGGGAAGCACCATGATCACCGCTTGCTAGGTTTGTATCTATGTTTCTTCCTGGGCCAGTGTGAGACGTACACTTCCAGAGCTCCCACTCAGTGTGAGACGTACACTTCCAGAGCTCCCACTCAGTGTGAGACGTACACTTCCAGAGCTCCCACTCAGTGTGAGACGTACACTTCCAGAGCTCCCACTCAGTGTGAGACGTACACTTCCAGAGCTCCCACTCAGTGTGAGACGTACACTTCCAGAGCTCCCACTCAGTGTGAGACGTACACTTCCAGAGCTCCCACTCAGTGTGAGACGTACACTTCCAGAGCTCCCACTCAGTGTGAGACGTACACTTCCAGAGCTCCCACTCAGTGTGAGACGTACACTTCCAGAGCTCCCACCCAGTGTGAGACGTACACTTCCAGAGCTCCCACTCAGTGTGAGACGTACACTTCCAGAGCTCCCACTCAGTGTGAGACGTACACTTCCAGAGCTCCCACCCAGTGTGAGACGTACACTTCCAGAGCTCCCACTCAGTGTGAGACGTACACTTCCAGAGCTCCCACTCAGTGTGAGACGTACACTTCCAGAGCTCCCACTCAGTGTGAGACGTACACTTCCAGAGCTCCCACTCAGTGTGAGACGTACACTTCCAGAGCTCCCACCCAGTGTGAGACGTACACTTCCAGAGCTCCCACTCAGTGTGAGACGTACACTTCCAGAGCTCCCACTCAGTGTGAGACGTACACTTCCAGAGCTCCCACTCAGTGTGAGACGTACACTTCCAGAGCTCCCACTCAGTGTGAGACGTACACTTCCAGAGCTCCCACCCAGTGTGAGACGTACACTTCCAGAGCTCCCACTCAGTGTGAGACGTACACTTCCAGAGCTCCCACTCAGTGTGAGACGTACACTTCCAGAGCTCCCACCCAGTGTAAGACTGCACATATCCAGAGCTCCCACCCAGTGTGAGACTGCACATATCCAGAGCTCCCACCCAGTGTGAGACTGCACATATCCAGAGCAGGATCTTACCGTCAGTTTGAGGTGTTCGGGGAGAAGGTCTTTGAGCTGAGCGATACATTCATTAATCCGATCCCGACGTTTCTTCTCAATCAGTCGGTGAGGGAGTTTGTACGTGTCCTGGAGGATAAACACACATGTCTCTTTACTGGGACATACAGCACTAATCCATGCACTACATCACACACACTGCCCCCTAGTGACATATCTGTCAGCAACAGGCTAGCACCTCACCTACATGTGACAGTACACGTGAAAGATCACACTGCAAGAACACGTAGGCACACATTTACACAGACAGCACAGAATGTACAAACAACAGACCAACACAACACAGCATGTATAGACACACAAATATCAGATCAACACAACATGTGTAGACACACACAAAGCCTCACAACATGTATAGACACACACATAGCCACACAACATGTATAGACACACAAAAATCAGATCAACACAACATGTATAGACACAAATATCAGATCAACACAACATGTATAGACACACACATAGCCACACAACATGTGTAGACACACACATAGCCACACAACATGTATAGACACACAAATATCAGATCAACACAACATGTACAGACACTCAAACATCAGATCAACACATCATTTATAGACACACATATCAGATCACACAACATGTGTAGACACACAAATATCAAATCAACACAACATGTGTAGACACACAAATATCAAATCAACACAACATGTGTAGACACACAAATATCAGATCAACACAACATGTGTAGACACACAAATATCAACACAACACAGATAACACAGTGTTAAAGGTACAGTCCCCAGCACAGTATAAGTACATGACCCCATATTACCAGTACCCAGGTGCCCCCCATAAACATACACAAACCCTAACATTCAGGACTGATGTTTTGGTGGGGTTTGTGCAGCCCCCTGTATCACAGTCTCTCAGATTAGTATGTTTCCTAAATGGATTTATGATTTTTTTGGGGGTCTGACAAATCCCAGGAGGCAGTCCTGCTAAAACCCAAACTTATTATTGCTGCCACAGATATTCTGCCTCCCGGGAATAAAACTCAGACTGAATCCCCCAATGAGACCATGATCAGAAACATAGCCTGGTGCTGGGGACCCTCAGGAATATGATAACCTGGCAGGGACATCTGACCAGTATAATAGTGATCCTCATGGCTGAGGGGGGCAGAGAGATATGAGAGGGGTCTTACCTTGCTGTCCTCACACCTCTTCAGTCCTTTCCTGGGTTTGAAAACTTGATACATGTGAGAGAAGTCCATCCTGTAACAAGGTGAATAAAGTCAGGACTTGTATCAAATTCACAGTCACAAAGAAGCATTTCACACAAACACACAGCTTTACAAAGTTCTAATAAACAGAAAGGGACTACAAACTCTTACCCAGACAGGGGAGCTCTGTCCAGAGAGGGGGGTGGCTGGGCACTAGGGATTCTCTCCATTGGGGCAAAGTGCAGGTAGTTCCAGGGATTGAGACTGAAGTCACAGTTACTCTCCTGTCTAATGGCCTTATGAGCAGCAGCAGCTTCTGGTTAAATGGGTGGGAGGGATGTTCAGCAGCTGGTAGGAGGGGGACTGGTGGTGTGTACCTCCCTGTGACAGCAGTTACTGCTGCTGCTGTCATATGAATCTCACGTGCAGCTCAATGCTGCATCTGGTACAGGGAGGAGGGAGACACCCTGCGAGGCACGGGACAGGGGAAGGGGGGGGGGGGGGGGGGAGAGGGCCTGGGCCAAAATAAGGAGACATTCCTGGGGAATAAGGGAAACAGCTTGGAGAGTCCATAAATCATTTAAATAATATTTATTCTCTGTTATTTAAATTCTGCAGTTCCCCAGTGTGTAATCCTACATTACCTGCATCTAAACCCAAATGCGTCGGCAGATCACAACCAATCGGTCCAACTAGTCTCAATGTCTGCCAAAAATAAAAATGGGAATCCTTCCATTAGTCCCTGGCCTTATCTTATATCTAGGATAGCCTTATACCTATCCCATGCATGCTTAAACTCCTTCACTGTATTAACCTCTACCACTTCTACTGGAAGACTATTCCATACATCCACTACCCTCTCAGTAATGTAATACTTTCATTAGTCCCTGGCCTTATCTTATATCTAGGATAGCCTTATACCTATCCCATGCATGCTTAAACTCCTTCACTGTATTAACCTCTACCACTTCTACTGGAAGACTATTCCATGCACCCACTACCCTCTCAGTAATGTAATACTTTCATTAGTCTCTGGCCTTATCTTATATCTAGGATAGCCTTATACCTATCCCATGCATGCTTAAACTCCTTCACTGTATTAACCTCTACCACTTCTACTGGAAGACTATTCCATGCATCCACTACCCTCTCAGTAAAGTAATACTTTCATTAGTCCCTGGTCTTATCTTATATCTAGGATAGCCTTATACCTATCCCATGCATGCTTAAACTCCTTCACTGTATTAACCTCTACCACTTGTACTGGAAGACTATTCCATGCATCCACTACCCTCTCAGTAATGTAATACTTGCATTAGTCCCTGGCCTTATCTTATATCTAGGATAGCCTTATACCTATCCCATGCATGCTTAAACTCCTTCACTGTATTAACCTCTACCACTTCTACTGGAAGACTATTCCATGCATCCACTACCCTCTCAGTAATGTAATACTTTCATTAGTCCCTGGCCTTATCTTATATCTAGGATAGCCTTATACCTATCCCATGCATGCTTAAACTCCTTCACTGTATTAACCTCTACAACTTCTACTGGAAGACTATTCCATGCACCCACTACCCTCTCAGTAATGTAATACTTTCATTAGTCTCTGGCCTTATCTTATATCTAGGATAGCCTTATACCTATCCCATGCATGCTTAAACTCCTTCACTGTATTAACCTCTACCCCTTCTACTGGAAGACTATTCCATACATCCACTACCCTCTCAGTAATGTCATACTTTCATTAGTCCCTGGCCTTATCTTATATCTAGGATAGCCTTATACCTATCCCACGCATGCTTAAACTCCTTCACTGTATTAACCTCTACCACTTCTACTGGAAGACTATTCCATGCATCCACTACCCTCTCAGTAATGTAATACTTTCATTAGTCCCTGGCCTTATCTTATATCTAGGATAGCCTTGTGTCTATCCCACGCATGCTTAAATTCCTTCACTGTATTAACCTCTACCACTTCTGCTGGAAGGCTATTCCATACATCCACTACCCTCTCAGTAAAGTAATACTTCCTGATATTACGTTTAAATCGTTGCCCCTCTAATTTAAGACTATGTCCTCTAGTTGTGGTAGTTTTTCTTCGTATAAATATACTCTCCTCCGTTACTGTGTTGATTCCCTTTATGTATATAAATGTTTCTATCATATCCCCCCTGTTACGTCTTTCCTCCAAGCTATACATGTTAAGATGCTTTAACCTTTCCTGGTAAGTTATATCCTACAACCCATGATCCAGTTTAGTAGATCTCTGCACTCTCCCCAAATCTGCAGTAATAATAATTACTATTTATTTGTTGCGTGCCTCAGGTTGTGTAACTGACTCGGCCACTAGTACTAGATGCAATTTAACCAGTTGCGGCTGGCTAGCATTGTGAGGGTCTAGTTCTGACCCCAGGGCTGTGTAGGGATAGACTGGAGGCAGATACTGGCTGTTTGCTTTGTATGGGAGATGCTCAGACATCTGAACACACAAATTAAATCTCTAACCTCTCATTTAACATCACGTGGCACCTCACACAAGCTTTGTACTAACTAGGCCACGTAATAACAGCACCGCCGACAGAGACCACACTTTCAATAGAATAAGAAATCGTAGAGACAGGAAAATAAAACCCTAAAGATTAATGTTTGAAGCTGAAATTGGGGAATCTTTTCCCCTTCAGTCCAGATTTGCATCGCTAGGCGAGGAAGGGGCACAGTGTACGTTTCCTCTGTTAGGGGGTGTAATTTGGTAGAAAGCCTGGGTCACAACGCAGCACGTTTAATCCTTTGTTCTATCAATGAACACTGAGCATTAAGAGGGATTTTGTATCTGCTGAGCCGGTTATATAATGTCAGCTCGCATGAGGAGGCACATGTAGAGCACGGGGGAGCTGACGCTCTAACCATTAACCAGTTTACTGCACAATCCTAGCCAGCTCGTCTCAAACTCCCCATCCCCTGCAGCCGCACTGGGCACGTGAGCTTACAGTCCTCAGGACTAAATGAGTCCCCTACAAGGGAGCTGCCTATTCACATCCTACGGAGACTTCGTATGCCCTTAAATATGTAAACTAGGGGTTTTATTTGTGAATGAGAACTTCAGGGAATTGAGAAGGAAACTGCTAACTTAAGGCTAAAGTAGCAGAGTTGGAAACATTCTCCCTGGCAGCTGTACTTCAAACTGCTCCTTTGGCCGTAGCTTTGCAGTTTCCTTCAGCTCTTTCATGAATAAAGCCATATATAGTAAATTGCATGCAGTATTCTGTCCCCATAGGGGGTTCTGGGGAGACCTTGTGAAAGAGCAGCATCTCTAGTTCTCTATTGTTTTTAATTCCAGGACTATCACTTTAAGGGTTTCACAGACGCAGCCCCCCTTCTCTCAGCCCCAACACCTACACATGCAGATATCTCAGGCCCTCTGACGCAACACACACCAGGAGGTTAATTAGTAAGAAAGGACAGTGGGAGGCGTGAATTCCAAACCTCTGCATCAAACTAGAATGGGAAGTGGCTGGAGTGCCAGAGGTTAGCCATGGATGAATCCTATACAAACTGTGCAGAGCATGCTCCGCAGCCCCTCTACAACACAACACGTGACATACATCATGGCCAGCGTTCAGCCTTAAAATAGGTCTGTATATTGAGAAATACAAAGAAAATAACCATTGGGCAAATGGGGGAAGGTCCAGCAGCAAGAGAGCCAGTCCTGTTTATTTACGATATCCATCCTGCACCCAGTGTCTTTTGGGGGGGGGGGGGGGGAGATTATAAACATGTCTGCCTTGATAGGTTGACATGTTTATAATCTTTGCTCTGTATAGCTCTATCAGGGGGCGGACATGTTGTTTAGAATCTTTGCTCTGTATAGCTCTATCAGGGGCGGACATGTTGTTTAGAATGTTTGCTCTGTATAGCTCTATCAGTGGGCAGACATGTTGTTTAGAATCTTTGCTCTGTATAGCTCTATCAGGGGGACGGACATGTTGTTTAGAATCTTTGCTCTGTATAGCTCTATCAGGGGGCGGACATGTTATTTAGAATCTTTGCTCTGTATAGCTCTATCAGGGGGCGGACATGATGTTTAGAATCTTTGCTCTGTATAGCTCTATCAGGGGACAGACATGTTGTTTAGAATTTTTGCTCTGTATAGCTCTATCAGGGGGCGGACATGTTATTTAGAATCTTTGCTCTGTATAGCTCTATCAGGGGGCGGACATGTTATTTAGAATCTTTGCTCTGTATAGCTCTATCAGGGGGCGGACATGTTGTTTAGAATCTTTGCTCTGTATAGCTCTATCAGGGGGCGGACATGATGTTTAGAATCTTTGCTCTGTATAGCTCTATCAGGGGACAGACATGTTGTTTAGAATTTTTGCTCTGTATAGCTCTATCAGGGGGCGGACATGTTATTTAGAATCTTTGCTCTGTATAGCTCTATCAGGGGGCGGACATGATGTTTAGAATCTTTGCTCTGTATAGCTCTATCAGGGGACAGACATGTTGTTTAGAATTTTTGCTCTGTATAGCTCTATCAGGGGGCGGACATGTTATTTAGAATCTTTGCTCTGTATAGCTCTATCAGGGGGCGGACATGTTATTTAGAATCTTTGCTCTGTATAGCTCTATCAGGGGGCGGACATGTTGTTTAGAATCTTTGCTCTGTATAGCTCTATCAGGGGGCGGACATGATGTTTAGAATCTTTGCTCTGTATAGCTCTATCAGGGGACAGACATGTTGTTTAGAATTTTTGCTCTGTATAGCTCTATCAGGGGGCAGACATGTTGTTAGAATCTTTGCTCTGTATAGCTCTATCAGGGGGACGGACATGTTGTTTAGAATCTTTGCTCTGTATAGCTCTATCAGGGGTGGACATGTTGTTTAGAATGTTGGGTCAGAGGCGTCAGATAAAAGAAGTTGTGACCCAAAATAACTGCCCCCTGCTCAATCAGGTGCTATATATTCTTATTAAAGCATTCCTATGCTGTGTTACACTCTTCAATTAAAGAAAAAGTTTATTGCTACAAAATGTGTAAGAAAAATCCAGGCGTACAACTGCTTCATTTTTATTTAAATCTCAAACTTGCACATTTACAAACTCGGGAGCAGAATCTCTGCACCAGAAAACAGTGTACAAAACAGAGAAATGGGAAAAGCTATAAACAGGCTTCAGTGTCCTCCCAACAGTTAGAGCTGTGAGTCTGCAGGAACGAATCAGGGTAAACCCTACCTGATGCATCCGACTGATCCAAATATACAGCATTTCACAAGATTTCTGGGAAGAGTGTGGGAAGCACAGGCTGGATGAGGTCATTCTGGGCACCGGGCCACTGTCCGAAGACAATCTACAGGCCACAGAATAAATCCCACCTCCTGGGGATCCCTGGGAGAGACCGAGGAGTAAAGGGAGAATGTCCTGCACACGGTACCGTATAATTACATGTGATCCTTACACGCGGATGCCATGATTTACAAAAAGTATAATAAATAGAATCATTAGAAAAAAAAGTCTCCTTCTCTCCAAGTTCAAGGTTTATTATTAATCCTGAAGTCCAATGATTTCCCCAGGATCCAGGTCATTCGGCACAGATTGATGCCTTGGGGTCCAGGGATGGAGTGTAGTGGTGGGTGGGACAGGGAGTGAGGGGCCCAGTGGACTGACCGGCTGCTCTTCCATACACTGCAGCCATTACAGAGCCGCGAATCCAGGACTTGTAGTCAGTCTACGCCGGCTGCTGGGGATTGAGGTTCAGATGAGCCGGTTGCCCCAGGAGGCCAATCCTCTGCTTCTGCTTCCGCTGCTCGGTCATCTGGAGAGATCCAAAGATAGAGACATGAGTGGACAATGTCTGAGGTGAGAGCGACCCTACCTAGGATGCCGAGACAGAGCGCGAGCGAGAGAGACAGAGCGCGAGCGAGAGAGACAGAGCGCGAGCGAGAGAGACAGAGCGCGAGCGAGAGAGACAGAGCGCGAGCGAGAGAGACAGAGCGCGAGCGAGAGAGACAGAGCGCGAGCGACAGTGCGACCCTACCTAGGATGCCATGAGTGCGAGAGAGAGAGAGCGACCCTACGTAGGATGCTATGAGTGCGAGAGAGAGCGAGCGACCCTACGTAGGATGCTATGAGTGCGAGAGAGCGAGCGACAGAGCAACCCTACCTAGGATGCCATGAGAGAGAGCGCGCGAGAGAGAGAGAGCGACAGACAGAGAGAGCGACCCTACCTAGAATGCCACGAGAGAGAACAAGTGAGACAGACAGACAGAGAGAGAGAGAGAGAGAGAGCGACCCTACCTAGGATGCCATGAGTGAGAGAGAGCGAGCGACAGAGCGACCCTACCTAGGATGCCATGAGAGAGAGAGAGCGCGAGTGAGAGAGCGCGAGTGAGAGAGCGCGAGTGAGAGAGCGCGAGTGAGAGAGCGCGAGTGAGAGACAGAGAGAGAGAGAGCGCGAGAAAGACAGAGCGAGCGACAGAGTGACCCTACCTAGGATGCCATGAGAGAGAGAGAGCGCGCAAGCGAGAGAGAGAGAGCGAGCGACCCTACGTAGGATGCCATGAGTGCGAGAGCGAGCGACAGAGCGACCCTACCTAGGATGCCATGAGAGAGAGCGCAAGCGAGAGAGAGAGCGCGAGTGAGAGACAGAGAGAGAGAGAGCGCGAGAAAGACAGAGCGAGCGACAGAGTGACCCTACCTAGGATGCCATGAGTGCTAGAGAGCGACCCTATCTAGAATGCCACGAGAGACAGAGACAGAGAGAGAGGGAGAGAGAGAGGCCCTCATATACACCACGAGTAGAGAGGGGACTATACAGCGATTGGGGGGGAGGGGGGGGGATTCATATACACCAAGAGTATAGGGGGCAATATACACATCACCTGATCTTTCAGCTCGCTCAGCTGGCCGGACAGGTTGATCACCAGCCGCATGGTGGATTCCAGCTTCTCTTGCAGATTCCTCAGCTCGTTCTGTTCGCCCTCAGAGTCGCTGCTTACTAGGGACATCGCTCGCATACGCGGGAACCAGTCTAAATTCCGATCCTGGGGGTGGGGACGAGAGCATCAGGAAAACCAGTCAACACCCATAACCCTCAGCTGCATGGGGAGTGCTAAAATCACAGACTACTGAATTACAACTCCCATCATGCCAATCATTTTATGTATTGTACCAGCAGTGCACAGACTGGGTATTTACACCCAACACGGTACCTCTGCTGCTGGACTACAACTCCTGTCCCATCACAGCTCAGAGTCACAGAGCAGTATAGGAGTCCAAAAGCTGGACTCATTTGTAACCCATTGGTACAGAGCTGTGGAATGCGTCGGCACTTTATATTTATCTATTGTACGGGGTTAATTCAGCACACATTATGGCTGATCTCTACATGAATTACAACACTGGCAGAGCCCATCTCCAGGAGAGTTATACACCAGGCTGCGTGCCTGGCAGGGAATGGGTTAAATCCCCTTGTGTGTACTCTGGGCTGGTAATGTGACTGATGGTGCGAGGCCTTGTTCACTCGTTTCTCACCAGTGCACACCAGCAACAGTGTCTTCTCCATTACTGGTACACTCAGGCCTCTGTCCTGGGCCGGCTCCTCTCCCCCTCTTTAATTTGACTTCCCCTGATCACTGCCCCCCCTGACTCCCTCCCCACCCACAGCTTCCTCCCAGCAGATGTGCATAACAAGTTGATTCTAAGTAAAGGTCCTGGAAAAGTCCCTTGGACCCGACCTATCACCCAGACACGGGGGAGGAGAAGCTCCGGAAGCCTGGAGGGGGGGGGGGGGGGGACACAGCAAACCCAAAGCCGCAGCCACCACAGCAGTGTTAAGAAGGGACAGAAGTAACACTTCTGGGGTGAAAAGGGCACTGCTGGCTTTAAATTGCCCCAGCCAGCTAGCTGCCCCCCCACCCATCGCACAGGAAAGCAACCCAAGCAGCATCTATAAGACGGGCAGGTCTGGATGGTGGCCATCCCAAGTTGTGGCCCACTTCCCTGACGCTCACACAGCTTTAGAAAATAGTGGCCGGGTAAGGGGGGGATTTAGAGCAGACCCCAGTTAGCCCACTTTCAGCTTGAGGTCATAAGGTCAAAGCTCTGCCAGAAATAGATTTGACCAGGACTGATGACACCAGCAGGGTAATCTGGATTATTACTAACTAGCAAGTTCCATTCTCCCCCCAGACTCCCCCTCCGGTCTGACTTAAAGGGGAAGAGGGCTGTAATGTTAGCGTCAGACAGAGCATGTCATGAAGCTCTGGGAAATGCATTAAATGCAACAGACATCCAAAACAGGCGCCCCCTCAAAAACAGGCGCCCCCCTCCAATACAGGCGCCCCCCTCCAATACAGGCGCCCCCCTCCAATACAGGCGCCAGATCTCACTCGAGCGCTATCTTAAATTCAAACGGCACTGATTCAGACCAGAGCGGAGTCTATTGAAAGGAAGATCTGTAAAGGTATATAATATGTACAGTATGAATGCCATAAAGTTCCCCATTACAATGATTGTTCCATTCAGCAGGGACCACCCTATGACATGTACGGCCCCTGACACGGAGATCAGACGTCCATTTCCCACCTTTATCATCTCGGCCACATAACTTTCTGGTCCAGTGTACTCCGTGGAATCTTTCACTTTCACCAGTACGATGAAACACAGGTAATGCCACATGTTGTGCTCTTCCTTAATGTGCTCTTCAAACGTCACAGTCTTATTGTCGAACTTGTCCCGTTCCAGCCCTACACAGAGACGGGTAACGTTACCTTTCCAGCTCACACACCGTGGGGCGAGATTCACGCAGTAAGAGAAACCCCAAAGCACAGCACCCAATAAAACAGGTCCTCTCCCTACCTGGACCACCACACCTACCACAGATGAAGCACGTGGTTTTCAAAACCTCCTCTTTTTTCTGCTTCTCGCTCCTCAGATCTGCGAACGTGTCAATGATCACGCCGAAAATTAAATTCAGGACAATAATGATCACCATGAAAAAGAACAGCAGGTCGTAGATCACCCTAGCGGCGAAGAGTGGCTCCTGCGAGAAGAGACGTCAGTTAGTGTCCAGCCGCCGGGACATGAGACTCCTTCAGATTACCCCTGCTTGGGGCAGATCCTGCACATTTACCTCCTTGGACGGCTTCCTAAGCACATCACCAACGCCACCCCCACTGCGCAAACCATGGCTCAGCACGGTCACAATGCACATAAGAAGGGTCTCACAAGTGTGCTCCTTCTCTTCCTCCTCCTCCTCTCCTTCCAGATCCTGGGAGATCTCCCCTGGCAGACACAAGAGCCATCGCATGTTACAAGCAAATCTGGCATTCCTGGTTAGTACCTTCTGTCAATACAACAGGAGCAAAACTGCTAGCATGGCAAGCCAAAGTAGGACAACTAACCTCGTGTGCAATTACTTCCAGACTCCAGACGGCAAATCTCTGAATACAGCAACTCCCCAGTCATGGTGCCTCCAGTCTCTGAAAACAGATCATATGATTAATCTCCAAGGGACAGTAGACGCAAACTGGTCACATATTGTCTGGTTCACTATTCAAGTCAAGACTTTCACATCAGGATATTCACTAATCTTTAACTCTGTTTTCCCATTAATTCTCTGCTCTGAACGGGAAGCGAACAGTAAGCGGGAGAATCGGGATTTCGAAGACGGCTCACCAGGGAAACTGGTCTCGTTGGGCAGCCTGTCCACTTCCAGTATGAAGTCATCCTTAAAGAAGAGATACCCAACAATGGAGAAGAGATAGACCAGGATCAGGGCCAGGACAGCTGTCAGGATGATGGAGCGGCCATTCCTGGTCACACTCTTTATGACATTGAGAAGAGTCTCTTCTCGATACACAAGGTCAAACAGCTGAAAGAGAGGAGAAAGTCATTTCACCCGTGCGGCTTCTGTGGCCCAAACACTCTAGAAAGCAAAACAAAAAAAAAAGGTCCTGGGGAGAACATCTAGTACGTTCCAAGCAACGTCTCACCAACAGACTGTAGAAGAATTCATGAACGAAGACGCCCATTGCACAGATCAGCAAGTACAGCAGATGATACAGAAACTCAACATCCAGGATCATTGCTCCATAACCCCGCGTGAAAGTGCCACGGTTCCCCACAAAGCTCGTTAGGAAGATTATCTTATTGCAGACCTGAAATAAGAACAAAAAGGGGGTGAGGATTTAGGAGTCCCATCAGACTAATGGCTGTGCACAAATTCGTATCATTGCTAAACTGACCAGAAACATGAGACTGGACACAATGCCCAAATGTAGGAGGCAAAGGCGTGAGACCAATTCAAACACTCACATTAAAAGCTCCCAGCAGGAAAAGCGTGGGCTGCAGCCCGATTGAGAAGATAAGCCGCAGGATGGTAGAAGCTATTAACGCCCGGATTCCATGAGGCTTCGGAAGGACGATGACTATGGCTAAAGACACAAGCATGGCCGTCCAAAGCAGGCCAGAGAGACGAGTGTCAAGTGTCCCTGAAACAATATGGAAAGTGAGGAGGTGACGGCACATTCCACGTGTTATAACAGTCAAACCAAGGACGAGAGAAATCACCTCCGCGGACGCCAATGAACGGGTAGAAGAAAGCTACAAGCAGGTTCATGAGCACAGCCAGATTGAAGGAGATGCTGCTCCAGAAGGTCATGTTCCGGGAGCACCAGTAGAGGACATGTTGGGCTGCAAGTCACAGAGATACCACCATGTAAATATATCAGCAGGACCTTCTGCCACTAACCTTGGACATCTCCAGGGCCCGCTCCTCCTTACCCCTCAGCTTCTTCTGCCAGTTCATCTCGTTGAAGAGGTCTTCCGAGCGCTGGAAGAAGTCGTGGATCTTGCTGCCCTGCTCATCTCGTTCTGTTGTGTAATACACCCGCAGCTTGGACTCCTTGGTGAGGAATTCACAAATACTCGGCACAGGGAACACTATCTGCTCCATGGTACGATCCAGACGCACTATCTGCAGGGAACATGGAGCATGGTGACCCCCAGTTACAAACACTGGCCAGGTACCAAGCACAGTGCCCACTTACCTCTATCTGTGCTGTATGTTTGGCGTAGAACTCCAGCGCCTCATCCCCCTCCCCGGTCTGCACCCCCGGCTTTAGCATATGCTGCAGCTCTTTGTTGTGACGTGCAAGCTGTGACAGAGAGCAGACACTCGTTAAACGGGAATCTCACCCAATTCATGGCAGCGTAACATTCAAAGGGTGGGCTGCACATCCACGCAGCACCACGTGCAAAGTCTTTTCCGTGGGTTTGCACGTGGAACCAGCTGGCAGTGTCCCAAAGGGCCATTAAAAAAAAAAAAAAAGTACCCTTGTAAGTAAAAGGTTTCAATGCCTTAGACAGACCAGAGAATATGAGCAGGGGGTAACGCTTCCCTTCCTATATATATTGCTTTGCATACTTTAAGGCCTGACCAGTCTTGTGATTGGAGCATCCAACCCATTCACAGGAGCTTCATAAAGCGTGTAAATGGTAAAAGATTGTGTAATAGGAAGGCCTCGTTCCCCTATAACATCCACCAATATTGGGGCGATGTGACACCGTGGTCAGCCCAGCATTATATGGCCATTTAATGTCACCAAATCACTTCTTTTTTTTTTTTTTTTTAATGTAACTGAAAAAACCTTTATCTTTAAGAATAAACCCTTTGTGGCTTAGTGAGAGCGGGTACTCTACTAAACAGAGAAGAGCCAGCCACCTAGGGAAATATCCAAAGCGGAAACCCGAGCACGTTCAGATAATTACCAGGCTGGGATCAGACAGTAGTGTTTCAGGCTGTGGATTTGGCTCGCTGCCAGTCTTTGGTACAGTACAATATAATACAGTCCTGGCATGTAGAGTGCCACGTGCTAGACACACCCACGGATTGTGGAACATACTGTACAGGAGACTCCATGTTCCCGAGTTATGTAATCACGGACACCTCACGCCTCCGCACAGAGCTTACCTGATGAGCCAGGATGTAGATATTGTGCCCCACATTTCGTGGAGAAGCAGCGTGATCGTCACACCCCTCGCCATCTTCAAACTCCACCTCCCCTTGGAGATAAGCTTTTTTGATCACCTCCACCTGATGGGACAGGGAGAAGGTTAAACCCAAGGAGACAGGAACCTGGGGACCCCTGCCACGTGCTCCAGACCTCATGTACAATAGAGCAGATGGCTGAGCACATGGGAAGCCGGGGTGCCAGAGGTTAGCCAGCCAGGGGGGCAGATTACATGGCCACTCACCAGCTCCTTCGGCCTCATGTTATACAGTATCCGTTCCGCGTTCTCACTGTCGTGTCTGGACTCCATGATGGCGAGCAGCAGCTTGGAAGCGTTGTTCTGCGAGGGAAGCAAACATTTTATAACCAGCCATCAAATTATCATAACGGAGATAAAGCTTCATAGTCTCCTCCAAGAAAAACACCTTGTAGGGCCGGAGACCGAGTCAGGCAGCCATGTTACGGCGCAGGTAGTGTGGGAGGTAAGGGGAAGTAGTCATTAAGAAGCTCGCAGTCTGTAGACTAACATCTTCCATGATACACCACCATTTTGCCAGAAATCATGGGAATTGTAGTAAAACAGCCTACACTGGCTAGAGTCGGAGACAGATGGGAATGGAGGTCTTCCACTGGATCCCAGTTAGGCCGGGGGGATACTAGACAGGCGTCTGAGCCTAAATCAGCAGGTCCCACTAAAAAACTGGGCATGGGTCAAGGACATGGGAAGTGCAGCAAAGACCCTCATGAAACCAGTCCAACTGCCGATAAACAGGCTAATAAATGAAAGCCCCCTTTTCCAGTGTCTGGGTTAATCATGTGGGGATAACCTGCGTGGTCTATCGCTCCGCTGGCCAGGTGATGTAATGGCGGCTAATCCAGGGCAGGGAAGTTGGTTTGTAATGTACTGTACTGAGCAGTGATCGGTCATTATACCAAGCTGTACAGTCATGTACTATATATACACACACATCGCTTGTATATAGGACACTAGGTCAGAGGAAACATTCTGCAGGTTCTTCTATAGCCAAGTATTGGGCACACTGTGATCTAAACACACAGCCCTGCCCTGTGACTCACAACCTGGGACATATCAAGCTGTGTAAACCATGCTGTACATCTACCACCTGCCTCTGGATACTGTCCCATGTAACCACTCCACCAGTCATGCAGGATTTCTACATTTCTGAATCTTGTGTCCTCTGACTCAATGCTCTGGCATGTCTGTCCCTAAACAAGGCTCAGAGAACAGGACTTCCCGATCCCGTGCTCCAGGAATAAAACTGGCTATGTGCAGGCGTTAGACCTTGTTTACCCATTCCTACCCATAATCCTTTGCAGCACTACAGCAAGGAAGCCAGGTCAGCAGACCAGACTGGGGTGTGTAGATCAGATGTAGGCCTATCATAATGCATCTGTGAGGAATGGAGAAATAAAGGGGGCTGGGAAATCCCACCTTTAGCTCCAGCACGAGATCCATCCTCTTCCGTCCCAGTGGATTGATATCGTTGAGGATCAGGGCTGTAATTATGTCGATGCCGTTGGATTCGTGGGTAGCAATGCAATTCTGTGACCAGAAAATGGTTAGGGTTAATACAGAGGCAGCGAATGTCTTTATAGTAAGGGTCTATCCTGTCTGGGTGTGACTGAACCAGACCTCATACAAAGGAGAATGAAACCAGCTCACCATGTACCACCCCAGGCTGTAATACCCCCCACCCCAGGGACCCCCCACCCCCTCAGGCTGTATAATACCCCCATTCCCAGGGACCCCCCCCCCCCTCAGGCTGCATAATACCCCTGTTCCCAGGGACCCCCCCCCCCTCAGGCTGTATAATACCCCCGTTCCCAGGGACCCCCCCCCCCCTCAGGCTGTATAATACCCCCGTTCCCAGGGACCCCCCCCCCCCTCAGGCTGTATAATACCCCCGTTCCCAGGGACCCCCCCCCCCTCAGGCTGTATAATACCCCCGTTCCCAGGGACCCCCCCCCTCAGGCTGTATAATACCCCCGTTCCCAGGGACCCCCCCCCCTCAGGCTGTATAATACCCCCGTTCCCAGGGACCCCCTCCCTCAGGCTGTATAATACCCCTGTTCCCAGGGACCCCCTCCCTCAGGCTGTATAATACCCCTGTTCCCAGGGACCCCCTCCCTCAGGCTGTATAATACCCCCCACCCCAGGGACCCCCCCCCCCCCTCAGGCTGTATAATACCCCTGTTCCCAGGGACCCCCTCCCTCAGGCTGTATAATACCCCCCACCTCAGGGACCCCCCCCCCTCAGGCTGTATAATACCCCCCACCTCAGGCTGTATAATACCCCCCACCTCAGGCTGTATAATACCCCCCACCTCAGGCTGTATAATACCCCCCTCCACAGGGACCCCCCCCCAGGCTGTATAATACCCCCCTCCCCAGGCTGTATAATAAACCCTCCCCAGGCTGTATAATAAACCCCTCCCCAGAGACCCGCCCCCCCCCCCAGGCTGTATAATACCCCCCTCCCCAGAGACCCGCCGCCCCCCCCCCAGGCTGTATAAAATACCCCCCTCGCCAGAGCCCCCCCCCCCAGGCTGTATAATACCCCCCTCCCCAGGCTGTATAATACCCCCCTCCCCAGGCTGTATAATACCCCCCTCCCCAGGCTGTATAATACCCCCCTCCCCAGGCTGTATAATACCCCATCCCCAGGGACCCCCCGAGCTATATAATACCACACTCCCCAGTGCAGGGGAGGGCAGGGGTCAGCGCAGAGTGCAAGCAGGGCGGGGGGGGGGGGTGTCAGCGCAGAGGGCGAGCAGGGGGGCGGGGGGGGGGGTGTCAGCGCAGAGTGCAAGCGGGGCGGGGGGGGGTCAGCACAGAGTGCAAGCGGGGCGGGGGGGGGGGGTCAGCGCAGAGGGCGAGGCAGTTTGTCACATGCTGGGATGCTGTAGCTCTTTCTATGCACAAATCGTGCTGCAGCTCAGCCTCGGGCCTGTCCCAGCAGCTTATATAACCAGGCGAGTCACCGTGCGTTCCCTGTAACACGTGCAGTATACCCAGGACAGCCCGTTATGCAATACGTTTGCACACAGAGGAGACAGACAGCTGCCAAGGAAGGTAAGGTTCCCCCGCACTCATGTGCAGCACCTGGTTTTCGTGGCACGGCCCTTGGCAGTACTCAGTCAGGCTCTCCAGTGTCTGATTAATTAGGGCCACGTTCTTCTCGTTAATGTAGAGTCCAAGTAGCCCCAGCCCACCGGTGGTACTGCCACAGATACAGTCCAGGAACTGCAGTGTCTCGCACACCAGGTTATAGTTAGTTTTATTGTTCTGACAGCGCAGGAAGTTCTGAGAAAAGAAAACCCCACAAAAAAGTTACTTTAAGCCCCAGAATTGAAATGGCCCCTTCCCGTGGCATGTGCCACCCATGGTCACCTGGAGGTCCCGGTTGTGATTCTCACACAGTAGTTGCAGGAATCGCAGTATGGGCTGCATGATGGTGATAACTGAACTCATTTCAAGCTCGTCCCTGCCCTTCTCTGCGGCCGCCAGTCCTCCATCTGCAGCCGTGAAATGGTCGTCGGGGTCAGCTTCCCGCCGGAAGGAATTAAATGCCTTCTTGGTGGCCATAGAAGCCTCTAGTAGCTGTTCCTTTGCCTCCTCTGTAATCTGGGTGCTGGGTTCCCTGGCTGGAGAGGGGGAAACATACCAGGGTTCGCTATAGGTTCAACGCATGGTGCAAGCGCACGACAGACCGCCCTGCCGGAGGAGGGTCAGACCCACCTATCTTACGGTGTGGGGTGTCTCTCTCAGACTGCTCCTCGTCACGTTTCTTGCTCCCCAGGTCACTGGTATTCACGGTCACCGTGGCTTTAATCTCCTGCTGGGCAACTTTCATACGATCAAAGAAAACTTTAAAGAACTTCTCAGACTTCTTGTCCTCCGTCAGACGGCAGAAAAAGGAATGCTGCAGGGAAGAGACCCCCAAATCTCACCGTGACCCCACAATATACTGTTTGCATAATAAAAGCCTCTGCTTGTAATGCAGCCAGATCATGTATCAATGTGAATCACTAAATCAGAGAATCATTACATTGGGGGGTAACTTGCGGTACCCCACATGTATATATTGCTAGGGTTATGTGACAGGTACAGGGCCAGATTTAGGATACACTTAGATCTTTATAGAGCTGTCACAGTGGGTCACTCAGCCCTGTACCGAACCCCAACCATCCCTTCTGCAAATAACTGTGCACAATCAGCAGTCAGAAGTGGCCTCTCTCTGGTCAGATTGGTGATAAATTCAGATTTTAATTATTTATTTTGATTTGTAAAAATGATTATAATGACCAAACAGAACCCTATATTAAAGAGCAAGAAACAAACTTAATCTGCAAAGATTCATCTGGAAGCTCCGTGTCTGATCACACAGATTACTAGCAATCCATCCCCGCAGATAAACCTTTCATTCCAGACTCTGCCAGCGCAGGAGAAGACGATCCCTGCTCGACAGTGTTAGAAATCTCCAGGGAAAGAACGAGCACCATGGCAACTGCCGGTCTAACCCCCCCACTGCGGTGCAGTGACGCACACGGGAGAATGAGGCCAGGAACTCATTAAATATCCAGCCAGCTGATATAAATAGACCTTACATAACCTCCGCCTGTGCTCTGCGCACACGGCGACCCCACCGTTACAGCAGCCAGGATTACCCTCATCACGCCTGCTGCATGTTATAAGACTCTGCAGCTCCCATCACCGGTATTCATACAGACCGCACTAAATCCAGCCCATTCACAGGGGGCGGTGTGCATGCTGCGCCGTACTGTGACATCACTGGGCAGATGTGCAAATAAAAGGCTTCAAGGGAGACATTGGCATATATGACTACATTTTAAGTTGGGGACGTGATGCCACCATTCATCTAGGGAGTGCCGTTTGATCATCCTTGTTGGTGCATCCTGCAATGCAGGCAGGGTCACTGGTCACATGGCCATCCTGCAATGCAGGCAGGGTCACTGGTCACATGGCCATCCTGCAATGCAGGCAGGGACACTGGTCACATGGCCATCCTGCAATGCAGGCAGGGACACTGGTCACATGGCCATCCTGCAATGCAGGCAGGGACACTGGTCACATGGCCATCCTGCAATGCAGGCAGGGACACTGGTCACATGGCCATCCTGCAATGCAGGCAGGGACACTGGTCACATGGCCATCCTGCAATGCAGGCAGGGACACTGGTCACATGGCCATCCTGCAATGCAGGCAGGGTCACTGGTCACATGGCCATCCTGCAATGCAGGCAGGGTCACTGGTCACATGGCCATCCTGCAATGCAGGCAGGGTCACTGGTCACATGACCATCCTGCAATGCAGGCAGGGACAAGCTCCAGTTACTCAAACCATCACATTACTTTTGCAGTTTTGAAAGTAAAAACCGTCATAAATAAATAAATTGTTTAATAGAAAGATTGCATCAACTGTAAACATATTAACTGGAAATGCTTTAATGAAAGAATGCAAATAAAGCACCTTACTCTTTGCTCTGTATGGCTATCAGGGGTGGACATGTTGTTTAGAATCTTTGCTCTGTGTAGCTCTATCAGGGGTAGAAATGTTTATAATCTTTGCTCTGTATAGCTCTATCAGGGGGCGGACATGTTGTTTAGAATCTTTGCTCTGTATAGCTCTATCAGGGGGCAGACATGTTGGTTAGAATCGTTGCTCTGTATAGCTCTATCAGGGGATGGACATGTTGTTTAGAATCTTTGCTCTGTATAGCTCTATCAGGGGGCGGACATGTTTAGAATCTTTGCTCTGTATAGCACTATCAGGGGCGGACATGTTGTTTAGAATCTTTGCTCTGTATAGCTCTATCAGGGGGCGGACATGTTGTTTAGAATCTTTGCTCTGTATAGCTCTATCAGGGGGAGGACATGTTGTTTAGAATCCTTGCTCCGTATAGCTCTATCAGGGGGCGGACATGTTGTTTAGAATCTTTGCTCTGTATAGCTCTATCAGGGGGGTGGACATGTTGGTTAGAATCTTTGCTCTGTATAGCTCTATCAGGGGGGTGGACATGTTGGTTAGAATCTTTGCTCTGTATAGCTCTATCAGGGGTGGACATGTTTAAACTCTTGGGTCAGATGAAGGAGAATATGACCCAGCAGACCTAATATGCCCACCTCCTGATACCCATACACTTTTCCCAGGACTGTTCCAGCGACACTGCACAGAGCGTAGCTAGGACTGTTCCAGTGACACTTTGCACAGAGCGTAGCTAGGACTGTTCCAGTGACACTTTGCACAGAGCGTAGCTAGGACTGTTCCAGTGACACTTTGCACAGAGCGTAGCTAGGACTGTTCCAGTGACACTTTGCACAGAGCGTAGCTAGGACTGTTCCAGTGACACTGCACAGAGCGTAGCTAGGACTGTTCCAGCGACACTGCACAGAGCGTAGTTAGGACTGTTCCAGTGACACTGCACAGAGCGTAGCTAGGACTGTTCCAGTGACTCTGCACAGAGCGTAGTTACACAGTGTAGATTTTGAAGGCCTCACAATGCTCACCTGGATGGTGGTATTACCGCCCTCTAGCAGTGCAATGGCCAGCAGGATGCTCTCATGGAAGACGCGGTCACTGGTAGCATTCATGATTAGATCTATTACCAGGTCAGACGCTCCTTCTTTATCAAGGTGACACTGTACATCCGACAGACTCATCTCTCCTCGACTGAGGGGTCCTGAACTGCCACTACCTCCTAGTAGAGGGGGAGAGTCATGTGAAGGCAAAATCCCGAGCTGTATAACCCATAATCTGGTCAAGAGTCCGCTCTCACCTCCAGACTTCCCAGAACCCCCTCCAGATGCAGGGCCATTCCCAAAACTCGTCAGGCTCTCTCGTCTGGTGGGCGGCCGGACCGTCCCATAATAACGATTGACCAGAATGATCCTTAGAGCCTCACCCTGTAGAGGAAAGACGTGTGCACACCGAGAAGAATAAAGATACCAGTCCATGTTACCACCACCCAAGCCAGTCTCCAGCAGACACACATCATCTTCAGAAGACAAACTCGGTACAATCACAAGCAAGACGCCAGGAAGGTCCATGGAAGCCTCCCCGAGCCAGGATGCAGCACAAGGAAGGTAGCCACACACTCAGGAACACCGCTGAGAGGTCACATTGATGGCACAACATGGGGGGAGGGTGAAGTACACATGGACATACATACACTCCGCACATGCTCCGGCTGCCGGGGCAAGCTCCTACAATCATGCAATGGGGGGCATTTAGGGGTGGGGCGAAGCAGCTCGAGGGCCTCCTGCCATCCAGCAACCAATGGGCTTTATTCTACAATTAGTAACAAACGTCTCTAATGAACCCAGGGATCATTTTAAGGTGGATCAGAAGAATCAATGAATCACTCTCCGGTCTACAGAATAAAAATCCCTGGATCACAGGAAGCGGACGTGCTGGAAGTCAGGGAAAAATCACAGACTGTAAGGGTAGCGGGGTAAAAACAGGGCACGACGGGCAGAAACTAGGGGGTGAAATGGAGACAAACTGCTGTTCACAGGGACAGGTCTGTGGGGAATGTTACACACCTCTCCCGACCCCTGCGAATCCGGTGACTGAAGCCAGCGGCATTGGGGAGAGAATAATAAGAATATTAGAAGGAATAACAAACGGCCATGACAGAGATCACAGGATCTGCACAGAAATGGTGCAAAGCATCACTCCACCAGGGGTTAATCATGCTGCCGCCCACACACAGTGAATCAGCAGGAAAGCCCCGGTACAGGGACGGCTGGCGTCTATACAACACATGTTAGTGGGCAGTCGGGAGCAGACATGTTTGTACACAGTCTGCAGACATCTGGGTCACCGGATACATCAAATGCACATTTATCAGCACATCACACAGAGGGCACCGGACTCCCGCCTGTGACCCGGGGGGGCGCCGGACTCCCGCCTGTGACCCGGGAGGGCGCCGGACTCCCGCCTGTGACCCGGGAGGGAGCCTGGGGTACCGCCTGTGACCCGGGAGGGAGCCTGGGGTACCGGACTCCCGCCTGTGACCCGGGAGGGAGCCTGGGGTACCGGACTCCCGCCTGTGACCCGGGAGGGAGCCTGGGGTACCGGACTCCCGCCTGTGACCCGGGAGGGAGCCTGGGGTACCGGACTCCCGCCTGTGACCCGGGAGGGAGCCTGGGGTTACCGGACTCCCGCCTGTGACCCGGGAGGGAGCCTGGGGTACCGGACTCCCGGCTGTGACCTGGGGGTACCGGACTCCCGGCTGTGACCTGGGGGTACCGGACTCCCGGCTGTGACCTGGGGGTACCGGACTCCCGGCTGTGACCTGGGGGTACCGGACTCCCGGCTGTGACCTGGGGGTACCGGACTCCCGGCTGTGACCGGGGAGGGCGCCAGGGGTACCGGACTCAGACATACATATGGAGCACAATCACCTGGCTGGTGTCAGTCATTAGATACCCAGTCCCATATTTCCCCTCCCTCCCAACACCACTTTCCAAACAGCAGTATTTATTGGCAATTCAGGTGCCCTGAAGGTCACACCAGCTCCAGGAAAAGGGGGAAAAAAGCCTGGCACTATGTAATCTGGGTCACTGGCATCATACCAGTAGCCACAGAGCAAACGCCGATTACACTGCTTGGCACTGCCAATCTATGGGGAGGGAGGAAACCAGAGTTTTATAAAAATAGGGATAGGCACAAACATTTCTGAAGGAGCCAAACCAGCTGGATCAGTCACTTGTACAGTCAATAAAACACACACTGTATATACATAAATAGTGTGGTTTTATGTCTAATCCTGATTCCTTCAGTCAGGTTTTTACTCTTGCGTCTGTACGGTCTGTATAAAGCTGTCAGAATGGGGGTTATGTATAAATAGCGGTGCTATCCTGATTCCTTCAGTCAGGTTTTACTCTTGCGTCTGTACGGTCTGTATAAAGCTGTCAGAATGGGGGTTATGTATAAATAGCGGCGCTATCCTGATTCCTTCAGTCAGGTTTTTACTCTTGCGTCTGTACGGTCTGTATAAAGCTGTCAGAATGGGGGTTATGTATAAATAGCGGCGCTATCCTGATTCCTTCAGTCGGGTTTTTACTCTTGCGTCTGTACGGTCTGTATAAAGCTGTCAGAATGGGGGTTATGTATAAATAGCGGCGCTATCCTGAATCCTTCAGTCGGGTTTTTATTCTTGCGTCTGTATGGTCTGTATAAAGCGGTCAGAATGGGGGTTATGTATAAATAGCGGCGCTATCCTGATTCCTTCAGTCTGGTTTTTACTCGTGCGTCTGTACGGTCTGTATAAAGCTGTCAGAATGGGGGTTATGTATAAATAGCGGCGCTATCCTGATTCCTTCAGTCTGGTTTTTACTCTTGCGTCTGTACGGTCTGTATAAAGCTGTCAGAATGGGGGTTATGTATAAATAGCGGCGCTATCCTGATTCCTTCAGTCGGGTTTTTACTCTTGTATCTGTACGGTCTGTATAAAGCTGTCAGAATGGGGGTTATGTATAAATAGCGGCGCTATCCTGATTCCTTCAGTCTGGTTTTTACTCTTGCGTCTGTACGGTCTGTATAAAGCTGTCAGAATGGGGGTTATGTATAAATAGTGGCGCTATCCTGATTCCTTCAGTGAGGTTTTTATTCTTGGGTCTGTATAATCTGCTGTTATCTGCACTGAATAGGATTAATCCAGTAAAGTGATCTAAAATAGTTGCAATTTTGTGACTTGATACACAAACTGCCACATTATTATTATTATTTATTATTGCACAATAATCCGATCACTTATTTTGGACAAACTGGCTTTTCTTTCTGGTTTATACATAGAAAGCTGTGGAGCAATTGCACTTCATATAGGACAGAAATGTCTTCATACATAACCTCCTGTGTGTGCTACAGATATTATAGAGCCACCGGACCAACCACTGCTTAGTAGTTTTTGGCATTACCTGGCCTGTTAAGCCCCTTCTCCCAAGTGGTAGCCTCACTATAATAAAGTTATTAGGGTCCCACACCGTCAGAATTTATTATACTGAACTATTTTACTACCGTTTAATCTAATGATTTCTACATTATCACATCTCAGGACCCTGGGACCCCTACATGTATGGATCTCCTTATCTTGGTCACCTGAATGGCAGGGTCCTGGAACATTTCCCACCCCTGGCTTTCCTGTGCCATTGAATCTCACACGCAGAATGTCCAAAATCTCCATCTATATTTATTTCCACCTGTCCTGACACTTGAACCCCCCTTGTCGGTCTAAAAACAGACGGGAGCGTTTGGCTTGCTCAGCCCAGACAGATCATCACACATGTAAAGATGGGATTTAGGTAGGAGTGAGCTCTGCATGTGCCAGCTGACCCTAGCACCCTCTCAGTCACCTGATCTGCGCTACAGCTGCACGGGGAGGACTAGCTCTGCCCACAGCCATGTTTAACCCACTATGGACATGACGGAAGGCGAGCTCGGGTTCAGACAGAATAATACAGGCGCTTTATTCATTCAAAAGAGAACTGCAGCGAATCAAACTTAACACTAATTCAACTGATTTCCTCCAATTTGGCTTCTTTGGTCCAGAGTTTTAAACTCCCTCTTTGATGTATAAAGCTTTTCGTACAAATCAGTTTCTCCAGCCTGGATTGGATCAGATGCAGCTAATAAATGTGCCAGATGTAACAATGTCTACACACAGGAAAACACATCAACACAACTGCAAGAGACAGTAACACAACATGAGCTGCACAACCTTTCCACTACACAACCTTCCACAGACGAACACAAAACTATCAGTTTAAAGCAGAGGAAACCCCCCGAGGGACAGGAGGATGGCTTGGGAATTACAAAAAGTGACAAACTGGTCAAAACCTCAGAGCTTTCCAGGGCATCGAGCGCTAGCAGCTGCAAGAGAGCAGAGAGCAGGCATTAGACACTGCGCAACAGACAGGGGACATCTTCACCGCCATCAGGGGAGCGCCAGGGAGCCACAACTGGAAAGACGCAGGGCGCCCCCTTCTGGTCTCTGCTTAAACAATAGTCCAGTCCAGATTAAACCTTCCCAGTCGCCCCCTGTGCACATTGCGCCTCCCACTTTACCAAACCGTAATGTTGGACGGGCTTTGTGATCAGTTAAGTATTTGGAAACTAGATTGCAAGCTCTTTAGATCGGTTATGTTCTACACAGCAAGCTCATGCACATACCAAGAGTGAGAGCATGCGCTGCCACCTTGTGGCAAACATTGGAATAGACAGACAGATCCAGTTAAAGTGAAATGTATGTTAGTCTTGCTGAGAGCCCCCCCCAGATATTCCAGTATTTGTCACAATAGCTCTTTCCTACAGCCGGGTATATAATGCAGCCGACAGACCTTTATCCAGTATTGCATGTTTAGGGTTAAAGCAAGAAGGAACATACTGGTTTTTACACAAAGTGCATGACCCTTGGCAGCAGCTCCCAGTCCAATTACCACCAATACAAACTGGTACCTTATCTCCAAAACCTCGATCCTTGGCCATCATCTCCCTCAAGGTCTGCAAAACCTTAATGCAAAGCTTCTCTTCATTCTCCTCCAGAAGCTGCTTGGTATGTCGAATCAGCCTGTAAGAGGCACATTGACAGGTCAACAGGTTACACTATGCAGAGTGCCCACCGCGCACTGGGGAATCTCCCTCCCCGCTGCCCCATTTCATCCTGTAAGCCAGACTGAGTGATGCAGAGTGCCCACCGCGCACTGGGGAATCTCCCTCCCCGCTGCCCCATTTCATCCTGTAAGC
Organism: Pelodytes ibericus; assembly: GCA_036172795.1. Classification (NCBI taxonomy): domain Eukaryota; kingdom Metazoa; phylum Chordata; class Amphibia; order Anura; family Pelodytidae; genus Pelodytes; species Pelodytes ibericus. The sequence continues at coordinate 84,454,848 of CM069865.1, forward strand.
CAGACTGAGTGATGCAGAGTGCCCACCGCGCACTGGGGAATCTCCCTCCCCGCTGCCCCATTTCATCATGTAAGCCAGACTGCATGATGCACAGTGCCCACCGCGCACTGGGGAATCTCCCTCCCCGCTGCCCCATTTCATCCTGTAAGCCAGACTGCATGATGCACAGTGCCCACCGCGCACTGGGGAATCTCCCTCCCCTCTGCCCCATTTCATCCTGTAAGCCAGACTGAGTGATGCAGAGTGCCCACCGCGCACTGGGGAATCTCCCTCCCCGCTGCCCCATTTCATCCTGTAAGCCAGACTGAGTGATGCAGAGTGCCCACCGCGCACTGGGGAATCTCCCTCCCCGCTGCCCCATTTCATCCTGTAAGCCAGACTGAGTGATGCAGAGTGCCCACCGCGCACTGGGGAATCTCCCTCCCCACTGCCCCATTTCATTCTGTAAGCCAGACTGAGTGATGCAGAGTGCCCACCGCGCACTGGGGAAAATCCCTCCCCGCTGCCCCATTTCATCCTGTAAGCCAGACTGCATGATGCACAGTGCCCACCGCGCACTGGGGACTCTCCCTCCCCGCTGCCCCATTTCATCCTGTAAGCCAGACTGAGTGATGCAGAGTGCCCACCGCGCACTGGGGAATCTCCCTCCCCACTGCCCCATTTCATCCTGTAAGCCAGACTGAGTGATGCACAGTGCCCACCGCGCACTGGGGAATCTCCCTCCCCGCTGCCCCATTTCATCCTGTAAGCCAGACTGAGTGATGCAGAGTGCCCACCGCGCACTGGGGAAAATCCCTCCCCGCTGCCCCATTTCATCCTGTAAGCCAGACTGCATGATGCAGAGTGCCCACCGCACACTGGGGAATCTCCCTCCCCTCTGCCCCATTTCATCCTGTAAGCCAGACTGCATGATGCACAGTGCCCACCGCGCACTGGGGAATCTCCCTCCCTGCTGCCCCATTTCATCCTGTAAGCCAGACTGCATGATACAGAGTGCCCACCGCGCTTACTTGCAGATGAACTGGCCGCTCTCACACTTCCTGCGCGCATCTGTGTTCTCCGGAAACAGAAGCTCTGGCCTGTGAAGGACGTCGACCAGGACGGACAGCTCGGCCTGAACCAAAGGACGCAACCGATCCTCTAGTGAGGAGACAATGTCCTGCGGGGAGAGGAACAGGTCCAGAAGGTTAGAAGATCACACAGACTACGAAACAGACCGCTAAATACTGCCCCAGGACCATGTAAGTAAGGACATCCCCAGACCACCCCTCCCATTACCTGCAGCCGCTCAATAATATTCCGGTAATCCCGCGACGCAGTTAGCACCGAATCCCGCCGGGCAGCGTTCCGGGCAGACATCCGCCAACTCATTGCAGTCTTCTGCACGATGTTATGGCTTTTCAGGAATAAGTTATTGACTTGGCTGTCCAGATCCACAGGAATGGCGATCGCCCGGCTCTTCGCTAAAATACACGCCCAAAAATTACACTCGAATGGTCTGCAGGGCTATCTGCTCCCCACCATGACCTTCCCAGCATCACAGCCAACCCACCACCCCAAACACCGCTTCCTACTCCAGCAAGACTGAGCCCAGGACCGGCTGCCATGACCACCGGCTCCCTCATTACCTCGACCTCCTTACCCACATCTGACAGCACCCGGATACAACTCTCCACCGAGGCTTTCTGGACAGGCAGGAGCCAGCTGCAGTGATAGACCCGGAACACTGCTTGCAGGAGCTGAACAAAGACAGGCTGCCGGGTCTGCAGACAAACAGAACACTGGTCAGCATCATGGGACTGATTAATGGACGCATTGCATGAAGCACTTATATAGAACTGCTTTAATAAAACTACAAAGTACCCCACCAAGTCCTCTCCGCTCCTTATAGCCTTCTCTTAGAGCTACACTTTGCAAGGTGGGTTCAATAAGGAGCTTTATTTGTATTGTCATTAAAGCATTTCTATTGGATTACACTGGATGCAATCTTTCAATTACACACACCTTCATTTCTATGTCCTTTAAAAGAAAGGAGTATCTCCCCCAATACAGTGCACACCTCCACCAAGACCATGGGAAGTGTGATACATAGTAACAAAGATTAAACGTCAAGCCCCCCTGTCACCAGAAAAACCCCAAGCCCACCGTGACCTTACACTTCTGTTTACCTCTTTCAGTCTGGTTAGCATGGACGCCTGTGGTGAGAACACAGACTCATTAGTAAATCTGCTGCAGACCCCCAGTTACCCACCAGACACTGGAATCTAGCAATCCACACTGGATCTGGGTTATAAGCAATAATCTCCAGAACAATAGAGATCAGAGAAGATCTACTAAACTGCAGAATACAACTTACCAGGAAAGGTTACAGCATCTTAACATGTATAGCTTGGAGGAAAGACGTAACAGGGGGGATATGATAGAAACATTTATATACATAAAGGGAATCAACACAGTAAAGGAAGAGAGTATATTTATACGACGAAAAACTACCACAACTAGAGGACATAGTCTTAAATTAGAGGGGCAACGATTTAAATGTAATATCAGGAAGTATTACTTTACTGAGAGGGTAGTGGATGTATGGAATAGCCTGCCAGCAGAAGTGGTAGAGGTTAATACAGTGAAGGAGTTTAAGCATGCGTGGGATAGACACAAGGCTATCCTAGATATAAGATAAGGCCAGGGACTAATGAAAGTATTACATTACTGAGAGGGTAGTGGATGTATGGAATAGTCTTCCAGTAGAAGTGGTAGAGGTTAATACAGTGAAGGAGTTTAAGCATGCTTGGGATAGGTATAAGGCTATCCTAGATATAAGATAAGTCCAGGGACTAATGAAAGTATTACTTTACTGAGAGGGTAGTGGATGTATGGAATAGTCTTCCAGTAGAAGTGGTAGAGGTTAATACAGTGAAGGAGTTTAAGAATGCTTGGGATAGGTATAAGGCTATCCTAGATATAAGATAAGTCCAGGGACTAATGAAAGTATTACTTTACTGAGAGGGTAGTGGATGTATGGAATAGTCTTCCAGTAGAAGTGGTAGAGGTTAATCCAGTGAAGGAGTTTAAGCATGCATGGCATAGGTATAAGGCTATCCTAGATATAAGATAAGGCCAGGGACTAATGAAAGTATTACATTACTGAGAGGGTAGTGGATGTATGGAATAGTCTTCCAGTAGAAGTGGTAGAGGTTAATACAGTGAAGGAGTTTAAGCATGCATGGGATAGGTATAAGGCTATCCTAGATATAAGATAAGGCCAGGGACTAATGAAAGTATTACTTTACTGAGAGGGTAGTGGATGTATGGAATAGTCTTCCAGTAGAAGTGGTAGAGGTTAATACAGTGAAGGAGTTTAAGCATGCATGGGATAGGTATAAGGCTATCCTAGATATAAGATAAGGTCAGGGACTAATGAAAGTATTACATTACTGAGAGGGTAGTGGATGTATGGAATAGTCTTCCAGTAGAAGTGGTAGAGGTTAATACAGTGACGGAGTTTAAGCATGTGTGGGATAGATACAAGGCTATCCTAGATATAGGATAAGGCCAGGGACTAATGAGAGTATTACTTTACTGAGAGCGTAGTGGATGTATGGAATAGTCTTCCAGCGGAAGTGGTAGAGGTTAATACAGTGAAGGAGTTTAAGCATGCATGGGATAGGTATAAGGCTATCCTAGATATAAGATAAGGCCAGGGACTAATGAAAGTATTACATTACTGAGAGGGTAGTGGATGTATGGAATAGTCTTCCAGTAGAAGTGGTAGAGGTTAATACAGTGAAGGAGTTTAAGCATGCATGGGATAGGTATAAGGCTATCCTAGATATAAGATAAGGCCAGGGACTAATGAAAGTATTACTTTACTGAGAGCGTAGTGGATGCATGGAATAGTCTTCCAGTAGAAGTGGTAGAGGTTAATACAGTGAAGGAGTTTAAGCATGCATGGGATAGGTATAAGGCTATCCTAGATATAAGATAAGGCCAGGGACTAATGAAAGTATTACATTACTGAGAGGGTAGTGGATGCATGGAATAGTCTTCCAGTAGAAGTGGTAGAGGTTAATACAGTGAAGGAGTTTAAGCATGCGTGGGATAGGTATAAGGCTATCCTAGATATAAGATAATGCCAGGGACTAATGAAAGTATTACATTACTGAGAGGGTAGTGGGTGCATGGAATAGTCTTCCAGTAGAAGTGATAGAGTGTAATACAGTGAAGGAGTGTAAGCATGCATGGGATAGGTATAAGGCTATCCTTGATATAAGATAAGGTCAGGGACTAATGAAAGTATTACATTACTGAGAGGGTAGTGGATGTATGGAATAGTCTTCCAGTAGAAGTGGTAGAGGTTAATACAGTGAAGGAGTTTAAGCATGCATGGGATAGGTATAAGGCTATCCTATATATAAGATAAGGCCAGGGACTAATGAAAGTATTACATTACTGAGAGGGTAGTGGATGCATGGAATAGTCTTCCAGTAGAAGTGGTAGAGGTTAATACAGTGAAGGAGTTTAAGCATGCGTGGGATAGGTATAAGGCTATCCTAGCTATAAGATAAGGCCAGGGACTAATGAAAGTATTACATTACTGAGAGGGTAGTGGATGTATGGAATAGTCTTCCAGTAGAAGTGGTAGAGGTTAATACAGTGAAGGAGTTTAAGCATGCATGGGATGGGTATAAGGCTATCCTAGATATAAGATAAGGCCAGGGACTAATGAAAGTATTACATTACTGAGAGGGTAGTGGATGTATGGAATAGTCTTCCAGTAGAAGTGGTAGAGGGTAATACAGTGAAGGAGTTTAAGCATGCATGGGATAGGTATAAGGCTATCCTAGATATAAGATAATGCCAGGGACTAATGAAAGTATGACATTACTGAGAGGGTAGTGGATGCATGGAATAGCCCTCCAGTAGAAGTGGTAGAGGTTAATACAGTGAAGGAGTTTAAGCATGCGTGGGATAGGTATAAGGCTATCCTAGATATAAGATAAGGTCAGGGACTAATGAAAGTATTACATTACAGAGAGGGTAGTGGATGCATGGAATAGTCTTCCAGTAGAAGTGGTAGAGGTTAATACAGTGAAGGAGTTTAAGCATGCGTGGGATAGGTATAAGGCTATCCTAGCTATAAGATAAGGCCAGGGACTAATGAAAGTATTACATTACTGAGAGGGTAGTGGATGTATGGAATAGTCTTCCAGTAGAAGTGGTAGAGGGTAATACAGTGAAGGAGTTTAAGCATGCATGGGATAGGTATAAGGCTATCCTAGATATAAGATAAGGTCAGGGACTAATGAAAGTATTACTTTACTGAGAGGGTAGTGGATGTATGGAATAGTCTTCCAGTAGAAGTGGTAGAGGTTAATACAGTGAAGGAGTTTAAGCATGCATGGGATAGGTATAAGGCTATCCTAGATATAAGATAAGGCCAGGGACTAATGAAAGTATTACATTACTGAGAGGGTAGTGGATGTATGGAATAGTCTTCCAGTAGAAGTGGTAGAGGTTAATACAGTGAAGGAGTTTAGGCATGTGTGGGATAGGTATAAGGCTATCCTAGATATAAGATAAGCCCAGGGACTAATGAAAGTATTACATTACTGAGAGGGTAGTGGATGTATGGAATAGTCTTCCAGTAGAAGTGGTAGAGGGTAATACAGTGAAGGAGTTTAAGCATGCATGGTATAGGTATAAGGCTATCCTAGATATAAGATAAGGTCAGGGACTAATGAAAGTATTACATTACTGAGAGGGAAGTGGATGTATGGAATAGTCTTCCAGTAGAAGTGGTAGAGGTTAATACAGTGAAGGAGTTTAAGCATGCATGGGATAGGTATACGGCTATCCTAGATATAAGATAAGGTCAGGGACTAATGAAAGTATTACATTACTGAGAGGGTAGTGGATGTATAGAATAGTCTTCCAGTAGAAGTTGTAGAGGTTAATACAGTGAAGGAGTTTAAGCATGCATGGGATAGGTATAAGGCTATCCTTGATATAAGATAAGGCCAGGGACTAATGAAAGTATTACATTACTGAGAGGGTAGTGGATGCATGGAATAGTCTTCCAGTAGAAGTGGTAGAGGTTAATACAATTAGTAAGGGCTTAAGCCCCCTACATTGAGCCCACCTGCAGTGTCGTGCTTTGGTCTGAGAATGGGGAGCTGAAGAAGGTATTCACAATGCACATCACAATCTCGGTTACATATCTCTCCAGCATGATGTCTGCATGTTTGCGATCACTGGTAGTATTACATACCTGAGGAATACAGTGATTAATAAATCCCTCTAATAACCTGCCTCCCCCCTGCTGGTGCCACAGTCACGTCTGCTAGCCTCCTCACCCGGCAAATATCCACCAGGAAACTCTCAAACAGCTTCCACATGTGGTTACTGGTGTAAATCTCCTTCATCTCCACCTCAGTGTCCACGTAGCAGTGATTGAGGAAGTTGATGTAAGCGATCTTCACCTGGGACAAGGAAACACTGCATTATAATCCATATCCCTCCAGGGACCCCCTGGGTAGTGTGAGAAGGGTCTCACCTCAGGAATGCAGTCCTCGTGGGTCACCACACGCACAATGTCATCCAGCGGCAGCAGAGAGTTGCACTTGATCTCTGTGTAGACGTTTTTGCCCTCTGTGCACACCGCCAACAGCTCGACCAGGTGGATGTGGTACATGAGGGGGCTGTTCTCATCCATCCGCTCTCGCTCAGAACGCATCATCTGGACCAGCGTTTGGAAAGACGCCCGGTCATTGTAGAAAACCAGCACATCCTCTCCGGAGTTCACCAGCTGGGGGGGAGAGTGAGTGATCGTTACACCAAGACGTGGAAAGAGGATCCCAGGGCAAGGGGAATAAATGTGATCCCTCCCCACCGAAAACACAGGGGGCAGAACAAGGCCTGTGGCAGCAAATAAAACTAGAAGATTATTTTATAAAATTAAAAAAAATAGCTGAAATCTCAGATCTCACAGACTGAAATAATTTGTTCCCTGCAGACAAAAAACAGCCCCAGAAAGAATCTGTCCCGAAGTCAACCGACCAATGAAACCCGACTCTGCACTAACCAGCGCTGGGCGCCACACACACCGAGCTATGGGCGCAACACACACACCGCAATGATTATATGAGCACTGCAGATCTAGGCGCTATCCAGAGACCTAGGCGCTACACAGAAAGCAGCGATGATATGAGGGCTGCAGATCTAGGCGCTATACAGAAAGCTATAGGCGCTACACAGAAAGCAGCGATGATATGAACACTGCAGATCTAGGCGCTATACAGAGACCTAGGCGCTACACAGAAAGCTATAGGCGCTACACAGAAAGCAGCGATGATATGAGGGCTGCAGATCTAGGCGCTATACAGAGACCTAGGCGCTACACAGAAAGCTATAGGCGCTACACAGAAAGCAGCGATGATATGAGGGCTGCAGATCTAGGCGCTATACAGAAAGCTATAGGCGCTACACAGAAAGCAGCGATGATATGAACACTGCAGATCTAGGCGCTATACAGAGACCTAGGCGCTACACAGAAAGCTATAGGCGCTACACAGAAAGCAGCGATGATATGAGGGCTGCAGATCTAGGCGCTATACAGAGAGCTATAGGCGCTACACAGAAAGCAGCGATGATATGTGGGCTGCAGATCTAGGCGCTATACAGAGAGCTATAGGCGCTACACAGAAAGCAGCGATGATATGAGGGCTGCAGATCTAGGCGCTATACAGAAAGCTATAGGCGCTACACAGAAAGCAGCGATGATATGAACACTGCAGATCTAGGCGCTATACAGAGACCTAGGCGCTACACAGAAAGCTATAGGCGCTACACAGAAAGCAGCGATGATATGAGGGCTGCAGATCTAGGCGCTATACAGAGAGCTATAGGCGCTACACAGAAAGCAGCGATGATATGAGGGCTGCAGATCTAGGCGCTATACAGAGAGCTATAGGCGCTACACAGAAAGCAGCGATGATATGAGGGCTGCAGATCTAGGCGCTATACAGAGAGCTATAGGCGCTACACAGAAAGCAGCGATGATATGAGGGCTGCAGATCTAGGCGCTATCCAGAGAGCTGGGCGCTATCCAGAGTAAGAGCAGTGTTGCCATTTGTTACGCCCCTTGCGTCATCCCTGCCATACCTCTGCCATGACTATATCCTGGCATTTCTTGATGAATCGTCCTTCCGCCTTCACTATAGTTTGCAGGAATTTAATGTACTGCACACTGCGCCCATGTGTCTCAATGCAGTGAGCAAAGTGCTGTACCACCCGCTCATTGATCTCACTGCATAACTGGAAGTTGTTCATGAAGATGTGCTGCATGGTTACTGCCTCCAGGATCTAAAGAAAGGAGAGTTAATCCAACTGCAGATCTGACACCCAGCCAGACCCCCATGCACCACGCGCCTCACCCCCGGGGTCAGGAACAGGTTGATGTGCTTGTGGAGCAGAGCTTGGTTCTGTTGGTTTCCAGCACAGAAGTTTTGTAGGAATTCATGTGCAATTCTCATGATTTCTTGCATCCGTGTGTCCTCCGTCTGTAGGGGAAAGTGTTGGTAAAGGGCACGTGGCTGTGTGCTGGGGTATAATACACAGGGAGACCTGACCTCACCTTCTCATACGGTATCTGCAGCAGCTCCAGCACCACAGAGTGTGCACCCATGTTGCGTAGCAGTCTCTGCTGTTGCTTGCGGTTCCTGCGACCGGATGTGTTCTCCTGTACGCACAGCTTGCTGAGACGCAGAAGGATCTGCCGAGGCACAAAACATGTGAGCCATGATTGCCACAAACATACACAGTAATGCTCTATCGGGGTCATCTCACCTCTCGGACCACTCTGTAGTTATAGGTACTGGTGGTCTCTGGCTTCTTTGGCTTTACAGATTCGCCCTGCAGTTAGGAAAGAAAGTAAACCGACCAATCAGTGGCTCATGTAATCTACACATCAGAGAGATCAACTGGATCTTTCCCAAGATCTTTAAACAATGTCTGAGGATAACGTGTCGTGTTATAATGTTAGTGAGGGTCACGTCTGAGGATAACATGTGTCGTGTAATAATGTTAGTGAGGGTCACGTCTGAGGATAACATGTGTCGTGTAATAATGTTAGTGAGGGTCACGTCTGAGGATAACATGTGTCTTGTAATAATGTTAGTGAGGTTCACGTCTGAGGATAACATGTGTCGTGTAATAATGTTAGTGAGGGTCACGTCTGAGGATAACGTGTCGTGTAATAATGTTAGTGAGGGTCACGTCTGAGGAGAACATGTGTCGTGTAATAATGTTAGTGAGGGTCACGTCTGAGGATAACATGTGTCGTGTAATAATGTTAGTGAGGGTCACGTCTGAGGATAACATGTGTCGTGTAATAATGTTAGTGAGGGTCACGTCTGAGGATAACATGTGTCGTGTAATAATGTTAGTGAGGGTCACGTCTGAGGATAACATGTGTCGGGTAATAATGTTAGTGAGGGTCACGTCTGAGGATAACATGTGTCATGTAATAATGTTAGTGAGGGCTCCAGCCATAGCAGGTCTAGTTTTACAGGACCTTGGAGAACGTGCAGTAAGTGGCCTTTCCTACCGTGGTACCTTGATTTACGGCCTGGACTCTGACATTGTATGAAGATTGGAAGTCCTGAATGTCACACTGATCTTACCTCCTTATGTTCTGCAGCCCCTTTCTGCACCTCGGGGGTCTCCTCAGGGCCAGATCCCTTGTACACCCAGAGCTCTGACTTCTCTACAATGGATCTCAGCTGGTCCAGGTCCTGCTTTATTTGCTTGTAGTTATCTACGTCCTGGCTGGTAACAAGAAGCTGGACCTGAAGACAGAAACCCAAAGTGTCAGGAGGTCTCCCGAATGATTCCGGCACGCCTTGGGTGGATTATCACACTCGCCTGTTTGAAGGCCTGGAGCACCTCCTGGCGCTGGCTGAAGTGCCTGAAGAGGAGCTGTAACGCCCCAGACACCAGCGGAGGGTAATCGTGCATGGTGAGGTGGAGAAGCACCCGGAGAAATGTCCGTCCGCCATCATCATCCAAATCCAGAGGGGTGTTCTCCTCACTGAGGGGTGAGAAGAGGGTCTGGTTACTGTACCACAAATAAAACCCGAGGAACGAAATCTATTCAATATACGTTTTATTCAAGACAAACTCTAATAAAAGCAGCCTTACGCAAGAGGTCTCAGACTTGTGGCCAGGCCTCTCTACCCTAAAAAATTGAACAGATCAAGGGGTTTCTGTTTGATCTTTTATATTTGGTCGGCCTTATGTCTATTTTAACATTTGTCTTGAATAAATTGAATTAATTTAGTCCCCGCCATAAGGTTGTCTCACATTACTGACCAGATTTTACAATTTGCAGAGATTCATAATACAACAAAAGTAGTTATATGAGAATAAATAATATCTATAAAAGGGAGAAGATTCAGGCCTCTGCATGGATGCCCTAACCAGTACACTGTGTACCAAGAAGGATCTCACATCGCCAGCCAGGGAGCCATTAACTTAGAAGAGACTAATCCGTCTCATGTATTGGGTTTGCATCTGACTCGGGAGTATAACACGTAATGAACATGCAGAGAACACGGGACACGGGTTATACTTTCCTTCCACCAAATATTCCTTCGGCTTGTTCTTCAATGTGCTCAAAATCCAGAGCCCCTGCAAAGCACAGCGTTATGTTATTATTCCCCCCTCCACCATGCGACAGACGGTATTTACTATAGTCTGTAATGCGGCGAAGTTGTAAAAGTGGAGCAGTCACCATACAAACCAATAGAACTGGGCCTAAAAAAGGCAGTTTTATATATACCGTCCATATAATAAACAGTCTAACCCCCCGCAGCCCCCATGTATTGGTCAAATCCCCCACATCTGCCGTCCCAGGTAATAAATGGCCTCTGCCACTAGAGATCTTGAGACGCGATTCCCATCTTACCAGGGACCACAGTGGCGGTGTCTGAGCTCCCTCCGTCCCCAGACTGCGCGTTGCTCTCATCAAATTCGCACTTGAAGATGCAGAGCAGGCAGGAGATGCGGTAATCCAGTCGCACGTTCAGAATGAACTAAGGAGACAGCAAGAGTATCGTACAAGCAAGAAAACCAGCCGCAAAATCATGGGGTGAGATCCAAGTGCCAATACCTGGAGAATCTCAATGATCTTCAGCTTGGTGTCCATCACCAGGATATCCTCCTTCTCTGGTTCCCTCTGTGGCTTGATGGCACCTTCAGGAGCAGCCATAGGAGTTAGGGGTAGGAACCCTCCCCCCCGCAACACCACCTGTGTCATCAGCTCCCCTACACCATGTATTGATCGCATCACATTACTGCCACCTGCAGACAAGCAGAGGAATTGTCAGTTATCACAGGGAATCCAGTGGATCCTGGAGAGAACCATGGTCGGTCCATCTCCTGGGACATTCACCTTTGTTCTCCTCTCCTTTCTTGCTGGATGGGAAGATGGAAGTCACATTCACACAGTCCAGAATCGCCAGCAGGATCTTTGTCAGACGGAGGAGATCGTTGAAGTTGTAGAAGCCAAAGTAGATGAGATTTCGGGCCAGGTTCACCACCTTGGAGAGAGATGGACTCGCATGAAGATCACAGACTGGAGTGAATCGCTCCAAGCAATACTCCAACCAGCGCCGGGAAATTCATTTTATTCAAATAAAGATGGCAGAAGGCAATAATAGTGCGCGGCCTTCGTGACTGAGCACTATGGGGGTCATATGTATTAAACCTCCCGCAGAGACAGGTCGCGAGATCATAGTTTGTTATGTATAACAACGGGCGAGAAGGTTCGCCAACACTAACCATGATTATAACACATTGGCTGTGCCGACACAACCAGGAGCTGGCATCCATTTCTACATCAGGACGCAGGTTAGTAACCAGACCCTGGGGGGCCGTTTCCTCTGCACCAATATTACCTCAAACGTCAACTTGTTCTTCTCCTTGTCTGAGAATGGAAAGCTCAGACTCACTACGTCTCGCAGATATTCTTCAACAAACTCCATGGTTTGAGCAAATCTCTCCTTTATGTCCTCCCTAGAGGTCCCACTGCTATCATAGCTGGAACGGACAGAAGAGACCACTTAAACCAAACACCCACCAAGCAAGCACCAGGGAATGGGTGAATTGTGACTTCTCCAAGATCATCATTAGAAAGGACAAGCGGTGTGACCCCCCCACCCCATTACCCGCAGTGTGACCCCCCCCATTACCCGCAGTGTGATCCCCCCATTACCCGCAGTGTGACCCCCCCATTACCCGCAGTCTGACTCTTCCCCCCCCCCCCCATTACCTGCGGTCTGACTCCCCCCCCCCCCCCCATTACCTGCGGTCTGACTCCCCCCCCCCCCCCCATTACCTGCGGTCTGACCCCCCCCCCCCCATTACCTGCGGTCTGACTCTCCCCCCCCCCCCCCATTACCTGCGGTCTGACTCCCCCCACCCCCCCCCCCATTACCTGCGGTCTGACTCCCCCCACCCCCCCCCCCATTACCTGCGGTCTGACTCCCCCCCCCCCCCCCATTACCTGCGGTCTGACTCCCAAGCCCCCCCTCACCCATTAGCTGCGGTCTGACTCCCAAGCCCCCCCCCCCCCATTACCTGCGGTCTGACTCCCAAGCCCCCCCTCACCCATTAGCTGCGGTCTGACTCCCAAGCCCCCCCTCACCCATTAGCTGCGGTCTGACCCCCCCCCACATTACCCACAACCTGCAGTGTGACCCCCCCCCCATTACCCATAAACCTTTAGGGCTCCAATTAGACTTACTCTTCAATGGCGATCTCCGAGGGTATTTCGGACCACAGACGGGCGTATTTCACAGGTGTTACTTGCTCCTGAGGGTCCCGGTCCACGTGCATATGAAGCATGAGTCGACAGAATGAGGCACGCAAGTCAAAAGGCAGGTTCTCATCCGACATGCAGCGCAGGATGAGGTCCACATCCAGCTGGCCAGAAATCTCATTAATGGCCAAATACTGGCGATCCAGGCACATGCGAGCGAAGAGGTTCAGCTGATACCTGGAACACAAGAGGTTAAGTATCCAGACCATGCGGTCAGCCAGGCAGCAGCTCATCCTCACCTGTAGTAGCTCAGCACATCCTGGTCCTCTTTCTGCCCCTCCTTGGCATCTTGCGCCAGCTCCCGGACACTTTTGCTTCTGGTTTCCTTGCTGCTGTCTCTCCAGAAGAGCCAGACTTCCTCCTCATCTTCCCCAGCTTCCAGAGGGCTCTCCCCACTGGTAACCCCCTCAAACTCAAAGCGGGACAGGACAAGCCTGGGGGAGGTAAAACCATATTCCAGATATGGATATCCGCAGATCTCCCACCCCCGTCAGGACAGCAGGAAACTTACTTGGTCTCGATGAGAATGTCTGCATTGGTCGGGTTCAGCACTGCTTTACAGATCAGCTCTTGTGTAACCGGGATGGATTTATTCATAGACACACAGAGGTCAGACAGATAGTCCAGAAACCTGCAGGACAGAGAGCATGAGAAAGACCAGCAACACCGCTCGTTAAACCCACCCTGGACATCCTGCAAGGCCTCTAGACCAAACTGTGGCTGCTGGATGACTACATCTCCCATGCTGCCCTGCCAGACCCTCTACTAGAGCATCATGGGAGGCGTAGGCCATGAGCAGCTGGAAGGCCTGATGGAGGTGTAGTCACTCTCCTCACCTTGGTTCGCGGTTCTTTCTCACTAGGCTGACGAAGGTGTCTATCTCCGCCGCAGTGATGTGCTTCTCCAGCAGTTTGCGGTTATTGTGAAGGAGAGCTGTGATTGTGTCTTCAGCAAGAACATCGTAACCGATCTGCTTCTGCATGAAGCCGAACTGCTTGGCTATGTATTCCTGTGACAAAGGGAACACACTGCTTGGCTATGTATTCCTGTGACAAAGGGAACACACTGCTTGGCTATGTATTCCTGTGACAAAGGGAACACACTGCTTGGCTATGTATTCCTGTGACAAAGGGAACACACTGCTTGGCGCTTTACTGGAGTGTGGAGGCCTCTGCTCCCGGACCAGGGAAACGCTTGCCCCATTGGTTACATATTTAATATTGGTGCTGATAACTGCATCTTCCCTCCTTCCTGTTCTATCCCCCACTGACTCGGGTCTATAACCACAATAAGATGCCATGTCTGCGTGTCCATCCATGCAAAGCGGTTACGTCCAATCCTGCAGTTTCAGTAATCTCACTGGGGATGATTATCCTGCATCTCCTTCCCCAGAAGACACATTTACATTAATCCCAAATCCACTGCTGTGCAAGAGCCCTCCATCCACACATCGCACTCCCCCCATAGCCACGCACCAGTTCATCTGGTTGGGGTCTTCGGGCGGGCATTTTCTCACCGATGGTGCAGAGAGGGACATAGTTACGGTCTCCATTATTTGTGGCATGTGAAAATGGGGGTCTCTGCACCATCATTGAGAAACTGTCTGCAACAGCCAGAGTCCTGATCCCTTCTATGGAAGTATCATGTACCTTCCAATAGTACCCACCAGTTTATTATACTAGGACCACTCATTTTCATTATACTTCTATATTAAAAGCATAATTTGGGGATAAAGGTGTCAGGCTGCAGAGAAGTAAGACTCCAGTTTGACAGCCTTTCTTCTAGAGCCAATAAACCCACCCCAATAGACTGACCCCCCAAGCCATGTCAGGGCCTCTGTGTCAGTCATACCTGGTTTTTGCGGTAGTCTTGTTGCGAGTGTCTCAGGACACGGTAACACAGTCGGCATATATGTCTGAAGGGAGCGTGTCTCTGGTCTCCCAGCTCCTCCAGTCTCAGCATCGGCCCGTCCCCACAGTCCGTGAAGGGAGCCTGCAGCAGCTTGAAGATCTAGGGAGAGATGGGCGTCTGAAGGGAGCCATTTTGGAGGGAGGTTAATAGGCGGGGGGAGGATGGAGTCCCTACCTGTTTGAGAATGTTCTGCTCCCGCATGAGTTTCTGACGCTCCCTGTTGGGTTTATTCACAATGACCTCCAGCACATCCTGTCCAGAGTTTAGCCCTGCCGTGACAAAGTACACCAACTCCTCCAAGAGCTTGGTCACCGACCTGTGGACAGAGTCAACATGTCTCCACTCCGTGTCCTCACCACGTAACAAGCAGCCACACCATTTCACAAGCACTCACCTCCTCTCATTCTGAGTGACTGTGCCCTTCTCCAATTTGCCCGCAATGGAGGAGAGAACTTTACTGGCATCGTTGGCAAAATCCAGATCCCGCACCTCGGCTGGCGAGACTGGCACAATGGCAAACGCTTCCTTGTCTTCCTTCACCGGCGAGGTGCCGATCTGGGGGGAGCAGAGTAACAGACCACGCTAGGTTTATACACAATACAGAGCCATGGCATGGATTAAAGGGTCCTGACTCCTGGAGAACAGTTACTCATGAAATGGGGAATTGAGAGGAGAATTTTATACTTAAGGCCAAAGTAGCAGATTCAGGTGAACTGGATATTAACTCTGCTAATTTGGCCTTAAGTTTGAATTCTCCATAATAACTATTTTTACCCCAAATCCTGCATATAACGGTGGCGCTGGCTGTAACCAACTCCTACTCACCCTCAGCATGACCGGCTTCTCCTCATCCTTGTCGATAGGGCTGTTGGTGCTGTGGACCCAGGTGTTCGTGCAGAGGTGCCGGAGTCGAACATACGAGTTTCTGACGGGAGATTAAAACAAGGCTTCAGGGGGTTTGGAGCCTGGCAGGACGAGAGCGAGGGCGGCGGGGGGGGGGGGGGGGGGGGTTTGGAGCCAGGCAGGACGAGAGCGAGGGCGGGGGGGTTTGGAGCCAGGCAGGACGAGAGCGAGGAGGGGGGGGAGCCAGGCAGGACGAGAGCGAGGAGGGGGGGGGAGCCAGGCAGGACGAGAGCGAGGAGGGGGGGGAAGCCAGGCAGGACGAGAGCGAGGAGGGGGGGGAAGCCAGGCAGGACGAGAGCGAGGAGGGGGGGGAAGCCAGGCAGGACGAGAGCGAGGAGGGGGGGGAAGCCAGGCAGGACGAGAGCGAGGAGGGGGGGGAAGCCAGGCAGGACGAGAGCGAGGAGGGGGGGGGAAGCCAGGCAGGACGAGAGCGAGGAGGGGGGGGAAGCCAGGCAGGACGAGAGCGAGGAGGGAGGAGGGGGGGGAAGCCAGGCAGGACGAGAGCGGGGGGGGGGGGGGGGGAGAGAGCCAGGCAGGACGAGAGCGAGGGGGGGGGGGAAGAGAGCCAGGCAGGACGAGAGCGAGGGGGGGGGGGGAGAGCCAGACAGGACGAGAGCGAGGGGGGGGGGGGGGATAGAGCCAGGCAGGACGAGAGCGAGGGGGGGGGGAGCCAGGTAGGACGAGTGCGAAGGGGGGGGGGGGGAGAGCCAGGTAGGACGAGTGCGAAGGGGGGGGGGGGGGGAGAGCCAGGCAGGACGAGAGCGAGGGGGGGGGGGGGGGAGAGCCAGGTAGGACGAGTGCGAAGGGGGGGGGTGGGAGAGCCAGGCAGGACGAGAGCGAGGGGGGGGGGGGAGAGCCAGGCAGGACGAGAGCGAGGGGGGGGGGGGGGAGAGCCAGGCAGGACGAGAGCGAGGGGGGGGGGGGGAGGAGAGCCAGGCAGGACGAGAGCGAGGGGGGGGGGGGGAGGAGAGCCAGGCAGGACGAGAGCGAGGGGGGGGGGGAGGAGAGCCAGGCAGGACGAGAGCGAGGGGGGGGGGGGGAGGAGAGCCAGGCAGGACGAGAGCGAGGGGGGGGGGGGGAGGAGAGCCAGGCAGGACAAGAGCGAGGGGTGGGGGGGGGGGGGGAGGAGAGCCAGGCAGGACGAGAGCGAGGGGGGGGGGGGGGGAGGAGAGCCAGGCAGGACAAGAGCGAGGGGTGGGGGGGGGGGGGGAGGAGAGCCAGGCAGGACAAGAGCGAGGGGGGGGGGAGGAGAGCCAGGCAGGACAAGAGCGAGGGGGGGGGGGAGGAGAGCCAGGCAGGACAAGAGCGAGGGGGGGGGGGAGGAGAGCCAGGCAGGACGAGAGCGAGGGGGGGGGGGGGGAGGAGAGCCAGGCAGGACGAGAGCGAGGGGGGGGGGGGGGGAGGAGAGCCAGGCAGGACGAGAGCGAGGGGGGGGGGGGGGGGAGGAGAGCCAGGCAGGACGAGAGCGAGGGGGGGGGGGGGGAGGAGAGCCAGGCAGGACGAGAGCGAGGGGGGGGGGGGGGAGGAGAGCCAGGCAGGACGAGAGCGAGGGGGGGGGGCAGTTAGGGTGGGCGCCATGCGCGATAAGGTTAAGTATGTGCATGCAGCAGATTTTCACCTAGGAACCAGACTGTCTCCGCCGCGAAGCGTGGTTGGATCCAGCTCAAAGATGGAGGAAATGTCGTTTCCTTCTGGGACAGAGACCAAGGTGCACATC
The DNA here is from genome assembly GCA_036172795.1 of Pelodytes ibericus. Taxonomy (NCBI): domain Eukaryota; kingdom Metazoa; phylum Chordata; class Amphibia; order Anura; family Pelodytidae; genus Pelodytes; species Pelodytes ibericus. The sequence goes on from CM069865.1 coordinate 84,472,256, forward strand.
ATCTTCTCTGGCGCCACATGCAGGCGGGCGCGGTCCTGGTCTGCATCCATCTGTGGGTGAGAGGAGGGTGGGCATTGAGACCACTGAGAGTCTACATGGCAAGGAATCAGCGTCTCTACACCATCCTGAGCGATGTACAGACAACAATCAACTCAAATGAACAGCATTACATCCGCTGCCCAGGGGTCTCCAACCCTGCACAGGGGTCTCCAACCCTGCCCAGTTACTCAGTATGCATGGTGCCCGGCAGAAAGACTTAAACACGTCTAAAGAATGACTAGTCATGGAGAAATAAGCAAGATGGATTTCTAAGAGAACCTTGGTGGGCTGTATGGGCCACATTTCAATAAAGAAATATAATTAAAGCTGAAAAGGTTAAGAAAGCTAATTATTTGTCTGTTTTAATGTAGAGGCTTTTAGTTGAGTAGATCACATCAGAAATCCATTACCACAGGATCTTATGGATCACAGGAGACTTTGTGATGATCACATTTGCAGTTTTCTTCCTTGTGATCACCATGAAATGCGCGGGCAGAGAAAGCAAGCCAAGACCAGGCAGCCTGAGCCGGGGATAATGAGGGCAGGAGATGGGAATGGACTAATGGTCGGGATACTGGGATGGTGGGATCGAGCATTCCACCTGCCCTCCCTCTACTTACACAGACCTCAGATTCCAGGCTTCCAGCCTGATAGTCAGGATTTACCTGGCGGAAAAGAATTGCAAAGTGAGTCTGGTCAGCTGCAGGGAGAGAAAAACGGACCAGACCCCGTCTAACAAAAAGACCACCAGGAACACAGAATATGGCCATCAAGCTAGAATCGGGTCCAGCAAAGTAACAATATATAGACAAAGCAAAGCCTGTACGGAGATAAAACCCTGCTGAGGAAAGGAGGCGGCTCAAATCAAACCCACAGGTTTCCACAGACATGTAGAATGCGTCGGGAACCATCAGACCCATCTGAAGCAACGTTTTTATACATTCGGTGGGTATATTGCAATAGGTACATGCTATGCAGTGTCGAAAACATCTCCGATCCGACAACTACAACAAGAGCGCGCTGCCACAAGAGAGCGCTGCCACAAGAGCGCGCTGCCACAAGAGCGCGCTGCCACAAGAGCGCGCTGCCACAAGAGCGCTAAGCACTCACCTCTGCTGCCAGATAGTGCCCAGTGGCCAAGTGCTTGAATCGGAAGAGGCTGTTCCAGTAACCCGCACCCCCTCTACAGGGGTCATGCTGTACAACCTGTAAAGAAAAAGGATTAGTCATGAGGTCGGTGGAATTCAGTCCTAGAATAAGCAGCAAAATCTCTGCAGAATGCGTTGGCAAATTACAAATAGGGCCCCAGTCTATTACAATCAGCACAGGATGTGTAACTATTACCTCCACAAACCCTGCCTATCCCAGCCGAAGCACACCCACCTCAACTTCCCACAATGCTTTGGAACTGGTAGCGGACGTGGCGGACTGCCGACCCGTGGTTCTGAGGAACACATGCTGCTTCTTTCTATGTTCATCACATGTCAGGAACTTCTCCTGCTCTGCGTGGAAGAGTCGCACAACATCCCCCTGTCATAAAACAAGGGGTTACTGCACTTCTAGGGGGAAGTCCCATATCTACCCCGTCCACCTTGGACCCATATCTACCCCGCCCACGAGGAGCAGGACAATACCATTACTCCAAAATCACAGGGTGTATTGATATTTACACCAAGGCCAGCAGTTCCCCCACCATTTAACATATTACCGATGCATTTTGCCTCACCCCTTTCAGTATGTCATCCTTATTGTCACTCCATTTCATGAACAAAACAATCTTCCAGCTGGTGTTACAATTCACAGAATTCACCTGGTGGAAAAACGAGCCATGAGTAGCCAGAACAATACTACTCCACCACCCCCCACCCCCCCTCCCCCAGCAACCCTAATGTCAGATACTCACCTCATTGCACCCAGGGTTATCTGCCAGCTGGTGGCTACTGGCATGTAAAGGCTGACCAGCATTGACAGGGTTAAGAACAACCTTATCCCCAATCACAACCTGCAAGAAACAAGTCACAAACATCACAGCACCAACGAAACAGGACAAAGATTCTAAACAACATGTCCGCCCCCTGATAGAGCTATACAGAGCAAAGATTCTAAACAACATGTCTGCCCCCTTATAGAGCTATACAGAGCAAAGATTCTAAACAACATGTCCACCCCCTGATAGAGCTATACAGAGCAAAGATTCTAAACAACATGTCCGCCCCCTGATAGAGCTACACAGAGCAAAGATTCTAAACAACATGTCCACCTCCTGATAGAGCTATACAGAGTAATGATTCTAAACAACATGTCTGTCCCCTTATAGAGCTATACAGAGCAAAGATTCTAAACAACATGTCTGTCCCCTGATAGAGCTACACAGAGCAAAGATTCTAAACAACATGTCTGCCCCCTGATAGAGCTATACAGAGCAAAGATTCCAAACAACATGTCCACCCCTGATAGAGCTATACAGAGCAAAGATTCTAAACAACATGTCCGCCCCCTGATAGAGCTATACAGAGCAAAGATTCTAAACAAAATGTCCGCCCCCTGATAGAGCTATACAGAGCAAAGATTCTAAACAACATGTCCGCCCGCTGATAGAGCTATACAGAGCAAAGATTCTAAACAAAATGTCCGCCCCCTGATAGATCTATACAGAGCAAAGATTCTAAACAACATGTCCGCCCCGATAGAGCTATACAGAGCAAAGATTCTAAACAACATGCCCGCCCCTGATAGAGCTATACAGAGCAAAGATTCTAAACAACATGTCTGCCCCCTGCTAGAGCTATACAGAGCAAAGATTCTAAACAACATGTCTGCCCCCTGCTAGAGCTATACAGAGCAAAGATTCTAAACAACATGTCTGCCCCTGATAGAGCTATACAGAGCAAAGATTGTAAACAACATGTCCGCCCCCTGATAGAGCTATACAGAGCAAAGATTCTAACCAACATGTCCGCCCCTGATAGAGCTATACAGAGCAAAGATTCTAAACAACATGTCTGCCCCCTGCTAGAGCTATACAGAGCAAAGATTCTAAACAACATGCCCACCCCTGATAGAGCTATACAGAGCAAAGATTCTAAACAACATGTCTGCCCCCTGATAGAGCTATACAGAGCAAAGATTCTAAACAACATGTCCGCCCCATGATAGAGCTAAACAGAGCAAAGATTCTAAATAACATGTCCGCCCCTGATAGAGCTAAACAGAGCAAAGATTCTACACAACATGTCTGCCCTCTGATAGAGCTATACAGAGCAGATATTCACACATGCAGACCGGCATCAGTCACTAACACACAGCAACATGCCAATATAAATGAAAGCCAGGATAGCAACATGTAATAACCATTACTGAGCTCCGTATTAAATCACTAGGGAGCTTTATTCATGAAAAAGGGATCTGCAGGGAATTAAGGGAATCGCAAAATAGCAGAGTTTGAAGGATCAGCTGAATTGGATTTTTCCATCTTTCATGAATAACATGTCAGCAGTACATGGCGCCGGCAGTACATGGCGCCGGCAGTACATGGCGCCGGCAGTACATGGCGCCGGCAGTACATGGCGCCAGCCAGATCCCAATCACTTCCTCCGTCTACTCATACTACTATTCACCAACGTACACTGTCCCCAATCGAGCGCAGTTTGTAAAAGGGCTGGATGTAAAACCAAGAGCCTTCATTCCCCGCCTCGTCCAGCGTTACACGCATAGCGTTCTTCTCTAGCAGCGCCGGAAGACGCTTGTTCACAGTAAGATACTTGTTACTCTTCAGGTGCAGCATCTGGAGGATAGAACAGGTTAATGCAGCCGTCAGCATGCCCCTCTGACCTCCACCCCCCAACACAAGCTCTAATACAGAGCCCCTCTGACCTCCACACCCCAACACAAGCTCTAATACAGAGCCCCTCTGACCTCCACCCCCCAACACAAGCTCTAATACAGAGCCCCCCTGACCTCCACCCCCCAACACAAGCTCTAATACAGAGCCCCTCTGACCTCCACCCCCCAACACAAGCTCTAATACAGAGCCCCTCTGACCTCCACCCCCCAACACAAGCTCTAATACAGAGCCCCTCTGACCTCCACCCCCCAACACAAGCTCTAATACAGAGCCCCTCTGACCTCCACCCCCCAACACAAGCTCTAATACAGAGCCCCCCTGACCTCCACCCCCCAACACAAGCTCTAATACAGAGCCCCCCTGACCTCCACACCCCAACACAAGCTCTAATACAGAGCCCCCCTGACCTCCACCCCCCAACACAAGCTCTAATACAGAGCCCTCCTGACCTCCACCCCCCCCAACACGAGCTTTAATACAGAGCCCCCCTGACCTCCACTCCCCCCCCCGTGATCTCTAATACAGAGCCCTCCTGACCTCCACCCCCCCCAACACGAGCTCTAATACAGAGCCCCCCTGACCTCCACTCCCCCCCCGTGATCTCTAATACAGAGCCCCCTGACCTCCACCCCCCCCAACATGAGCTCTAATACAGAGCCCCCCTGACCTCCACCCCCCCAGCACAAGCTCTAATACAGAGCCCCAAACCCCCCCATCTCTATTCCCCCTAACATAGGTACTAACTAATGCAAAGCATCTCCATGCTTGCCCGACAGGTCCCCACCGGCATGCCCCCAACAGCAGCGTCCCCCCACCTCCAGTGCTTGCCAGCAGTGTGCCCCCCTCTGCACATCAATGCACCTGAATAACATTCCCGTACTGAATAACTGTTCCCAAGAGCTTGCGATTCTCCGTTTCATTTTGCTTTTTCTCCAAGTCGGCGGCATGCTGAGGAAGGATGAAAACGAGTGGATTAGCGGCCGGGGGCAGATTGCCCAGCGCGGAGCTCAACGCGGTGAAATCAGCAACAGAAAACGTTTCAAGCCTGAAGAAGACGCACTGAGTTGAAACGTCGCCTATTCCTGATTGGACAGCGAGCTGGTTGGCAGGTTATTTCTACTAGACTGGCAGTTGGGGTGAGGATCCTTACTGAAGGCTTTACAGCAGAAGGGGTGTGATGCTGGAGCAGTGACGGGGTTAATGCTCCATGCCCCGAATGCCAGTGTAACCGGGGATTAAACACTCTGTACAGTCCCTGCAGTTTGTAGTGTTGGCCACTAGAGGGCCCTCAGATGGCTCACAGAGCTAAACCTTAAAGAGGCAGTAAACATTTATTTACCCAGTGCACTTTGCATGAGGGGCACTTTCTGACCGGTAGCCTCTATGTTGCTCTGGGAAGCAGGCCAGCTGCCCCCTGCTACCAGTGCCGAGACCTTCACTAAGCCATGTAAAAATGAGGGTCCCTCTGGCAGACCCCAGCCAGCCTGCAGATCAGTGCAGAGGAAACGCATGCACCCAAGTGTCTGCAGAGCAGTAATTACAATATATGCCATGATCCTCTGCAAACAGCGAGGCTGACAATGTTCAAAAATTGGCAGTGCCAAGGTTAGCCATCACTGCTGTAGAGATACAGGTCAAGTTTACAGCCGGCACAGGATTTATAACTTTGCTTCTAGACGCCCAGATACAGCCGCATCATTACTTCTGGGCATAACATCCCCGACTCACGTGCAGTTTGTTCAGGAGAACGCTATCCGTCGTGTTACTGGCGCCTGGTTTCGCCGCTTTCCAGAACTGCTTCTGCGCAGAGTACCGGTTCATGGGACAGAGTCGAAACAGGCAGTCTGGAAAGGAAATCCACATGCGCGTTACACGCGATAATGGGACAGGCACAGACTCTAAACATGTCCGCCCCCTGATAGAGCTATTCAAAGCAAAGATTCTAACCAACATGTCCGCCCCCTGATAGAGCTATACAGAGCAAAGATTGTAAACAACATGTCCGCCCCCTGATAGAGCTATACAGAGCAAAGATTCTAACCAACATGTCCGCCCCTGATAGAGCTATACAGAGCAAAGATTCTAAACAACATGTCCACCCCCTGATAGAGCTATACAGAGCAAAGATTCTAAACAACATGTCCGCCACCTGATAGAGCTATACAGAGCAAAGATTCTAAACAACATGTCCACCCCCTGATAGAGCTATACAGAGCAAATATTCTAAATAACATGTCCGCCCCTTGATAGAGCTATACAGAGCAAAGATTCTAAACAACATGTCCGCCCCTTGATAGAGCTATACAGAGCAAAGATTCTAAATAACATGTCCGCCCCTTGATAGAGCTATACAGAGCAAAGATTGTAAACAACATGTCCGCCCCCTGATAGAGCTATACAGAGCAAAGATTCTACACAACATGTCCACCCCCTGATAGAGCTATACAGAGCAAAGATTCTAAATAACATGTCCGCCCCTTGATAGAGCTATACAGAGCAAAGATTGTAAACAACATGTCCGCCCCCTGATAGAGCTATACAGAGCAAAGATTCTACACAACATGTCCACCCCCTGATAGAGCTATACAGAGCAAAGATTCTACACAACATGTCCGCCCCTGATAGAGCTATACAGAGCAAAGATTCTACACAACATGTCTGCCCCCTGACAGAGCTTAATAAGGGACGTTATTTTATTTATTTTTTAGTTAAATCAAAATGCATATAAACATCTACACTTAACACAATCAGTTAAACACAAGTTCCTTTTTTGTGAGGGAGAGCGCTCATTGTGTTACCCAGCCCCCTCTCTAGGTGTCTTTACTGCTAGATAACTAGTTGTGCTTTCATTGGCAGATAGAGCAAACAGATGGTTTGTCAGGAACTAGAACCTCTGACGCTCTAAAGAATCACAGATCTGTCCCTACAGCCTGCTCCAAACTAGCCCTGTGGAGCGTCACAAGGCTGATTCCAGGGGTGGACAGGATGCATTGGGAGTGGAGAGGAAGGGGTTAACTCTAGTCAGTGCACAGCTCCTGCCTGGGAATCTGGAGCAATCCAGCCGCGGAGGACCGGTCTGGGAACAGAGCAGCCTGCTCCGGGACAGAGGCAGCTAGCTTACCAAATAAGGGCAGCGCACTGCACGAGCGAGGGAGGGGGGAGAACAATGAGTGTTTAATAGGAAAGGATGCAGGATGAAGCTTTAGCAAGAAATGATCAGTGAAGGTGCATGGCAGATCCAGACATTCCCAGGCGCCTGGAATGTTCCCCAATAATAAGCATTGCCAGACCCCCTGACTGAGCAAAGAGGTTAGCCAGGAATGCCAAGGGTCCTTATCCACAGAGGGTCACAAATATAAATATGGGTCGAGAGAGGGCTTCCGACCAAGGAAAAACAAAATGCCGGACCCCCAAGTTATGGGCAAAGAGCTAGTAGGTAAAAAAGGTTCTTTCAGGATCTTAGAAATACACAAATCCTACATAAGCTGCATCAAAAGGTGCAATGTCCACTTTAAACCTTCCTCGAAAAAGACAGCCGGAGCGCTACAAAGCCGGAGCGCTACAAAGCCAGAGAACTACAAAGCCAGAGCGCTACAAAGACAAAGCACTAAGCATTCACAGCAATATGGACAGACACTTTATTATCCAGTGCTACTTCATGTGCTAAATAGGATGTATATATTCCTGTGTTTTTGCAGGATATTGCTGTGAGTGCTCAGCACTCCATCTCTATCACTGTAAGGTCCTAGTAGGTGTTGGTGAGAATGTTTCACCCCCTGGTATTTCTTTGGGGAAAGCAATTAAATCAGACAGCGAGGTTATAATCCCCAGGACTGGTTAGGACAGCTCTGAGACGTAGGAATTGGTATTTAGGGCAAGGAGAGGAGGGTACCCCGGGGTTAAACAGGCAGCTGCTCAGGGAAATGCTAAGCAGAATTGAGGTTAATACAGCAGAGAAAAACCCCAATTCAGCATCCTGAGACCTCCTTAATCTCCGTGCGGGGGGGGGGGGGGGGGGTTGGGGGATTAACACTTCTCATGCCAACAGATTAATGTGCCATCAAATAACTGCTAAAGCCAAGAGACCACCTCCCTATTCCCAGCATTAACCCTTTCCTGGAGATCATACCTCCTTACCAGGCAGGGGAATGGGAATCAATTAATTAGTTAAATCCTAGCAGACTGCGCAGAGCATCAGGCCCTGGAAAGCTGCCGTTTATACCCTGTACCCACTGCAGTCCTCTGGCACAGCAATGGCCGGCAGTGACCTGGTCCCCAAACAGTAAAACTGCTGCCACGGTACGCCAGATAAATGATGCCATCTGGTGATCATGTTTAATAATCATTACCATTCCCATGACACTCAGCCAGCATAATGCAGTTTAAGCACAAATGGAAAAGTATTCCCACACCGTTTATGTGCCAAAGAAACTCACTAGCTGCTGCCGACTACATTTCCCACAATGCACAGCCACAAAGATGCTGGCTAAGCACTGGGGTGATACAATGGTGAAAGTGAGAGGGTCCGGAGGAGGAGGGTCTGATTTGGGACAGTGAGGGGATATAATCCCGCACACTGCACCATAACTATATTAACTCTGTATACATTATCCCTGTGTCCATGGCGGGCTTGGAACATACATTAGATACTACCCCCGCTTCACCCAGATTGCTAGCGTCCTGCATTCAGACTGATGGGAGAATCCCCAGAAGTATCCAGAGGCCCCCCTCCAGAATCCAGAGCGAGTCTGCTTACATTACAAGGAAATGGATGCAGGGAAGCCCTGAACAGAGGCTCTGGCAGCCGCCCAGGAGAGAGCAGGGGAGGAATAGGTGAGGAACTTAAAGGACAACCGTCAGCAAACAAAAAAAAAAGTTCTGTTTAATTGAAAGATTTAGGGTTAGGGTGATGAAAGAATAACAAAGCACCATATTGTGCCCTCTCTGTTCTGTATAGCTCTATCAGGGGGCAGACATGTTTAGAATCTTTGCTCTGTATAGCTCTATCAGGGGCGGACATGTTGTGTTGAATCTTTGCTCTGTATAGCTCTATCAGGGGGCGGACATGTTGTGTTGAATCTTTGCTCTGTATAGCTCTATCAGGGGGAGGACATGTTGTGTTGAATCTTTGTTCTGTATAGCTCTATCAGGGGGCGGACATGTTGTGTTGAATCTTTGTTCTGTATAGCTCTATCAGGGGGCGGACATGTTGTGTTGAATCTTTGCTCTGTATAGCTCTATCAGGGGGCGGACATGTTGTGTTGAATCTTTGCTCTGTATAGCTCTATCAGGGGAGGACATTGTTTAGAATCTTTGCTCTGTATAGCTCTATCAGGAGTGGACATGTTGTTTAGAATCTTTGCTCTGTATAGCTCTATCAGGGGAGGACATTGTTTAGAATCTTTGCTCTGTATAGCTCTATCAGGGGAGGACATTGTTTAGAATCTTTGCTCTGTATAGCTCTATCAGGGGAGGACATTGTTTAGAATCTTTGCTCTGTATAGCTCTATCAGGAGGCGGACATGTCTTCATGCATACGACCTAAGATTCTAAACATGTCTGCCCCTGATAGAGTCATACAGAGTAAAAAGAGGGCTCAATAGGGTGCTATATTTGTGTTCATACATTAAAGCATTTGTATGTACCCCTGGCCACTCACCTCTGAACTTTTTAGGTGGGTTACTGAGGTCTCCTGCTTCTGGCTGCAGTACGCACCGATCATCCACCAACCTGAAGGAGAGACAAAGAACAAAGTTATCACCGAAACTCATTGAATTAAACAAGGGGCCGACTAGGCCTGGGAGTCTGCAACAGCATTGCTCACATCGGACACTTACTGGGGTCCGTGACAGACAATTTAATGACGCGATATGGACCTACACTGCCCTGGTCACAGACCCCGGGGTCCTTGTACAGACACTTGGCCTACTGCTGGATTTAAATGGAAGGCATCTGCGTGTGCTACAGGCTGTGTTGGTGGGAGTAATATAAGTAACAAGGAAGCTCCTATTAAATGTTACAAGTAAAATGGGGCCGTGATTTACAGGTAGGAGGAGTGTGTTAAGCAGCACCCCCAAAGCATCTGTAGAACAATAATATGTCAACCAACTAACAGCCACTGGGCAGAATGGGTAAAGGATTTGGAAAAGCAGAGGGCGAAGGAGAATCTTACCCCAGAGTACTGATGAAGCCATTGACTGACCCTTCGGCATACAGGGAAACTATGTCCCCAACATGGAGGAAGCTGGACATCTTGTCTGACATGGCTCCTCTGCAGACCCCAGGAAAACATAAGGGAATCAATAAGGACAGTTAATGTCACCAGGCCTCTCCATGGCATACATTTCAATACTAGTGTGAAATCCCATCATCCAACATGCGCAACTTCCATCGTGACTTGATTTGGACATTTCCTCCATTTATTACACGCCTGTTATGGAGGGCTGGAGAGAACATGGCAGCCTCCATGGTGTGCAAATAATAATACAAGAGAAACTGCTAGCCCAGGAAACTCCCTCCATGTCTAGTCTAGTTTCATTAACAGATCATAGTCAAGTCATTTACCAGATCTCTCAGTGAGATTCAGGACATCCAGTTATAACAGATAATCACCTGGTAATTCAGTCCGGCAAGATGCTCGGGATCCAAACACAGGCAACAGAATCTGGAAGAACAAAAAGAGTTTACACAGAGCTGGACACATTTGGGGATTTGTGTTTGATTCAATACATGATGCTCAACCTGTAGAGGGATCAGGTGTCTCTGTATAGGTAATAGGTACAACCTTAGGTCATCAGTACACATCTGAATGGATACACAAAAGAAGCCCCTCACTTAGCATCATAAAGGGAAAGTCTAGGTTAGTTTCGTCATTACCCATTTCTATACACCGCTCACCCCCATAAATCCCACCAATGAAGAGGCGGGAGGTTCTAGTTAATGTTATAACTCCAGCACTGATCTTACGAACGCATACGTACAAGATAACATTAAATCTCCGTAACACTGGGGACAACCTGGGTGACCACTCCACATTCGAGGGGCAGGGACCCTGAACTGAATGAAAAACAAACTCAATACAAGCCAGTCTCAACTGCAGATAAACTGTGCATTAGAGAATGGGTTCTGAACGGAGTATTGGTGCCCGCAACAACACGCCAAACCCCCAGCCCGCAACAACACGCCAAACCCCCACCCCAGCCCGCAACAACGCGCCAAACCCCCAGCCCGCAACAACACGCCAAACCCCCAGCCCGCAACAACGCGCCAAACCCCCAGCCCGCAACAACGCGCCAAATCCCCAGCCCGCAACAACGCGCCAAATCCCCAGCCCGCAACAACGCGCCAAATCCCCAGCCCGCAACAACGCGCCAAATCCCCAGCCCGCAACAACGCGCCAAATCCCCAGCCCGCAACAACGCGCCAAATCCCCAGCCCGCAACAACGCGCCAAATCCACAGCCCGCAACAACCCCCCAGCCCGCAACAACGCGCCAAATCCCCAGCCCGCAACAACGCGCCAAATCCCCAGCCCGCAACAAAGCGCCAAATCCCCAGCCCGCAACAAAGCGCCAAATCCCCAGTCCGCAACAACCCCCCAGCCCGCAACAACGCGCCAAACCCCCACCCCAGCCCGCAACAACCCCCCAGCCCGCAACAACGCGCCAAACCCCCACCCCAGCCCGCAACAATGCACCAAACCCCCAGCCCGCAACAACGCACCAAACCCCCAGCCCGAAACAACGCGCCAAACCCCCCAGCCCGCAACAACGCGCCAAACCCCCCAGCCCGCAACAACGCGCCAAACCCCCCAGCCCGCAACAAAGCACCAAACCCCCCAGCCCGCAACAAAGCACCAAACCCCCCAGCCCGCAACAAAGCACCAAACCCCCCAGCCCGCAACAAAGCACCAAACCCCCCAGCCCGCAACAAAGCACCAAACCCCCCAGCCCGCAACAAAGCACCAAACCCCCAGCCCGCAACAATGCACCAAACCCCCAGCCCGCAACAATGCACCAAACCTCCACCCCAGCCAACAACAATGCAATGCCCCAAACCCCCGGCCCGCAACAATGCAACGCCCCGAAACCCCCAGCCATAGCCAACAATGCAACAAGGCACCAAACCCCCAGCCCGCAACAAAGCACTAAACCCCCAGCCATAGCCACAAACATCCACTGAGATTCCTAGTTTGAAAGAATCCAATAAACCAAGCCAGACCCTACAGCACTTTTAGACAGAGCATGGCCGCCCACGCAGAGTTTGTAGGAGAAAGACAGGTACAAAGCTTATAAACTGCCACATCCTATCCTGGGAGGCGAGAGCGGAAACCTTAAATATCGAATGAGGCAGATCTCGTAAAACCAGCAGCCGAGGGACAGACACTGGCCAAGTTTGGCCTTTCCTCCTGAACTTCTGATTACACAGATCATGCATGTGCCAAGAAAGCAGCGTGCATGCTTTGGATGTGACCCACAGCGTGCCAGGATACAGAGGATACCATTACTCAGTGGGCAACCCTGACATTCCTTTAATTTGCCCCTCCCCTGGCGAGCGCAGAGGCATTTGTACTTTTCAGGCAGAAGCCTAGATGAGCACATGAGACTAACGAGCGGTGACTTGGCAGAGAGACTTTAATGAGCGAGGAATGCTTGTTGTAGTGAAGACATAACAAACGTCCAGCTAAACGCATGTGACACCTCACTGCGCCGCTCACGGCAACATTCAGAGATTCCAAGCGCAATAACAGCCTTTCTATGTGTATTGGCAATCTGCCCGTCACAAAACGCTGCATCAGAAGCTGCAAGAGATACAAATCCCAGAGGTTATTAACATCTCCCTGTCCTGGACCCATTAATATCCATCTATTGGTTACTACTCCACCTTGCTCCCCATGTTGCTTCCTAGCCCCAGGCTGGAGAAGGGTTTAGGGTTTTCCAATACTACCGAAACATGCAAAGCTAGCCAAGACTGATGCAGACATACAAGGGCAGCTGCTGGCCAGTCCAGCCATGGTAAAACCAATATGGGAAAGCTGTGCCACGCTCCAAGGTTCACCGTAAGAGGCGCAGACACCACAGAAACCAGAGGAATGCTCATTGCTTCAGGGATTTACTACCAATACAGGAACTAACTGCCTAATACGAGAGACGTTCCCAGGCCTACACAACCAACATGGCAGCTGGCTTTCAGAGAAATCATGCTTTCAATCGGCTGCGGGAGGAGCTTAAATAGGTGCGCTGTTCACATATATAACTGCAAGCTTACCGTCCCACTAGATCCGCCAGAAAAAAGGACAAATCTTAAACAAGTAACGAACTCTGGGGCACAGGGCTTCAAATCTAGACAGATGCATCCCATCGCTGGGTACCAGATGTAGCACTGCAGCCTCCAGCGTTTAATGCCAGCGGGAACAGAGGTTGGGCAAGGAAGGCTCCATCACAGGACTCATCAAGCGGAAGCCTTCCTTGTGCAGAGAGCGGATTAAGGTTTGGTCAATGCATGCAGATACTGTTTGCAGATTTGAAGGAGCAGATGGGTAGTTTCCAGGTGACCGCGCTGCAGTCTGTCACTAGGACACAATCTGTCTCTGTAGTGCAGTGATGTCCCAGTATCTGCCCTGGTGCAGAGGCCAGAGAGGTCCTACCCGTACCATCAGCAGATGTGCAGATCCAGTCACAGCCCATACAGACACTGATCAGCACTGGAGCAGTATTATCCCCCCCCCCCCCCCCCCCCCCCCAGGTACCTCTTCTAATAATGTCAACCCAACCAATTCGACCAGGACACAGGAATGATTTATCATAGAATTACGAAGGAACCGCCGCTCTCTCGCACGCAGATTATGGGTAATTTTGGTTCAGTGGAGTTGGAGTCACTCATACCGAGGGCTATTTGCTTGTTCATCCCAAACACTGAATGAGTGAGCTTGAAATCTAGACAGAGTGCCAGCTCATCCCAGCATGCTGCGTTTCCCCAATAGGGACTTGTTTTTCCTTCTTCTAGGACCTTGTAATCCATGGCTAAGACTCCCATTCACCTCCTTCCAGTAGATGTAACCACAGCCGGCATTCATCATTTTCCCCCAAGAAGATGGTGGTGGAGGGAGAGAGGCTCAAATTGGGATGTAGAGAAGGAGAGATTCAACTCCAAAAAGCCACTGGTTACAGGGGGTTTAATCCTCTTCCCCGCCAGAAATATTAACACAAAAAACCATCTAGGTATTGGTGGCTTAATAAAAGGGTATAGAACCAATGTATGGACAGGCTTGCACACCATGGTGGCCGGGTTTTCTAGAGCCAACACCGATTGAAGGGTTCTGGCTGAACATCTGCTGAAATCATCCTAAAAACCCTGACCCAAACACAAAGGACATTTAATATCAGATGCTTTACGACCCTGCATAATAAGGATGGTGGCCAACCCTAATCTAGCGATGGACAGCAGGTGCCAAGCTCATAGAGGTGGTTAAACATGGAGGACCAGTTCAGGTTTTGCAGTCACCTCTGGGTCATATGGATGACACTGAATACTTTTTGCCCCCGTGCGGGGTACAGATCCTTCCTGCTGGAGGCAATAAATGCCGAGTGATGTAAGGATCTACAGATTGCTCCCCAGAGGCACCAGTGTTGATGGATCTCTGGATGACCTGGTTTACATGTAGATTACACGGCTCGGGGCGGACGTGTTCAGTGTCCTACTTTACAAGGATATTGTGTATATCACCTGGTGACCTGCACTGCACATAACGTGTAATAGTACTGACCACCACTATAGCAACAGTCCAGACCACCTCTAATCCAGCCCCTCCTGGAGGGCCCGAGGAAGAAAGTCACAGTGTAAAACTAACTGGTTTTAAAGTACAGATACACGCATGTTACATATTAAACACATGTCCAACATACAGATAAATAATCCGGGGGGCACGGACCCTTTGATCACAAGATCTGCACTCTATTTAGCTGGTTACATACTGAGACAAGGGTGCTACGGTCCTCTAGCAAGGAATGGATGAGGATCAGGTTGGAAATTGAAGTCCATTTAATCCCTGCGCTGCCAATTCCCCACGCACTTCACTCCAAGTCCCCTGATTTAATACAGACTGAAATCTTCCAGCTTGTTTCATACATTGCATTGTAATCACCAGCCATGCATTGATTACATATACAGACCCCATGCAGCTCCACACTGGATCGCTGTATAGGTGTCTACCCTATAGTCAGGGCTGGACACACCCCAAGAGACTGGACTCCTAAGATATGGCTAGTTCTGGGTCTCAGAATTATTATACATAGCACTCTATGGCAGGGCAATTCACCCCAGCCTCAGGGGCAGATTAGCATGATGCCTGGGTTAATGAATGATCTGAGACTTGGGGCGTCAAATTCCTTCTTTTACCAGCTACTTCCAAAAAAACAAACTCATTTGAATTCCAGCGATTACCTTGCTGCAGGGAGAACAGAAACCCTGGCAAACGACTGGAACGCCAGGTTACTGAAGGATATATCTGCCTGTAGATCTTACACTGCGGGACCTGGATAATAAGAGAGCAGTAATGAGTATTTGGCATCAGTCATGAGCCATTTTACCAAAATCCATTGGGAAGAACAAAGTTATAAAGGAAAATGAAACGACTTTTACCCGTCATTACTTAGCAGAAGTAAAGGTTAAAATCCCAGCTTTTCTTCTCCCCAGTAAACCAGACTTGGAGAAATATAGGTTTTAAATGTGTCTGTGGAGTCTCCAGCTTATGACATCATCTGTGGTTCGATATGATATCAAGCCACAGGTGATGTGATAAGCAGGAGGCACAAAGTAAGAGCAATGTGTTTTACATTTGCTGCAATGCATGATAGATACTTTTTCACAAAGTGATTAAGACATGCGCCAGAGGAAAGCAAGGAGAGAGAAAAATAGCTGCAAAAAATGCAAATTAGTGTTATTCCCAGAAAAGAAAAAGGATAAATAGCGGTACAAGTGTGGAGGGGAAAAAGGCAAAACTGTAGACACCAGTAAAGCATAATACAGATTTAACCAACAAACACATCCAGACTACACCGGATGAGATGATAGATCTAGCAAAAACTAGAGCCCTGACGCGTTCTGCCTCATGGTTCTTTAGATGGACTGTGTGACAGTTTAATGATGTTCGATCCCTGTACACACCCCCTGCCCCAGACACTGGATCCCTGTACACACCCCCTGCCCCAGACACTGGATCCCTGTACACACCCCCTGCCCCAGACACTGGATCCCTGTACACACACCCCCTGCCCCAGACACTGGATCCCTGTACACACACCCCCTGCCCCAGACACTGGATCCCTGTACACACCCCCTGCCCCAGACACTGGATCCCTGTACACACCCCCTGCCCCAGACACTGGATCCCTGTACACACCCCCTGCCCCAGACACTGGATCCCTGTACACACCCCCTGCCCCAGACACTGGATCCCTGTACACACCCCCTGCCCCAGACACTGGATCCCTGTACACACCCCCTGCCCCAGACACTGGATCCCTGTACACACCCCCTGCCCCAGACACTGGATCCCTGTACACACCCCCTGCCCCAGACACTGGATCCCTGTACACACACCCCCTGCCCCAGACACTGGATCCCTGTACACACACCCCCTGCCCCAGACACTGGATCCCTGTACACACCCCCTGCCCCAGACACTGGATCCCTGTACACACCCCCTGCCCCAGACACTGGATCCCTGTACACACCCCCTGCCCCAGACACTGGATCCCTGTACACACCCCCTGCCCCAGACACTGGATCCCTGTACACACCCCCTGCCGCAGACACTGGATCCCTGTACACACCCCCTGCCCCAGACACTGGATTCCTGTACACACCCCCTGCCCCAGACACTGGATTCCTGTACACACCCCCTGCCCCAGACACTGGATCCCTGTACACACCCCCTGCCCCAGACACTGGATCCCTGTACACACCCCCTGCCCCAGACACTGGATCCCTGTACACACCCCCTGCCCCAGACACTGGATCCCTGTACACACACCCTGCCCCAGACACTGGATCCCTGTACACACACCCCCTGCCCCAGACACTGGATCCCTGTACACACACCCCCTGCCCCAGACACTGGATCCCTGTACACACCCCCTGCCCCAGACACTGGATCCCTGTACACACCCCCTGCCCCAGACACTGGATCCCTGTACACACCCCCTGCCCCAGACACTGGATCCCTGTACACACCCCCTGCCCCAGACACTGGATCCCTGTACACACCCCCTGCCCCAGACACTGGATTCCTGTACACACCCCCTGCCCCGGACACTGGATTCCTGTACACACCCCCTGCCCCAGACACTGGATCCCTGTACACACCCCCTGCCCCAGACACTGGATCCCTGTACACACCCCCTGCCCCAGACACTGGATCCCTGTACACACCCCCTGCCCCAGACACTGGATCCCTGTACACACACACACACACACACACACACACACCCTGCCCCAGACACTGTATTGACACCTTGCCGGTCCCTGATCTTGACTACCTTCACCAGATATTAAACACAAGATATTTAGTGAATAGCATTTTTGGCTCAGTGTGGTGAAGATGAAGCTCATCACCACCAAACTAATTCCTGGGGTGCGGCCCTTCCTCCCCAGCACGGGATAGATGACCAGCACGTAACCAGTAGTCAAGGAGACTGTCCATGGTGCTACTGGCATTACATACGTGTCAGGATTATTACCCCCTTCAAACCCCCCTCGTGCTCTAAGTATGAGGCTAACCTGGCAGGTATGTCTGACATGACCTCATAGTACAGTTTATACTGTATTCCCTGCAGCCGAGGTCAGCGACAGAGGGGACATTAACCAAAACAGAGAGGGAAGGGACTATTCCCAGTAACCATAGAAGGTAACTTTAGTTTTCAGTTTTAGGTTGACGTGTGCCCAGGAGGAGAATCAGCTGGAGAACGTTTCCTAATTAGCAAATCATTAGCATGTTATACCTCCGCTGGAGCCGGGAGAGTCTGGGAGAGTATCCGAGGTCAACATCCTCCAGCGCTGTGCCGGCCGGGGTTAAATCCACTAATAGCCACGTACATGCCACTAATGAGCTCACGTGCTAACAAGCTGATTTAGGAATAGTTCATATTTTAGAGCAGCACTGAACCCACTTTCCAACTCCAAGGCCGCATTAAATGCAGATAGTGACGGAGTTCAGGGAGGAGAGGGGGCCAAAGCCTAGCGGGCACCAATTCCAGGAGCCGGGGGTTCTACATTCCCTACTGCTGGCCCCAAACCATGCAAGTCCCACCTCCCCGGCTCCTAACCATAGATGTCCCACCTCCTAGCCATACAAGTCCCGCCTCCCCGGCTCCTAACCATAGATGTCCCTCCTCCTAGCCATACAAGTCCCACCTCCCCGGCTCCTAACCATAGATGTCCCACCTCCTAGCCATACAAGTCCCACCTCCCCGGCTCCTAACCATAGATGTCCCACCTCCTAGCCATACAAGTCCCGCCTCCCCGGCTCCTAACCATAGATGTCCCACCTCCTAGCCATACAAGTCCCGCCTCCCCGGCTCCTAACCATAGATGTCCCACCTGCTAACCATACAAGTCCCACCTCCCCGGCTCCTAACCATAGAAGCCCCACCTCCTAACCATGCAAGTCCCGCCTCCCCGGCTCCTAACCATAGATGTCCCACCTGCTAACCATACAAGTCCCACCTCCCCGGCTCCTAACCATAGATGTCCCACCTCCTAGCCATACAAGTCCCGCCTCCCCGGCTCCTAACCATAGATGTCCCACCTGCTAACCATACAAGTCCCACCTCCCCGGCTCCTAACCATAGATGTCCCACCTCCTAACCATACAAGTCCCACCTCCCCGGCTCCTAACCATAGATGTCCCACCTGCTAACCATACAAGTCCCGCCTCCCCGGCTCCTAACCATAGAAGCCCCACCTCCTAACCATACAAGTCCCACCTCCCCGGCTCCTAACCATAGAAGCCCCACCTCCTAACCATGCAAGTCCCACCTCCCCGGCTCCTAACCATAGAAGCCCCACCTCCTAACCATGCAAGTCCCACCTCCCCGGCTCCTAACCATAGAAGCCCCACCTCCTAACCATGCAAGTCCCACCTCCCCGGCTCCTAACCATAGAAGCCCCACCTCCTAACCATAGATGTCCCACCTCCTAACCATAGAAGTCCCGCCTCCTAACCATAGAAGTCCCGCCTCCTAACCATACAAGTCCCACCTCCCCGGCTCCTAACCATAGATGTCCCACCTGCTAACCATACAAGTCCCGCCTCCCCGGCTCCTAACCATAGAAGCCCCACCTCCTAACCATACAAGTCCCACCTCCCCGGCTCCTAACCATAGAAGCCCCACCTCCTAACCATGCAAGTCCCACCTCCCCGGCTCCTAACCATAGAAGCCCCACCTCCTAACCATGCAAGTCCCACCTCCCCGGCTCCTAACCATAGAAGCCCCACCTCCTAACCATGCAAGTCCCACCTCCCCGGCTCCTAACCATAGAAGCCCCACCTCCTAACCATAGATGTCCCGCCTCCTAACCATAGAAGTCCCGCCTCCTAACCATAGAAGTCCCGCCTTCTTTGGCTCCTAAAATGCACTGTGTTGGCTCAGGAATTGGTCTGTTCCCAATATATTGTTCCAAGTGTTAAAGGCTAAATATTCTTTATAATGGCCAGTCAGTTTATATTCCTGTATTGTCATATTGGACATTTATAGCACATTACTGGATGAGCCTGTATGAGGCTGGTTATTACAAAGCTGAGCAGACATACAGGACAGTAACAGCCACTGCCAATTTAGTAATCCCCCCAATAAGAGTCCACAAGCAGGATTATATAGGATGAGGGAAGGAATTCAGGCATGTGTACAGCCCCCCCCCCCCCCCCCCCCCCCCCATAAGGACACAAATGCCCCCAAATACTGGCAGTGCTTCAAGCTTAGAAAGTGTGCAGCTCCAGATGGCTGAGCATGCAGGGGAGGAAGGTGATTAAATCAAAATATACTTTTCAACTTTCTTACAATAATGTCTTGTGGGTCTATAAATAGACACGGGGGGGGGGGGGGGAGCGGCAGAATGTGTCTACGGCGTACGCAGGAGTAAAAACATGTGGAAGGGGAGAAGGGGGCAGCTAGTGAGGGGTGGAGATCGGAAGGGAGAAATCCATAGAGAGATCCAAAATGGGATCCACATCCCTTCGACTGCCAGATCTGTTTGGGGAGTTTAATATAACTCATCTACGAGAGACCGATATTATTATTATTATTATTATTATTAATAAGGTAAGCAGCATCTCCAGATCTTGTGGACTACATATCCCCTAATGCCAGCAAAGCATCAAGGGAAATATAGTCCACATCATCTGGAGTGCCAAAAGGTTGCGACCCTTGAACCAGGGCTTCTTATAGTCAGTCGCTCCAGGGATTAAATGTTTGATAATGTGTCGGCCAGCAGTGATTGGTTGGATGGTTCCATGTGGGGAGGCTGGCATTGGGTTATTATACTGGGGGCATGTGGGGGGCCGAAGCTGTCCCTTCCCAAACATCTCAAGGTTGGGTTTGGTCAGCAGTGCGGACGTTTGAAGCAAGATGAACTGTTTAACACCCATAGCCCTCAGCCAGCATCTGAGTGGGTCCAGACAGAGGAAAGCCAGGAGCTAGAGAGAGACTGGTTACCCAGCCATGCAAAAAGGCAGCACAGTATAGGGCAAAAAAGACATGTACATGGAATCTGCCCCAAGGAAAAACAAGCAGAGGTAAATAACATGAAGCCATGGAATAAATAGTACAGATATATAATAATAATAATAATAATAATAATAATAATAATCTAATTTAACCCCTGTTACACCAGCTTATGTAATGTGCAGCCTCACACACATGCACTTCCTCTGCACCATACCCGAGAACATCTGGGAAGTGATTACGTGATCTACTGGCTTCCATGGTGACTAGATCTAGGACCCTGCCCCAGAACCAAACTCTATATACAATGTAAGGAATCAGTTATAGGTCACCGTGTAAGGCAAGTGTCCATACAGGAGAGTCTGAATACCCACAACGACCCGATGGGCCAACTCCATGTCATACAGGCCCTCACACAGAACACAGGAGCTATTCCACCCATCCAGACTACAAATCCCATTCATCTCAGATAGATGGGTGTGAGAGGAGAGAGTTGTGTGACTAGACAAGAATCCAAAGCATCACATAATATATAGCAGGTTCCAAACCAGAAGCAAGGTGACCCTCTGAGGAACAGGGTAGCTGCCCCACGCATTTTGCCTCCTCTGCACTTAATTGCACCCTGGCCGATGGCACATTGCATCAAGTTACCAGCAAACATCACCAAGAATATAAACAAGTGTCACTTCATCTCTCCCAACTGATCTCCCTTTAGTCTCATTCTGCAGAGTCACAGACTAGGATGAACATTACCCTCCCCAGGGTAACACGACTTCATTTAGGATGTGTAAGGAGATGCTGGAGGCCAAAGATTCAGAGCCTAGGGAGTCTGCAAAGTACAATGGATGCTGAGTAAATGAAAAAGGATATTAATCAAAATAGATGCACTCAATTAGCACCTGAGGCACACAGTTCAACTGCTGACCTCTACCCTATCTATCCCAATAGAGACACTCGCTAATCAAAAGCAACAATTCACCACATCCAGTCTGCCCAATAGCAAACTGAATCCTTCAATTAGTCCCTTGCCTTATCTTATATCTAGGATAGCCTTATACCTATCCCATGCATGCTTAAACTCCTTCACTGTATTAACCTCTACCACTTCTGCTGGAAGACTATTCCATACATCCGCTACCCTCTCAGTAATGTAATACTTTCATTAGTCCCTGACCTTATCTTATATCTAGGATAGCCTTATACCTATCCCATGCATGCTTAAACTCCTACACTGTATTAACCTCTACCACTTCTACTGGAAGACTATTCCATACACCCACTACCCTCTCAGTAAAGTAATACTTTCATTAGTCCCTGACCTTATCTTATATCTAGGATAGCCTTATACCTATCCCATGCATGCTTAAACTCCTACACTGTATTAACCTCTACCACTTCTACTGGAAGACTATTCCATGCATCCACTACCCTCTCAGTAATGTAATACTTTCATTAGTCCCTGGCCTTATCTTATATCTAGGATAGCCTTATACCTATACCATGCATGCTTAAACTGCTTCACTGTATTAACCTCTACCACTTCTACTGGAAGACTATTCCATACATCCACTACCCTCTCAGTAATGTAATACTTTCATTAGTCCCTGGCCTTATCTTATATCTAGGATAGCCTTATACCTATCCCATGCATGCTTAAACTCCTTCACTGTATTAACCTCTACCACTTCTACTGGAAGACTATTCCATACATCCACTACCCTCTCAGTAAAGTAATACTTTCATTAGTCCCTGGCCTTATCTTATATCTAGGATAGGCTTATACCTATCCCATGCATGCTTAAACTCCTTCACTGTATTAACCTCTACCACTTCTACTGGAAGACTATTCCATACATCCACTACCCTCTCAGTAACGTAATACTTTCATTAGTCCCTGGCCTTATCTTATATCTAGGATAGCCTTATACCTATCCCAGGCATGCTTAAACTCCTTCACTGTATTAACCTCTACCACTTCTACTGGAAGACTATTCCATGCATCCACTACCCTCTCAGTAATGTAATACTTTCATTAGTCCCTGGCCTTATCTTATATCTAGGATAGCCTTATACCTATCCCACGCATGCTTAAACTCCTTCACTGTATTAACCTCTACCACCTCTACTGGAAGACTATTCCATGCACCCACTACCCTCTCAGTAATGTAATACTTTCATTAGTCCCTGGCCTTATCTTATATCTAGGATAGCCTTATACCTATCCCATGCATGCTTAAACTCCATCACTGTATTAACCTCTACCACTTCTGCTGGAAGGCTATTCCATACATCCACTACCCTCTCAGTAATGTAATACTTTCATTAGTCCCTGGCCTTATCTTATATCTAGGATAGCCTTATACCTATCCCACGCATGCTTAAACTCCTTCACTGTATTAACCTCTACCACCTCTACTGGAAGACTATTCCATACATCCACTACCCTCTCAGTAATGTAATACTTTCATTAGTCCCTGGCCTTATCTTATATCTAGGATAGCCTTATACCTATCCCACGCATGCTTAAACTCCGTCACTGTATTAACCTCTACCACTTCTACTGGAAGACTATTCCATACATCCACTACCCTCTCAGTAATGTAATACTTTCATTAGTCCCTGGCCTTATCTTATATCTAGGATAGCCTTATACCTATCCCATGCATGCTTAAACTCCTTCACTGTATTAACCTCTACCACTTCTACTGGAAGACTATTCCATGTATCCACTACCCTCTCAGTAATGTAATACTTTCATTAGTCCCTGACCATATCTTATATCTAGGATAGGCTTATATCTATCCCATGCATACTTAAATCCCCCTTAATGGGGGAAGACAGGGGGTGGAGCATGGTAGAGGGGTGCCAGCGGTACAGAGTATGCATGGTAGGGCTGTAGTTTGTTGAAGACATTGCTCGGTATCTCAGATACCGCAGTATTGCACTCCTGGACCAGACTGTCCCACCTGACTGTCTCGAAAAGAAAGACTGAAGTAGAGCTCAGCAGGGCAGACCTCCCAAATCAGGACTGTCCCAGCGCAGTACGGGTCAGATGGGTGGTATGGTAAAGTAATATACTCTCCTCCTTTCCAGTGTTGATTCACTTTATGTATTTAAATGATTCTCTAATATCCCCTGTCTCTTTCTTCCAATCTATACACACTATTGATTAATGCTTCATTGAAAGGATGCTATGAAGATGACACAGGACCTCGGGAACCATTTACTGGAAATCAGCAAGTGATAATCCACAGATAGCCTGAGGGTCAGCCAGCACAGGATGATGGGAGTTGCTGCAGCAGGAGAGCTGGCCGGCCCAGCGTAGTATTGTGTGTGAACACAGGATATCACACACTCTAGAGATAGTGTAACCTTGTTCAGTACCAAAACCAGGGAAGGTCAGAAAGCATGATGGCTTTATATCAAAGTGCGTTGTAACAGCTGCAGCCAGAGACATCACTTCTAATACTAAAGAAATGTATGTGCAGAAACTACAAATAAATTATAGACAAGAAAAAAATAAAAACTTCCTAAACCCCAAAAAGAAAAAACCCCACGGGACATCTGGGATCCAGAGCCCCAGGGACATTGATATAAATACTATACAGGCCAGATTGATCATCCAGACAGAAGGCCCAGAGCGCTGCCATCATATGCATCACAACTGAATGTAAAGCACACTATACAGCCACTGTCTGTACATCAAGAGCAGTAACCTCCGGCTCCTAAAGAACATGGCTCCCAGTAGGCTCAGCCAGCCCTATGCATCAAGGAATGTACAGTGGAAGTTACTCAACCATGCACATAACACAAATCTATAAATATGCACATTATGGATGTAAACACACACACTATAGAAAGGAGTGCATACTGACTGGCACAGACCTGCACACACAGGGTATATAGTGGCCACAGGGGGACTGGTACTAATCAATGCAGGGTGTATACAGAGGGGCACAGACCTGCACACACACAGGGTATATAATGGGCACAGGTACTAATCAATGCAGGGTGTATACAGAGGGGCACAGACCTGCACACACACAGGGTATATAATGGGCACAGGTACTAATCAATGCAGGGTGTATACAGAGGGGCACAGACCTGCACACACACAGGGTATATAATGGGCACAGGTACTAATCAATGCAGGGTGTATACAGAGGGGCACAGACCTGCACACACAGGGTATATAATGGGCACAGGTACTAATCAATGCAGGGTGTATACAGAGGGGCACAGACCTGCACACACAGGGTATATAATGGGCACAGGTACTAATCAATGCAGGGTGTATACAGAGGGGCACAGACCTGCACACACACAGGGTATATAATGGGCACAGGGTATATAATGGGCACAGGTACTAATCAATGCAGGGTGTATACAGAGGGGCACAGACCTGCACACACACAGGGTATATAATGGGCACAGGTACTAATCAATGCAGGGTGTATACAGAGGGGCACAGACCTGCACACACAGGGTATATAATGGGCACAGGTACTAATCAATGCAGGGTGTATACAGAGGGGCACAGACCTGCACACACAGGGTATATAATGGGCACAGGTACTAATCAATGCAGGGTGTATACAGAGGGGCACAGACCTGCACACACACAGGGTATATAATGGGCACAGGTACTAATCAATGCAGGGTGTATACAGAGGGGCACAGACCTGCACACACAGGGTATATAATGGGCACAGGTACTAATCAATGCAGGGTGTATACAGAGGGGCACAGACCTGCACACACAGGGTATATAATGGGCACAGGTACTAATCAATGCAGGGTGTATACAGAGGGGCACAGACCTGCACACACACAGGGTATATAATGGGCACAGGTACTAATCAATGCAGGGTGTATACAGAGGGGCACAGACCTGCACACACACAGGGTATATAATGGGCACAGGTACTAATCAATGCAGGGTGTATACAGAGGGCACAGACCTGCACAGAGGGTATATAATGGGCACAGGTACTAATCAATGCAGGGTGTATACAGAGGGGCACAGACCTGCACACACACAGGGTATATAATGGGCACAGGGTATATAATGGGCACAGGTACTAATCAATGCAGGGTGTATACAGAGGGGCACAGACCTGCACACACAGGGTATATAATGGGCACAGGTACTAATCAATGCAGGGTGTATACAGAGGGGCACAGACCTGCACACACAGGGTATATAATGGGCACAGGGTATATAATGGGCACAGGGTATATAATGGGCACAGGTACTAATCAATGCAGGGTGTATACAGAGGGGCACAGACCTGCACACACAGGGTATATAATGGGCACAGGTACTAATCAATGCAGGGTGTATACAGAGGGGCACAGACCTGCACACACAGGGTATATAATGGGCACAGGTACTAATCAATGCAGGGTGTATACAGAGGGGCACATACCTGCACACACACCGGGTATATAATGGGCACAGGTACTAATCAATGCAGGGTGTATACAGAGGGGCACAGACCTGCACACACACAGGGTATATAATGGGCACAGGTACTAATCAATGCAGGGTGTATACAGAGGGGCACAGACCTGCACACACACAGGGTATATAATGGGCACAGGTACTAATCAATGCAGGGTGTATACAGAGGGGCACAGACCTGCACACACAGGGTATATAGTGGCCACAGGGGGACTGGTACTAATCAATGCAGGGTGTATACAGAGGGGCACAGACCTGCACACACACAGGGTATATAATGGGCACAGGTACTAATCAATGCAGGGTGTATACAGAGGGGCACAGACCTGCACACACAGGGTATATAATGGGCACAGGTACTAATCAATGCAGGGTGTATACAGAGGGGCACAGACCTGCACACACACAGGGTATATAATGGGCACAGGTACTAATCAATGCAGGGTGTATACAGAGGGGCACAGACCTGCACACAGGGTATATAATGGGCACAGGTACTAATCAATGCAGGGTGTATACAGAGGGGCACAGACCTGCACACAGGGTATATAATGGGCACAGGTACTAATCAATGCAGGGTGTATACAGAGGGGCACAGACCTGCACACACAGGGTATATAATGGGCACAGGTACTAATCAATGCAGGGTGTATACAGAGGGGCACAGACCTGCACACAGGGTATATAATGGGCACAGGTACTAATCAATGCAGGGTGTATACAGAGGGGCACAGACCTGCACACACACAGGGTATATAATGGGCACAGGTACTAATCAATGCAGGGTGTATACAGAGGGGCACAGACCTGCACACACAGGGTATATAATGGGCACAGGTACTAATCAATGCAGGGTGTATACAGATGGGCACAGACCTGCACACACACAGGGTATATAATGGGCACAGGGTATATAATGGGCACAGGGTATATAATGGGCACAGGTACTAATCAATGCAGGGTGTATACAGAGGGGCACAGATCTGCACACACACAGGGTATATAATGGGCACAGGTACTAATCAATGCAGGGTGTATACAGAGGGGCACAGACCTGCACACACACAGGGTATATAATGGGCACAGGTACTAATCAATGCAGGGTGTATACAGAGGGGCACAGACCTGCACACACACAGGGTACATAATGGGCACAGGTACTAATCAATGCAGGGTGTATACAGAGGGCACAGACCTGCACACACAGGGTATATAATGGGCACAGGTACTAATCAATGCAGGGTGTATACAGAGGGGCACAGACCTGCACACACACAGGGTATATAATGGGCACAGGGTATATAATGGGCACAGGGTATATAATGGGCACAGGTACTAATCAATGCAGGGTGTATACAGAGGGGCACAGACCTGCACACACACAGGGTATATAATGGGCACAGGGTATATAATGGGCACAGGTACTAATCAATGCAGGGTGTATACAGAGGGGCACAGACCTGCACACACACAGGGTATATAATGGGCACAGGTACTAATCAATGCAGGGTGTATACAGAGGGGCACAGACCTGCACACACAGGGTATATAATGGGCACAGGTACTAATCAATGCAGGGTGTATACAGAGGGCACAGACCTGCACAGAGGGTATATAATGGGCACAGGTACTAATCAATGCAGGGTGTATACAGAGGGGCACAGACCTGCACACACACAGGGTATATAATGGGCACAGGGTATATAATGGGCACAGGGTATATAATGGGCACAGGTACTAATCAATGCAGGGTGTATACAGAGGGGCACAGACCTGCACACACACAGGGTATATAATGGGCACAGGTACTAATCAATGCAGGGTGTATACAGAGGGGCACAGACCTGCACACACACAGGGTATATAATGGGCACAGGTACTAATCAATGCAGGGTGTATACAGAGGGGCACAGACCTGCACACACACAGGGTATATAATGGGCACAGGGTATATAATGGGCACAGGTACTAATCAATGCAGGGTGTATACAGAGGGCACAGACCTGCACACACAGGGTATATAATGGGCACAGGTACTAATCAATGCAGGGTGTATACAGAGGGGCACAGACCTGCACACACACAGGGTATATAATGGGCACAGGTACTAATCAATGCAGGGTGTATACAGAGGGGCACAGACCTGCACACACACAGGGTATATAATGGGCACAGGTACTAATCAATGCAGGGTGTATACAGAGGGGCACAGACCTGCACACACAGGGTATATAATGGGCACAGGTACTAATCAATGCAGGGTGTATACAGAGGGGCACAGACCTGCACACACAGGGTATATAATGGGCACAGGGTATATAATGGGCACAGGGTATATAATGGGCACAGGTACTAATCAATGCAGGGTGTATACAGAGGGGCACAGACCTGCACACACAGGGTATATAATGGGCACAGGTACTAATCAATGCAGGGTGTATACAGAGGGGCACAGACCTGCACACACAGGGTATATAATGGGCACAGGTACTAATCAATGCAGGGTGTATACAGAGGGGCACAGACCTGCACACACAGGGTATATAATGGGCACAGGTACTAATCAATGCAGGGTGTATACAGAGGGCACAGACCTGCACACACAGGGTATATAATGGGCACAGGTACTAATCAATGCAGGGTGTATACAGAGGGGCACAGACCTGCACACACAGGGTATATAATGGGCACAGGTACTAATCAATGCAGGGTGTATACAGAGGGGCACAGAACTGCACACACAGGGTATATAATGGGCACAGGTACTAATCAATGCAGGGTGTATACAGAGGGGCACAGACCTGCACACACACAGGGTATATAATGGGCACAGGTACTAATCAATGCAGGGTGTATACAGATGGGCACAGACCTGCACACACACAGGGTATATAATGGGCACAGGTACTAATCAATGCAGGGTGTATACAGAGGGGCACAGACCTGCACACAGGGTATATAATGGGCACAGGGTATATAATGGGCACAGGTACTAATCAATGCAGGGTGTATACAGAGGGGCACAGACCTGCACACACAGGGTATATAATGGGCACAGGTACTAATCAATGCAGGGTGTATACAGAGGGGCACAGACCTGCACACACACAGGGTATATAATGGGCACAGGTACTAATCAATGCAGGGTGTATACAGAGGGGCACAGACCTGCACACACACAGGGTATATAATGGGCACAGGGTATATAATGGGCACAGGGTATATAATGGGCACAGGTACTAATCAATGCAGGGTGTATACAGAGGGGCACAGACCTGCACACACACAGGGTATATAATGGGCACAGGTACTAATCAATGCAGGGTGTATACAGAGGGGCACAGACCTGCACACAGGGTATATAATGGGCACAGGGTATATAATGGGCACAGGTACTAATCAATGCAGGGTGTATACAGAGGGGCACAGACCTGCACACACAGGGTATATAATGGGCACAGGTACTAATCAATGCAGGGTGTATACAGAGGGGCACAGACCTGCACACACACAGGGTATATAATGGGCACAGGTACTAATCAATGCAGGGTGTATACAGAGGGGCACAGACCTGCACACACAGGGTATATAATGGGCACAGGGTATATAATGGGCACAGGGTATATAATGGGCACAGGGTATAGGAACCCTTTATGCCCCTCTATACATCCTGCAAACAAAAAGCTCCATAAAGAAAAGACACAGCAGCTGAGGACTCCCACTCCCATCATGTTCAGCCAACAAGCCGAGCTGTACAGGGATGGCTGAGCCTCATGGGAATGGCAGTGCCATCCAACACCCAATGCTCTGCACTCACTGCGCCGCTCAGGCTGTCAGTCCATCCCCGCAGCCAGATCTCCAGCTCCTCTCCATCCACTCTCCCCCAGACTCTGTCCCCCGCCTCCCGCTCACAGCTCTGTATATTGCGCGCGGGGCTGCTGGAACCTGTAGTCCGGGACCGCTCATTCTAACAGGGGGGAGGGCCGAGGGGCTACGTGGCTGCAGACTACAAGTCCCAGCAGGAAGCGCGGCCCCGCATCAGCTGCATTAAGCACAGCGCTGAATCCCGTTACTCCTAGGATGCCACAAGTTTTACTGCGCGCTGATTGGTTGGCGGGCTGGTGACGTCATTCAAGCCGTCTATGCATGAAGTTGTGATGGGGCAGATCAGCTAAGCAGTGTTTAATGTAAAATGCATGGGTTTAAATTAAAGAAAGCTGCTCAATATGTGTCTGTGCTGTCTACTGTCTATGACATCATCTTGTGTTGCTCACACATAATGCATAGTTGCCAATATTGGCCATGTTTCCAGGGACACATATTTGTTCCACATGCTGCAGAAAGAGCATGCAAAGTGCAGACCGGCAATATATAGGATGCAAATACACACAGACACAATCCAAGTAATTAATCAGGGTGGCGATGTCATAGAACCTACCATCATTAATTGATTGGATTGTGTCTGTGTGTATATCCATCCTTCATACTGCCGGGCTGCACTTTGCATGCTCTGTCTGCAGCATGTGAAACACATATGTGTCCATGGAAACATGGCCAATGTTGGCAACTATGCATACTGCCTGCCTCCTATATACCCCAATTCCTGTGGCATTGCCCCCCTTCAGGCTGCCCTCTACTCTAGCTCCATGGGTTGGGGAAATTCCATATTTAGTACAACGAAACAACCATGGTATGAGTCTGCTCGGCTTACTGATGATTACTATCTGTCTATCAATCTCTGTCCCTTATCTGTCAGTATATCTGTCTGTCTATCAACCTCTGTACCTTATCTGTCAGTATATATGTCTATCAATCTCTGTACCTTATCTGTCAGTATATCTGTCTATCAATCTCTGTCCCTTATCTGTCAGTATATCTGTCTGTCTATCAACCTCTGTACCTTATCTGTCAGTATATCTGTCTATCAGTCTCTGTACCTTATCTGTCAGTATATCTGTCTATCAATCTCTGTACCTTATCTGTCAGTATATCTGTCTATCAATCTCTGTACCTTATCTGTCAGTATATCTGTCTATCAGTCTCTGTCCCTTATCTGTCAGTATATCTGTCTATCAATCTCTGTACCTTATCTGTCAGTATATCTGTCTATCAATCTCTGTACCTTATCTGTCAGTATATCTGTCTATCAGTCTCTGTACCTTATCTGTCAGTATATCTGTCTATCAATCTCTGTACCTTATCTGTCAGTATATCTGTCTATCGATCTCTGTACCTTATCTGTCAGTATATCTGTCTATCAGTCTCTGTACCTTATCTGTCAGTATATCTGTCTATCAATCTCTGTACCTTATCTGTCAGTATATCTGTCTATCAGTCTCTGTACCTTATCTGTCAGTATATCTGTCTATCAATCTCTGTACCTTATCTGTCAGTATATATGTCTATCAATCTCTGTACTTTATCTGTCAGTATATCTGTCTATCAGTCTCTGTACCTTATTTGTCAGTATATCTGTTTATCAGTCTCTGTACCTTATTTGTCAGTATATCTGTCTATCAGTCTCTGTACCTTATCTGTCAGTATATCTGTCTATCAGTCTCTGTACCTTATCTGTCAGTATATCTGTCTATCAATCTATGTACCTTATCTGTCAGTATATCTGTCTATCAATCTCTGTACCTTATCTGTCAGTATATCTGTCTATCAGTCTCTGTACCTTATCTGTCAGTATATCTGTCTATCAGTCTCTGTACCTTATTTGTCAGTATATCTGTCTATCAGTCTCTGTACCTTATCTGTCAGTATATCTGTCTATCAATCTCTGTCCCTTATCTGTCAGTATATCTGTCTGTCTATCAACCTCTGTACCTTATCTGTCAGTATATCTGTCTATCAATCTCTGTACCTTATCTGTCAGTATATCTGTCTATCAGTCTCTGTACCTTATCTGTCAGTATATCTGTCTATCAATCTCTGTACCTTATCTGTCAGTATATCTGTCTATCGATCTCTGTACCTTATCTGTCAGTATATCTGTCTATCAGTCTCTGTTCCTTATCTGTCAGTATATCTGTCTATCAGTCTCTGTACCTTACCTGTCAGTATATCTGTCTATCAGTCTCTGTCCCTTATCTGTCAGTATATCTGTCTATCAGTCTCTGTACCTTATCTGTCAGTATATCTGTCTATCAATCTCTGTACCTTATCTGTCAGTATATCTGTCTATCAGTCTCTGTACCTTAACTGTCAGTATATCTGTCTATCAATCTCTGTACCTTATCTATCAGTATATCTGTCTATCAGTCTCTGTACCTTATCTGTCAGTATATCTGTCTATCAATCTCTGTACCTTATCTGTCAGTATATCTGTCTATCAGTCACTGTACCTTATCTGTCAGTATATCTGTCTGTCTGTCTCTGTCAGTATATCTGTCTGTCTCTGTCTCTGTCAGTATATCTGTCTGTCTGTCTCTGTCAGTATATCTGTCTGTCTGTCTCTGTCAGTATATCTGTATTGTCTGTCTCTGTCTCTGTCAGTATATCTGTCTGTCTGTCTCTGTCAGTGTATCTGTCTGTCTGTCTCTGTCAGTATATCTGTCTGTCTGTCTCTGTCTCTGTCAGTATATCTGTCTGTCTCTGTCTCTGTCAGTATATCTGTCTGTCTGTCTCTGTCAGTATATCTGTCTGTCTGTCTCTGTCAGTATATCTGTATTGTCTGTCTCTGTCTCTGTCAGTATATCTGTCTGTCTGTCTCTGTCAGTATATCTGTCTGTCTGTCTCTGTCAGTATATCTGTCTGTCTGTCTCTGTCAGTATATCTGTCTGTCTGTCTCTGTCTCTGTCAGTATATCTGTCTGTCTGTCTCTGTCAGTATATCTGTCTGTCTGTCTCTGTCAGTATATCTGTCTGTCTCTGTCAGTATATCTGTCTGTCTGTCTCTGTCAGTATATCTGTCTGTCTGTCTCTGTCTCTGTCAGTATATCTGTCTGTCTGTCTCTGTCTCTGTCAGTATATCTGTCTGTCTGTCTCTGTCAGTATATCTGTCTGTCTCTGTCTCTGTCAGTATATCTGTCTGTCTGTCTCTGTCAGTATATCTGTCTGTCTGTCTCTGTCTATGTCAGTATATCTGTCTGTCTGTCTCTGTCTCTGTCAGTATATCTATCCTGCCTGTAGATTTGTGTCTATCGCTAATGATAATGGTAAATGGGCCACCTAATTGTTTACCACCCAGGCCAAAATTTGCCAGCCGTCCCTTACACATAAATATGAAAGAAAAACCGCAGTGTAAATGCCAAGTGATTTATTCAAACCAATAAATGCAGTGTGGAACCAGCAGTTGCATAGAAAAAGTACAGTCATAAACATGAGCAATTTCTAAACTCAATGTCTTGCAATTGTGCGGCACGGAACTGATAAGTCGGTGCAGCTGCTGCTATTTATTGTTACTACTTTAAGTGCAGTAACTAGGAACTTAACAACAGCTTTGTTACACAAAACACAAATACAGTGCACTTTCCTTTAACCACTTGAGGTCACGGCTTTTTTCGCAATGTTGTACAGTTCAGGACGCAGGTTGTTTTGCAGTGTTTGTGTTTAGCTGCCATTTCCTCTTTCTTATCTACTGCCCCCACACAAATTATATATAGTTTTTTTCAGGATCAGACAGGTTTTTTTTTTTGGTTTTTTTTGATCCCATTACTTTGATCATATCATATATAAAAATTTTTATAAAATATCATGGAAAATTGAAAAAAAAAAAAAAATAATTCTAACTTTTACATGAAAAAATATTTTACACATCTACAAACTCTAATACAACCCCCCCCCCCCCCCCTCCCCTGCTAAATAGATTGTAATATTTGTTCTGAGTTTAGGAATAGGGAATGTTTACATGTTTTGTAAAATGCGGAATAGTGGCAACCTTAATACTGACACACGGCAACATGCAGCAAGCATACAGAGACTGACAGCACATTATAAACAGCACAGCATGATGGGATTTACTGAAGCTGAGATATGTGCTGCTGGGGTGAGCTATTAAAGTTATAACTGAGCCAGTGACCAGGCCTGCATGCATTTATATATTGCACCAGGGTTTATGAATGGGGAAAATGTGCATTAATCACTGGCCAGTGTACATGGGATGAGACAATGACTCCAGGCAAGATCTATTGTATGCGCAATGGGAACAGAAATAAAAGGAAAGTGCTTGAAAGTCACATCATCAAAGAATCCAGCTGGATTAAAAATAGGAGATAAAAGAGAAGAGAGGGAAACAATTGATTAAAAAGCTGTGCTTGTTAAGGATGCCCCTCTCACACAGTAATATACATGTTAAGGAT
Source organism: Pelodytes ibericus (assembly GCA_036172795.1). NCBI lineage: Eukaryota > Metazoa > Chordata > Amphibia > Anura > Pelodytidae > Pelodytes > Pelodytes ibericus. Next base: position 84,506,625 of record CM069865.1, read on the forward strand.
GCCCCTCTCACACAGTAATATACATGTTAAGGATGCCCCTCTCACACAGTAATATACATGTTAAGGATGCCCCTCTCACACAGTAATATACATGTTAAGGATGCCCCTCTCACACAGTAATATACATGTTAAGGATGCCCCTCTCACACAGTAATATACATGTTAAGGATGCCCCTCTCACACAGTAATATACATGTTAAGGATGCCCCTCTCACACAGTAATATACATGTTAAGGATGCCCCTCTCACACAGTAATATACATGTTAAGGATGCCCCTCTCACACAGTAATATACATGTTAAGGATGCCCCTCTCACACAGTAATATACATGTTAAGGATGCCCCTCTCACACAGTAATATACATGTTAAGGATGCCCCTCTCACACAGTAATATACATGTTAAGGATGCCCCTCTCACACAGTAATATACATGTTAAGGATGCCCCTCTCACACAGTAATATACATGTTAAGGATGCCCCTCTCACACAGTAATATACATGTTAAGGATGCCCCTCTCACACAGTAATATACATGTTAAGGATGCCCCTCTCACACAGTAATATACATGTTAAGGATGCCCCTCTCACACAGTAATATACATGTTAAGGATGCCCCTCTCACACAGTAATATACATGTTAAGGATGCCCCTCTCACACAGTAATATACATGTTAAGGATGCCCCTCTCACACAGTAATATACATGTTAAGGATGCCCCTCTCACACAGTAATATATATGTTAAGGATGCCCCTCTCACACAATAATATACATGTTAAGGATGCCCTTCTCACACAGTAATATACATGTTAAGGATGCCCCTCTCACACAGTAATATACATGTTAAGGATGCCCCTCTCACACAGTAATATACATGTTAAGGATGCCCCTCTCACACAGTAATATACATGTTAAGGATGCCCCTCTCACACAGTAATATACATGTTAAGGATGCCCCTCTCACACAGTAATATACATGTTAAGGATGCCCCTCTCACACAGTAATATACATGTTAAGGATGCCCCTCTCACACAGTAATATACATGTTAAGGATGCCCCTCTCACACAGTAATATACATGTTAAGGATGCCCCTCTCACACAGTAATATATATGTTAAGGATGCCCCTCTCACACAATAATATACATGTTAAGGATGCCCTTCTCACACAGTAATATACATGTTAAGGATGCCCCTCTCACACAGTAATATACATGTTAAGGATGCCCCTCTCACACAGTAATATACATGTTAAGGATGCCCCTCTCACACAGTAATATACATGTTAAGGATGCCCCTCTCACACAGTAATATACATGTTAAGGATGCCCCTCTCACACAGTAATATATATGTTAAGGATGCCCCTCTCACACAATAATATACATGTTAAGGATGCCCCTTTCACACAGTAATATATTGCCAGCAGTTATTGTCTCAGAGGAGAGGGTGAGCTTTCGGCCCTATCTGTACACGATTACAGAAGAATGACATTAAGCATTAGTTAATTATTATTGGAAATAGTAGCTAATTTATGCTAAGTTAATTAGCTCCTAGATTATTATGATGCATCATCAAACCATACTGAAACCCACCGTATTATATCAGTCAAGGTGGTCAGTAATTATTAAATATGCAATGGTCATTGGAGTGACAAGATCAGTGATCATTATATAGTGTACAGGATCATATGCAGGAATCCCATGACCCTCTGATCCATTACATTGAATCCCTCCATCCCTGCCCGGTACTAGGATGAGGTGAGGACAATATCATGGCTTTATTTATGCAAGTGCAGGGAATTGAGAAGGGAATTCCGCAATAAAGGCCAAAGTAGCAGAGTGTGCAGCATTGCTGAATTGGAGATATTCTCCAGCTCTTTGGCTACTTTGCAATTTCCTATTTCACAAAACCCTATATTTTCAAATAGTTTCCCAGGCTGTGAATGGATGGCTCCCATGTACATAATATTAGGGTAACTGTCCTGGGCCCCTGGGAGGTGTGACTATATTACTATATATACTCTGGAGTTATCCCAGGTCACATGTATAGTAATAATAATTCTATAATTAGGCTTTGCATTAAATCCCCCAGGCTGTGAATGGATGGCTCCCATGTACATAATATTAGGGTAACTGTCCTGGGCCCCTGGGAGGTGTGACTATATTACTATATATACTCTGGAGTTATCCCAGGTCACATGTATAGTAATAATAATTCTATAATTAGGCTTTGCATTAAATCCCCCAGGCTGTGAATGGATGGCTCCCATGTACATAATATTAGGGTAACTGTCCTGGGCCCCTGGGAGGTGTGACTATATTACTATATATACTCTGGAGTTATCCCAGGTCACATGTATAGTAATAATAATTCTATAATTAGGCTTTGCATTAAATCCCCCAGGCTGTGAATGGATGGCTCCCATGTACATAATATTAGGGTAACTGTCCTGGGCCCCTGGGAGGTGTGACTATATTACTATATATACTCTGGAGTTATCCCAGGTCACATGTATAGTAATAATAATTCTATAATTAGGCTTTGTATTAAATCCCCCAGGCTGTGAATGGATGGCTCCCATGTACATAATATTAGGGTAACTGTCCTGGGCCCCTGGGAGGTGTGACTATATTACTATATATACTCTGGAGTTATCCCAGGTCACATGTATAGTAATAATAATTCTATAATTAGGCTTTGTATTAAATCCCCCAGGCTGTGAATGGATGGCTCCCATATCCATAATATTAGGGTAACTGTCCTGGGCCCCTGGGAGGTGTGACTATATTACTATATATACTCTGGAGTTATCCCAGGTCACATGTATAGTAATAATAATTCTATAATTAGGCTTTGTATTAAATCCCCCAGGCTGTGGCCAGGTTATTACATTATATCACTCCAGCTTATGTGGACTATCAGTCCCATCATGCTTTGCACACAGAGGATGTGGCAGCCATGGGAGTCATGTGACTCGCGCTGTCACGTGATCCGCCAACATGGCTGCGCCCTGTGCGCGGTCGCTGCAGCTCCAGATTTGGGTGATTTTGATGCTCGGACCGGGACTGGTCTGCGGGGACTGCGGCTGTAACAGCGGAAACAGAGCCGGGGCAGAGAGACACGAACACGGGGCTGCCTTTAAATACTCCCAGGAGGCAAATCACCCCTATACTGCCCCCTCTGAGACCACCCACCCCGAATATGCCCCCTCTGAGACCCCCCAGCCCGAATATAACCCGCCAGGGAGCAAAGGACCGAATACAGCTGGGGTGTGTGTTACCGGGGGTGGTGGTTTACAGCTGGGGTGTGTTAAGATATGGAGGGGACTGGGGTGATCATCAAGTGCAGGCATTTTACATATATATATTATCATCTTTGCTCTGTATAGCTCTATCAGGGGGTGGACATGTTTAGAATCTTTGCTCTGTATAGCTCTATCAGGGGGCGGACATGTTGTTTAGAATCTTTGCGCTGTATAGCTCTATCAGGGGGCGGACATGTTGTTTAGAATCTTTGCTCTGTATAGCTCTATCAAGGGGCGGACATGTTGTTTAGAATCTTTGCTCTGTATAGCTCTATCAGGGGGTGGATATGTTGTTTAGAATCTTTGCTCTGTATAGCTCTATCAGGGGGTGGACATGTTGATTGTAATCTTTGCTCTGTATAGCTCTATCAGGGGGCGGTCATGTTGTTTAGAATCTTTGCTCTGTATAGCTCTATCATCATGGGGCGGACATGTTGTTTAGAATTTTTGCCCTGCATAGCTCTATCATCAGGGGGCGTACATGTTGTTTAGAATCTTTGCCCTGCATAGCTCTATCATCAGGGGGCGGACATGTTGTTTAGAATCTTTGCCCTGCATAGCTCTATCATCAGGGGCGGACATGTTGTTTAGAATCTTTGCCCTGCATAGCTCTATCATCAGGGGGTGGACATGTTGTTTAGAATCTTTGCCCTGCATAGCTCTATCATCAGGGGGTGGACATGTTGTTTAGAATCTTTGCCCTGCATAGCTCTATCATCAGGGGGCGTCAATGTTGTTTAGAATCTTGGATTAGATTAAGCAGGATCTGACGCATATGATAAAATATTTCTGCCCTCTGATAGTTATACAAGCCAAAAGGGCTCAATAAAGTGCTTTATTTGTATTTTTTCACTAAAGCATTTCTATTTAAAAAGTATATATTTGATGTAATCTGCCCGTTAATCAGAACTTTTTCCCTCCCAGCATTTGTCATTTGAAGGATCTGATCCTACTAATGCAGCAAGTGTTTACACGGTCTAAATAATACTTGTAATGGTGTATTTATTGGTCATTAAATGCCAGAAGGTAATGATAATCTATGTTCACAAACTATAAAAATGATGGTGAATTTACTGTAGAAACGAAGCTAATATATTTTTTATTTAAAACAATAAAATAAAATGGGACTTCTGTAGTTTACATCAGAGACAGACATTAGAGAGCCCTTCTTATAAAGCTGTCCCCTCCCTCCCTCTGCTAGTTTGCCCAATGAAAGATTGATTTTTTGTCTATAAAGCACATGCACGTCTGGTCACCAACATCTTAGCAATAGAGTTCTGAAGAGATGAGGCCCCTATCAGTTTTTGCAAGTATGCAGTATGTAAGGTCTGCAGGTTCAGGGTAATTCGATCCTTTCCATCCAGTCAGATTAGATGGGACTGTAGTACCAGGCACAAGGAAGATCCGGGTTTACCAGAGGCAGAGAGAGGTGAGAATCCAATGCACAGGATATTATTGAGGAGAGTAAAATCTTGGAGTTGATTGAGAGACTTAAGGTGCTTCAGATGGAAGTCAAGGTGGGGAATGGCGTGGAGTGAATTTCTCTGGTGGCAGTGATGGTGTGAAGTCACTGTTCGTTTGTGGTTTTTGTCTTATTGGGGATGGGTTGCATTTAAATAATTGTCCCATATATTTATTTTCTTTCCACTAAAATTTTCTATCATGTCCTCAATATATCTGGGAATTTCACATGTCTTTACCTTGAATTGCAAAGCAGAAGCGACATCGTATTGAACAGGATGTGACCATACAGGAGTCATTTACATGTCTGGATTATGTTTCATACAACATAACAGCATGCCATCACCAGTAATTACCACCCAGCCTGTTTACCCCTATTTTTTCCTCTCGTGTGAGACCGGGTAAAGGACATATTATCCCTGCTGGTCCTGTAGAGATGGACGGGAGTTACTGCGATGCTTCCTCTCCGTTCTAATGACAGGTTTGATCCTTGGAAGGAGCAGAGCAGTGGAGATGTATTGGATTGTATAGGGGTAGTATTTTAATTCAGTTATTGTGACCTTCTTATGGAGACACCTACAGATGCATTTTATATGTTTGAACCTGTATGTTTTGTGGCTTCTCCCACAGATGGTGCTGCTTCCCGCTGGTATATACACTATGGGGACGGATAACCCTGGCATTCCCCAGGATGGAGAGGGTCCCTCGCGCCAGGTTCAGTTACATTCCTTCTATTTGGACATGTATGAAGTTAGTAACCTGGACTTTGAAGAGTTTGTGAAAGCGACATCTCATGTAACGGAGGTGAGGGGCTTCTGGAAAATGGGCATCATTATGTTGGGACATATTCATTATCAGCTGCGGATTGGGTTAAGCTGAGAAAAGTGCATTTTTATTAATAATGTATTTTCTGTCTACTGATCAATATAAAAGTCAATGGGAAAATCAATTTAAAGCCACTCTGTCAACCTCGTCATTTCTTATATGGCGAATGTAGAGAGTAACGCCTGATATGCAAATTACACATTTACCATTGAGAATTGGTTCATTTGCATATCAAGCCACAAGTGATGTCATAAGCAGGAGACAGACACATAAAACAAAAATATTTCTCTTATTTTATGTACTTACTGCAATTCTGCCAACGTAATGTATAGATCATTCTCTACCTTCTCAGTATTGCTTAGCCTGCTGGTATTATCATGGTTCAGTCCCCCGTGGGGCTTCCATTGCTCCAGCAGAGAGGTAATACCCACAGATTCTCTAGTATCATTACTTAGTAGTGTGAGTTGCAGGACGTGGCATCTGTTTGGAGACTTTAGGAGTCAGAGAGTTGGCCTTAGGTTTCTATGTAAACCTATCATAAAGGTTAGGAGCCAGCAGCATGGCCTAGTATCACATGCTTCCAAATACAGTATACTCAATAAAGAGAGCATTGCAGGGAACTGATAAGGGAATTTCAAAGTTCAGGCCAATGTAGCCAATTTGGAACAACTCTCCAATGCAGCTGAATGTGAGAATGTGTCGGCTACTTTGGCGTTAAGTTTAAAATTCCCATCTCAATTCCCTGCAATCCTCTCTTTATGGCACAGACCCTTCAGTTTCTAATGTAGTCAGAGTTGAGGTGCAGTCTATTCACCAGGCTAGCTATACAATGCACAGGGACAAACCCGGTGAGCTTCCTCTGCTAAACAAACTCGCCAGGTCTGTCCTTGCACAGTGTATAGTTAGAAAGTGAGAGGTCTGTCCCTGCACAGTCTAAAGTTAAAAAGCAAGAGGTCTGTCCCTGCACAGTGTATAGTTAGAAAGCGAGAGGTCTGTCCCTGCACAGTCTATAGTTAGAAAGCGAGAGGTCTGTCCCTGCACAGTCTATAGTTAGAAAGCGAGAGGTCTGTCCCTGCACAGTCTATAGTTAGAAAGCGAGAGGTCTGTCCCTGCACAGTCTATAGTTAGAAAGCGAGAGGTCTGTCCTGCACAGTCTATAGTTAGAAAGCGAGAGGTCTGTCCCTGCACAGTCTATAGTTAGAAAGCGAGAGGTCTGTCCCTGCACAGTCTATAGTTAGAAAGCGAGAGGTCTGTCCCTGTACAGTGTATAGTTAGAAAGCGAGAGGTCTGTCCCTGCACATTGTATAGTTAGAAAGCGAGAGGTCTGTCCCTGCACAGTGTATAGTTAGAAAGCGAGAGGTCTGTCCCTGCACAGTGTATAGTTAGAAAGCGAGAGGTCTGTCCCTGCACAGTGTATAGTTAGAAAGTGAGAGGTCTGTCCCTGCACAGTGTATAGTTAGAAAGCGAGAGGTCTGTCCCTGCACAGTGTAAAGTTAGAAAGCGAGAGGTCTGTCCCTGCACAGTGTATAGTTAGAAAGCGAGAGGTCTGTCCCTCACAGTGTATAGTTAGAAAGCGAGAGGTCTGTCCCTGCACAGTGTATCGTTAGAAAGCGAGAGGTCTGTCCCTGCACAGTGTATCGTTAGAAAGCGAGAGGTCTGTCCCTGCACAGTGTATCGTTAGAAAGCGAGAGGTCTGTCCCTGCACAGTGTATCGTTAGAAAGCGAGAGGTCTGTCCCTGCACAGTGTATCGTTGTATAGTAAATTGGTGAGATGAAATGTTCATCTCATCTCAGTGCAAGTCCCCTTTTCGCGAACAGCCCCCTATGTATTCTGTAGGTTTTAGGAACAGCTGGTGCCGTTTATTCTGCTCCTCTAGGGATCCAGGACATTCATTGTCTCTCTCTCTAATTCTAGGCGGAGACATTTGGAGACTCGTTTGTGTTTGAAGGGTTAATAAGTGAAAATGTGAAGAGCGGCATTGATAAGGCAGTAAGTTTAAAAATTATATTGGTAAATTTGTCCCTGTTCTTCATACAGTTGTGAAGCTGCACCCGGTCGTCAGATCTTTTTTTTTAATGGATCATTTTAACATTTCTCCAGAGGTGGAGGACAAAAATCTACCTGTATTTCCTTTCATTTTTACCTGGGCACATGGGGCTTATTGCATCAGATCTTTCTTGTGCACCTTGAAATGCTAGGAAGAGTCAGCTGATCAGGGGGGACCCCAGGTTATAATTGGCTGCATTGGCCTAGAGTTTAAATTCCCTGCACTTGATTTGAGTAGTCTGCAAGCTGTCACAGCTGGACGCAGTGATCACAGATCACATTAGCTGGGTTGTGAATCTCAGGGTAATAGTTTTCAGGTAATATCTCTGCTTTAAGGAGCAGGGTTTCCCCAATACACCAGCCCTGGAGATTTTCCAAATACCTGATTCAGATCCCATACTAAGAGCAGTCCTGGGTAATTTGAGGTGTTTGGGTGCAGCCGGTTTGCAGGTGCTTGTGGGTGTTTAACAGATTAAAGTGCCTGCGATTTACCTAATATCTTCCATGGTATAGGCCACACTCTGATCTGAAGCGCACTGTCTGTCATGACAGCAACCGGATGGGACTACAGAGCTGTGTATCTACACATGTAGTGTACATGCTAACACAGACTGTCACCAGCAGATAAGAACCCATCTAGTTTCCCAGTGTTTGCCTAAAAATAATCTGATTCCTTTCATTAGTCCCTGGCCTTATCTTATATCTAGGATAGCCTTATACCTATCACACGCATGCTTAAACTCCTTCACTGTATTAACCTCTACCACTTCTACTGGAAGACTATTCCATACATCCACTACCCTCTCAGTAATGTAATACTTTCATTAGTCCCTGACCTTATCTTATATCTAGGATAGCCTTATACCTATCCCATGCATGCTTAAACTCCTTCACTGTATTAACCTCTACCACTTCTACTGGAAGACTATTCCATACATCGACTACCCTCTCAGTAATGTAATACTTTCATTAGTCCCTGGCCTTATCTTATATCTAGGATAGCATTATACCTTTCCCATGCATACTTAAACTCCTTCACTGTATTAACTTCTACTGGAAGACTATTCCATGCATCCACTGCCCTCTCAGTAATGTAATACTTTCATTAGTCCCTGGCCTTATCTTATATCTAGGATAGCCTTATACCTATCCCATGCATGCTTAAACTCCTTCACTGTATTAACTTCTACCACTTCTACTGGAAGGCTATTCCATACATCCACTACCCTCTCAGTAAAGTAATATTACGTTTAAATCGTTGCCCCTCTAATTTCAGACTATGTCCTCTAGTTGTGGTAGTTTTTCTCCTCCGTTACTGTGTTTGATTCCCTTTATGTATATAAATGTTTCTATCATACCCCCCTGTCTTTCCTCCAAGCTGTACATGTTAAGATGCTGTAATCTTTCCTGGTGAGTTTATTCTCCAATCCATGCAGTAGTTTAGTAGATCTGAATCGTCCAGCAGTGTTGTGTGCCTCTATTATCAGTGTGATGTAAAGCAAAGCCTCCCTATAATCATATACATGGAACTACTTCCAATACTGCCACAAGCTGCAGGTTAAATGCTTATCAGTGTCCATGGGAACTGGAATCACAATAGGAAAACAGAGGGATTTAAGATATAAAATCGGGCCAAATGTCTGACCATTATCACTAACAGCCAGCTGGCCACGGAGGTCTGCAGTCTGGCTGCCGAATACAATGGAGAGGAAGTTACTTTATCTTCGGAACCAGACTTTGTGACTGAAATACAGCAAAGCATGATATAATATACCAATAACTGCTACTTACAGTTCTGATTAATACAGAATGTATGAGTGACATTTATTTGTATGTAATTAAATATTACTTTATCATAATGCCCCATGTGCTCCCGATAATGGTTGGCTGCTTTCTATAACTGTCACTGGGATAAAGGAATATATGTGTTACCCCTTATAGGAGCCAGCCGGGGAGACTTATAGGAGCCAGCCGGGGAGACTTATAGGAGCCGGCCGGGGAGACTTATAGGAGCCGGCCGGGGAGACTTATAGGAGCCGGCCGGGGAGACTTATAGGAGCCGGCCGGGGAGACTTATAGGAGCCGGCCGGGGAGACTTATAGGAGCCGGCCGGGGAGACTTATAGGAGCCGGCCGGGGAGACTTATAGGAGCCGGCCGGGGAGACTTATAGGAGCCGGCCGGGGAGGGTTATAGGAGCCGGCCGGGGAGACTTATAGGAGCCGGCCGGGGAGACTTATAGGAGCCGGCCGGGGAGACTTATAGGAGCCGGCCGGGGAGACTTATTGGAGCCGGCCGGGGAGACTTATTGGAGCCGGCCGGGGAGACTTATAGGAGCCGGCCGGGGAGACTTATAGGAGCCGGCCGGGGAGGGTTATAGGAGCCGGCCGGGGAGGGTTATAGGAGCCGGCCGGGGAGGGTTATAGGAGCCGGCCGGGGAGGGTTATAGGAGCCGGCCGGGGAGACTTATGGGAGCCGGCCGGGGAGACTTATGGGAGCCGGCCGGGGAGACTTATGGGAGCCGGCCGGGGAGACTTATGGGAGCCGGCCGGGGAGACTTATGGGAGCCGGCCGGGGAGACTTATGGGAGCCGGCCGGGGAGACTTATGGGAGCCGGCCGGGGAGACTTATGGGAGCCGGCCGGGGAGACTTATGGGAGCCGGCCGGGGAGACTTATGGGAGCCGGCCGGGGAGACTTATGGGAGCCGGCCGGGGAGACTTATGGGAGCCGGCCGGGGAGACTTATGGGAGCCGGCCGGGGAGACTTATGGGAGCCGGCCGGGGAGACTTATGGGAGCCGGCCGGGGAGACTTATGGGAGCCGGCCGGGGAGACTTATGGGAGCCGGCCGGGGAGACTTATGGGAGCCGGCCGGGGAGACTTATGGGAGCCGGCCGGGGAGACTTATGGGAGCCGGCCGGGGAGACTTATGGGAGCCGGCCGGGGAGGGTTATGGGAGCCGGCCGGGGAGGCTTAAGGGAGCCGGCCGGGGAGGCTTAAGGGAGCCGGCCGGGGAGGCCTAAGGGAGCCGGCCGGGGAGGCTTAAGGGAGCCGGCCGGGGAGGCTTAAGGGAGCCGGCCGGGGAGGCTTAAGGGAGCCGGCCGGGGAGGCTTAAGGGAGCCGGCCGGGGAGGTCTATGGGAGCCGGCCGGGGAGACTTAAGGGAGCCGGCCGGGGAGACTTAAGGGAGCCGGCCGGGGAGGGTTGCCGGGGAGGGTTATGGGAGCCGGCCGGGGAGGGTTATGGGAGCCGGCCGGGGAGGGTTAAGGGAGCCGGCCGGGGAGGGTTAAGGGAGCCGGCCGGGGAGGTCTAGAGGAGCCGGCCGGGGAGGTCTAGAGGAGCCGGCCGGGGAGACTTAAGGGAGCCGGCCGGGGAGGGTTACGGGAGCCGGCCTGGGAGGGTTACGGGAGCCGGCCCGGGGAGGTCTACGGGAGCCGGCCGGGGAGGTCTACGGGAGCCGGCCGGGGAGGTTTACGGGAGCCGGCCGGGGAGGTTTACGGGAGCCGGCCGGGGAGGGTTACGGGAGCGGGTCGGGGAGGGTTACGGGAGCGGGTCGGGGAGGTCTATGGGAGCCGGCCGGGGAGGTCTATGGGAGCCGGCCGGGGAGGGTTAAGGGAGCCGGCCGGGAAGGGTTACGGGAGCCGGCCGGGGAGGGTTACGGGAGCCGGCCGGGGAGGGTTACGGGAGCCGGCCGGGGAGGGTTACGGGAGCCGGCCGGGGAGGGTTACGGGAGCCGGCCGGGGAGGGTTACGGGAGCCGGCCGGGGAGGGTTACGGGAGCCGGCCGGGGAGGGTTACGGGAGCCGGCCGGGGAGGTCATAGGGAGGGGAAACAACATGTTTTTTTTTTCTTATTGTAAAAGTGTGTGTGTATGTAAGTGTAACATGTTGTGTTAGAGTGACTGTGTATGTGTGTCTGTGTATTCACGTTGAATGTGTGCATTTAATGTGAGTGGTTTTTTTTCATTGCAAACAAAATAACGGGGGTTTTCTTTCTAAAAAAAAAAAAAAAAAGGAAGCAAAACTCTTATGTGTGTGTATATATATCCACGTGTGTGTGTGTGTATATATATCCACGTGTGTGTGTGTATATATATATCCACGTGTGTGTGTGTATATATATCCACGTGTGTGTGTATATATATCCACGTGTGTGTGTGTATATATATCCACGTGTGTGTGTATATATATCCACACGTGTGTGTGTATATATATCCACGTGTGTGTGTGTATATATATCCACACGTGTGTGTGTATATATATCCACGTGTGTGTGTGTATATATATCCACGTGTGTGTGTGTATATATATCCACGTGTGTGTGTGTGTATATATATCCACGTGTGTGTGTGTGTGTGTATATATCCACGTGTGTGTGTGTGTATATATATCCACGTGTGTGTGTATATATATCCACGTGTGTGTGTGTGTGTATATATATCCACGTGTGTGTGTGTGTATATATATATCCACGTGTTTGTGTGTATATATATCCACGTGTGTGTGTGTGTGTGTATATATATCCACATGTGTGTGTGTGTATATATATCCACGTGTGTGTGTGTATATATATCCACATGTGTGTGTGTGTGTATATATATCCACATGTGTGTGTGTGTGTGTGTATATATATCCACATGTGTGTGTGTGTGTGTATATATATCCACATGTGTGTGTGTGTGTGTATATATATCCACATGTGTGTGTGTGTGTGTGTATATATATCCACATGTGTGTGTGTGTATATATATCCACGTGTGTGTGTGTGTGTGTGTATATATATCCACGTGTGTGTGTGTGTGTGTGTGTATATATATCCACGTGTGTGTGTGTGTGTATATATATATATATCCACGCGTGTGTGTGTGTGTATATATATCCACGTGTGTGTGTCTGTGTATATATATCCACGTGTGTGTGTGTGTGTATATATATCCACGTGTGTGTGTCTGTGTATATATATCCACGTGTGTGTGTGTGTGTATATATATCCACGTGTGTGTGTCTGTGTATATATATCCACGTGTGTGTATATATATCCACGTGTGTGTGTGTGTGTATATATATCCACGTGTGTGTGTGTATATATATCCACGTGTGTGTGTGTGTGTGTATATATATCCACGTGTGTGTGTGTATATATATCCACGTGTGTGTGTGTGTATATATATATCCACGTGTGTGTGTGTGTGTATATATATATATCCACGTGTGTGTGTGTGTATATATCCACGTGTGTGTGTGTATATATATATATATCCACGTGTGTATATATATCCACGTGTGTGTGTGTATATATATATATATCCACGTGTGTATATATATCCACGTGTGTGTGTGTATATATATATATATCCACGTGTGTATATATATCCACGTGTGTGTGTATATATATATATCCACGTGTGTATATATATCCACGTGTGTGTGTATATATATATATCCACGTGTGTATATATATCCACGTGTGTGTGTGTGTATATATATATATCCACGTGTGTATATATATCCACGTGTGTGTGTGTGTGTGTATATATATATCCACGTGTGTGTGTGTGTGTATATATATATCCACGTGTGTGTGTGTGTGTGTGTGTATGTATATATATCCGTGTGTGTGTGTGTATGTATATATATCCGTGTGTGTGTATGTATATATATCCATGTGTGTGTGTATGTATATATATCACGTGTGTGTGTATGTATATATATCCACGTGTGTGTGTATATATCCACGTGTGTGTGTGTGTGTATCCATGTGTATGGATATATATCCACGTGTATGTATATATATCCACGTGTGTGTGTGTATGTATATATATATCCACGTGTGTGTGTGTATGGATATATATCCACATGTGTGTGTGTGTATGCATGTATATCCACATGTGTGTGTATGTATGTATATCCACGTGTGTGTATGTATGGATATATATCCATGGGTGTGTGTGTATGTATATCCACGTGTGCGTGTATGTATGTATGTATATCTACGTGTGTGTGTGTGTGTATGTATGTATATCTACGTGTGTGTGTGTATGTATGTATGTATATCTACGTGTGTGTGTGTATGTATGTATGTATATCTACGTGTGTGTGTGTATGTATGTATGTATATCTACGTGTGTGTGTGTATGTATGTATGTATATCTACGTGTGTGTGTGTGTATGTATGTATGTATATCTACGTGTGTGTGTGTGTATGTATGTATGTATATCTACGTGTGTGTGTGTATGTATGTATATCTACGTACGTGTGTGTGTGTGTATGTATATCCACGTGTGTGTGTGCATGTATGTATGTATGTATATCCACGTGTGTGTATGTATATCCACGTGTGTATGTATATCCACGTGTGTGTATGTATATCCACGTGTGTGTATGTATGTATATCCACGTGTGTGTATGTATGTATATCCACGTGTGTGTATGTATGTATATCCACTTGTGTGTATGTATGTATATCCACTTGTGTATGTATGTATGTATATCCACGTGTGTGTGTATGTATGTATATCCACGTGTGTATGTATGTATGTATATCCACGTGTGTATGTATGTATGTATATCCACGTGTGTATGTATGTATGTATATCCACGTGTGTATGTATGTATGTATATCCACGTGTGTATGTATGTATGTATATCCACGTGTGTATGTATGTATGTATATCCACGTGTGTATGTATGTATGTATATCCACGTGTGTATGTATGTATGTATATCCACGTGTGTATGTATGTATGTATATCCACGTGTGTATGTATGTATGTATATCCACGTGTGTATGTATGTATGTATATCCACGTGTGTATGTATGTATGTATATCCACGTGTGTATGTATGTATGTATATCCACGTGTGTATGTATGTATGTATATCCACGTGTGTGTGTGTGTGTGTGTGTATGTATATCCATGTGTGTGTGTGTGTGTGTGTGTGTGTGTGTATGTATATCCGTGTGTGTGTGTGTGTGTGTGTATGTATATCCGTGTGTGTGTGTGTGTGTGTATGTATATCCGTGTGTGTGTGTGTGTGTGTGTATATATATATATATATATGCATATGCACACACACACACATTTTTCCCCCAAAATGAAACATCAATGCGGCCCACACACAAATAAATTAATGGTGAAGTGGCCCACTGCAAAACAAACTTGGACACCCCTGTATTATATTAATCCAGAAATAATGTGGGAGTCCCAAAGTCACAGACGTGCCCCCCCCCCCTTCCCCTCTATTAATTTCATATGATTATTAACCTTTTTAATATGTGTCTGCGCACCCCACCCATCCCATCTCGTGAATTCCTGCGCTCTACCACCCTGAATGGGAACAATGCTTCCTTTACACTGTGTGTGTGTGTGTGTGTGTGTGTGACTGTGTGTGTGTGTGTGACTGTGTGTGTGTGTCTGTGACTCGTTGCTGATTGCATGTAAGCGTGTGCTTCTGATTCAGTATCCCTGTTGGCTGGACTCTGCTCCAGTAGTTTGGATTAGAGGCAGTGCACACAGTGGTCTCTTATCTCCCAGCTAATTATCATTTGTGCTAATTAGATGGAGAGTAATTATGAGACTTGTATTCAGCTGGGATGCGCAGGAAGCTGCAGTATTTTTCAAGATTAACACATTGCTTGCTGATCCCGAGTGTGGTCCTCCAGCAGTGACCTGGTTAACAGCCTGAGTATGCAGTGTGTATCTGTGAATCTGTGTTATAATTGTAGTACTCTCCTGGATCCGTTAGTAAGTGCAAGCTTCTTGCACAAGCTGCAGAATCAATATGATCTCTGCCCTTCACTTGTCTCCATCTGGGAATGGTGAATCCGTTTCCATCTGTTAAAGGGCCAGGCATTCTGCCACAGACACGTGCCATGGCTCGTGGCATGTAAATGTGGAACATTTACATGGAAGAAGGAGAAAAATCCCTGTGCAAGAATGCGCAGTGTGCTAATAAAACATGTATATTTACTGCATGGAAAGGTGTAATAATTACCATTACCCTCCTATGGCACACTCTAACGTCTGGCCGTTACGCCACGTATGGAGCTTCTCTGTAACGAACAATACTGGGACAAAGTTCTGAAAATGGAGCTGTCACCATAGAAACCAACGGAACGTTCCTGCTGATTGATCCAATTTTACATATTTTCCCCCATAACCTTCAATGTGTCTTCCTCAGGTGGCTGCTGCTCCGTGGTGGCTCCCAGTGAGGGGTGCTGACTGGAGACATCCAGAGGGTCCAGACTCTGATCTATCAGACAGGTAACTAATCAGCAGGGGTCTCCCATCAGAGGACGGCATTTTTTGGGTATGGGACACGAGTATCGTTGTTTGCTTTGCCCTCCAGCCCAGCAGTGGTATGAATCATGTCTGCCTTCAACAAGCTTTTATTATAAACAAATCTACACAGAAACCTTAAACTCCCAGTGTTTGCAAAACTCCAAGGGCTTCTGGGTAGGAATATACAAATAAGGTTAACTATGATCACCTATGGCCGCTATGTCTATTTACTACATTGACCCCTTGGATCAGATGCCGCTGTACTAGACAGTCTGTACACATAGCCTGGGACAGAGGTGCAGAGTCAGATAACCTCTCATGCACAGCTGTACTAGACAGTCTGTACACATAGCCTGGGACAGAGGTGCAGAGTCAGATAACCTCTCATGCACGTCTTTACTAGACAGTCTATACACATAGCCCGGGACAGAGGTGCAGAGTCAGAAAACCTCTCATGCACGGCTGTACTAGACAGTCTATACACATAGCCCGGGACAGAGGAGCAGAGTCAGATAACCTCTCATGCACAGCTGTACTAGACAGTCTGTACACATAGCCCAGGACAGAGGTGCAGAGCCAGATAACCTCTCATGCACAGCTGTACTAGACAGTCTATACACATAGCCCAGGACAGAGGTGCAGAGCCAGATAACCTCTCATGCACAGCTGTACTAGACAGTCTATACACATAGCCCGGGACAGAGGTGCAGAGTCAGATAACCTCTCATGTACAGCTGTACTAGACAGTCTATACACATAGCCCAGGACAGAGGTGCAGAGTCAGATAACCTCTCATGCACAGCTGTACTAGACAGTCTATACACATAGCCCAGGACAGAGGTGCAGAGTCAGATAACCTCTCATGCACAGCTGTACTAGACAGTCTGTACACATAGCCCGGGACAGAGGTGCAGAGCCAGATAACCTCTCATGCACGGCTGTAATAGACAGTCTGTACACATAGCCCGGGACAGAGGTGCAGAGTCAGATAACCTCTCATGCACGGCTGTACTAGACAGTCTGTACACATAGCCCGGGACAGAGGAGCAGAGTCAGATAACCTCTCATACACAGCTGTACTAGACAGTCTATACACATAGCCCAGGACAGAGGTGCAGAGTCAGATAACCTCTCATGCACAGCTGTACTAGACAGTCTATACACATAGCCCAGGACAGAGGTGCAGAGTCAGATAACCTCTCATGCACGGCTGTACTAGACAGTCTATACACATAGCCCAGGACAGAGGTGCAGAGTCAGATAACCTCTCATGCACGGCTGTACTAGACAGTCTATACACATAGCCCGGGACAGAGGTGCAGAGTCAGATAACCTCTCATGCACGGCTGTACTAGACAGTCTATACACATAGCCCAGGACAGAGGTGCAGAGTCAGATAACCTCTCATGCACAGCTGTACTAGACAGTCTATACACATAGCCCGGGACAGAGGTGCAGAGTCAGATAACCTCTCATGCACAGCTGTACTAGACAGTCTGTACACATAGCCCGGGACAGAGGTGCAGAGTCAGATAACCTCTCATGCACGGCTGTACTAGACAGTCTATACACATAGCCCAGGACAGAGGTGCAGAGTCAGATAACCTCTCATGCACTGCTGTACTAGACAGTCTATACACATAGCCCAGGACAGAGGAGCAGAGTCAGATAACCTCTCATGCACGGCTGTACTAGACAGTCTGTACACATAGCCCGGGACAGAGGTGCAGAGTCAGATAACCTCTCATGCACTGCTGTACTAGACAGTCTATACACATAGCCCAGGACAGAGGTGCAGAGTCAGATAACCTCTCATGGACGGCTGTACTAGACAGTCTATACACATAGCCCAGGACAGAGGTGCAGAGTCAGATAACCTCTCATGCACGGCTGTACTAGACAGTCTATACACATAGCCCAGGACAGAGGTGCAGAGTCAGATAACCTCTCATGCACAGCTGTACTAGACAGTCTGTACACATAGCCTGGGACAGAGGTGCAGAGTCAGATAACCTCTCATGCACAGCTGTACTAGACAGTCTGTACACATAGCCTGGGACAGAGGTGCAGAGTCAGATAACCTCTCATGCACAGCTGTACTAGACAGTCTATACACATAGCCCAGGACAGAGGTGCAGAGCCAGATAACCTCTCATGCACAGCTGTACTAGACAGTCTATACACATAGCCTGGGACAGAGGTGCAGAGTCAGATAACCTCTCATGCACGGCTGTACTAGACAGTCTATACACATAGCCCGGGACAGAGGTGCAGAGTCAGATAACCTCTCATGCACGGCTGTACTAGACAGTCTATACACATAGCCAGGGACAGAGGTGCAGAGTCAGATAACCTCTCATACACAGCTGTACTAGACAGTCTATACACATAGCACGGGACAGAGGTGCAGAGCCAGATAACATCTCATGCACAGCTGTACTAGACAGTCTGTACACATAGCCCGGGACAGAGGTGCAGAGTCAGATAACCTCTCATGCACGGCTGTACTAGACAGTCTGTACACATAGCCCAGGACAGAGGTGCAGAGTCAGATAACCTCTCATGCACGGCTGTACTAGACAGTCTATACACATAGCCCGGGACAGAGGTGCAGAGTCAGATAACCTCTCATGCACGGCTGTACTAGACAGTCTGTACACATAGCCCAGGACAGAGGTGCAGAGTCAGATAACCTCTCATGCACGGCTGTACTAGACAGTCTATACACATAGCCCAGGACAGAGGTGCAGAGTCAGATAACCTCTCATGCACAGCTGTACTAGACAGTCTATACACATAGCCTGGGACAGAGGTGCAGAGTCAGATAACCTCTCATGCACGGCTGTACTAGACAGTCTATACACATAGCCCGGGACAGAGGTGCAGAGTCAGATAACCTCTCATGCACTGCTGTACTAGACAGTCTATACACATAGCCCAGGACAGAGGTGCAGAGTCAGATAACCTCTCATGCACGGCTGTACTAGACACGTGTTAAGGAAACTTAATGTATTAATATTATTTCGTTAAAAGCAAATACCCTTTAGAGAACTTACATTAATACAATATAAAGTAAAAGGTAAATGTTGTATTGTAGATTATTTCGTCTTGTGCCAGTAGTTCAAATGTTGTAAAGAATCTTGGTAGAAATGTGATGGACCCTATATACTGTGATGGACCCTATATACTGTGATGGACCCTATGTACTGTGATGGACCCTATATAATGCGATGGACCCTATATAATGCGAGGGTCCCTATTTAATGCGATGGCCCCTATATAATGCGACGGGCCCCTATATAATGCGACGGGCCCCTATATAATGCGACGGGCCCCTATATAATGCGACGGGCCCCTATATAATGCGACGGACCCTGTATAATGTTCCATAAAGATCTCACCAAACCTGCTTTTTATAAAGGTCAAATGAACATGTAGAACTTTATCATGAATGAGAGAATCACAGGGAATTGAAGAGGAGATTTCAGATTTAAGGCCAAACTAGCTGAATGGGAGACTTTTTCCATCTCGGCTACTTTGGCCTGAAATCTCCTTTTCAATTCCCTGCGATTCTCTTTCGCGGATAAAGCCCTTGCTCTTTCCATAGCGTGAGGGGCTGAGCTTTGGATGAGGTCTGATGAAGCCTCCATTCTCAGCCCCCCTCGGGAGTCTTTTCGTTTACTCTCCATTTTCCTCTTGTGTTGTCTCTGACTCAGGATGGATCATCCGGTCCTACACGTGTCTTGGGATGACGCCTACGCGTTCTGTGTCTGGGCAGGAAAACGCCTCCCGACAGAAGCAGAATGGGAATATGGCTGCCGTGGAGGGCTGGAGAACAGGTGGGTAGAGACCTAGGTGGGTTTCCTTCTGTGCTGCACTAGTTTTAGCTGCTGATTGATAGGTTTATACCAGTGATGGCTAACCTTGGCACTGCAGAGGTTTGTCTGCGCTGCCCCCTCACTGGCCAGGCAGCTTGACATGTCTATCCAAAGCTCTTCCGGACTCCATTACCAAACAAATAAACCTTCCATATTTAAATTCTCACCTCACCTGTTATCTCCATACTGGCAGGAGTTACTGCCTGTGTGCCCCAATATTGTGCCTGGTACCAGGGGTCGCACTTACCGGTAATTGCCCATGTATGTAAGTACTAGTTAAGGGATTGTTTTTATTTTATTCCCCAGAAGACATGAACAGTATAACTTGCTGGGGTTGGGATGAGAAGGAGCAGGGAGGTGATGGGAAGGAGCAGGGAGGTGATGGGAAGGAGCAGGGAGGTGATGGGAAGGAGCAGGGAGGTGATGGGAAGGAGCAGGGAGGTGATGGGAAGGAGCAGGGAGGTGATGGGAAGGAGCAGGGAGGTGACATTATATGGTACATTAAGTTGGCTTCTGATTGGTTATTGGCATGTCCAGCTCCTGGTGCTGTGTTTCTGGGATCATGCTATCATGGTAACAGCAGCCTGTTTATATGTAACTTCTCTTTAATCTCTGGTTATCTGGCTACGTCCCTCTGGTCAGCTCCTTCTCTCCCAATTTCCAGGCTCTTTCCCTGGGGGAACAAACTGCAGCCCAAAGGGGAACATTTTGCAAACGTCTGGCAGGGTTTGTTTCCGACTAACAATACCGGGGAAGATGGATATGTGCAGACGTCACCCGTGAGTATAGACCTGCTCCAATCTGGGCTCCTTCCACGCTCTTTAATATGCCACCTTCCTGTCATCTGCCGCATTACATGTGCTCCGCGCTCCCATACGTGGCATGCTGCATTACATGTGCTCCGCGCTCCCATACGTGGCATGCCGCATTACATGTGCTCCCCGCTCCCATACGTGGCATGCCGCATTACATGTGCTCCCCGCTCCCATACGTGGCATGCCGCATTACATGTGCTCCGCGCTCCCATGTTCCTATACGTGGCATGCCGCATTACATGTGCTCCCCGCTCCCATGTTCCTATACGTGGCATGCCGCGTTACAAGCGCTCCCCGCTCCCATGTTCCGATACGTGGCATGCCACGTTACAAGCGACCCCCGCTCCCATGTTCCTATACGTGGCATGCCGCGTTACAAGCGCTCCCCGCTCCCATGTTCCTATACGTGGCATGCCGCGTTACAAGCGCTCCCCGCTCCCATGTTCCTATACGTGGCATGCCGCGTTACAAGCGCTCCCATATGTGGCATGCCGCGTTACAAGCGCTCCCCGCTCCCATGTTCCTATACGTGGCATGCCGCATTACATGTGCTCCCCACTCCCATGTTCCTATACGTGGCATGCCGCATTACATGTGCTCCCCGCTCCCATGTTCCTATACGTGGCATGCCGCATTACATGTGCTCCCCGCTCCCTCGTTCCTATACGTGGCATGCTGCGTTACATGTGCTCCCCGCTCCCATGTTCCTATACGTGGCATGCCGCATTACATGCGCTCCCATACGTGGCATGCCGCATTACATGTGCTCCCCGCTCCCATGTTCCTATACGTGGCATGCCGCATTACATGTGCTCCCCGCTCCCTCGTTCCTATACGTGGCATGCCGCATTACATGTGCTCCGCGCTCCCATGTTCCTATACGTGGCATGCCGCGTTACAAGCGCTCCCATATGTGGCATGCCGCGTTACAAGCGCTCCCCACTCCCTCGTTCCTATACGTGGCATGCCATGTTACATGCGCTCCCATATGTGGCATGCCACGTTACAAGCGCTCCTCGCTCCCATGTTCCTATACGTGGCATGCCGCATGACATGCGCTCCCATATGTGGCATGCCGCGTTACAAGCGCTCCCCGCTCCCTCGTTCCTATACGTGGCATGCCATGTTACATGCGCTCCCATATGTGGCATGACACGTTACAAGCGCTCCTCGCTCCCATGTTCCTATACGTGGCATGCCGCGTTCCCTTGTTCCTATACGTGGCATACCGCGTTCCCTTGTTCCTATACATGGCATGCCACGTTCCCTTGTTCCTATATGTGGCATACCGCGTTCCCTTGTTCCTATACGTGGCATACCGCGTTCCCTTGTTCCTATACGTGGCATGCCGCGTTCCCTTGTTCCTATATGTGGCATGCCGCGTTCCCTTGTTCCTATACGTGGCATGCCGCGTTCCCTTGTTCCTATATGTGGCATGCCGCGTCCCCTTGTTCCTATACGTGGCATGCCACGTTCCCTTGTTCCTATATGTGGCATACCGCGTTCCCTTGTTCCTATATGTGGCATGCCACGTTCCCTTGTTCCTATATGTGGCATACCGCGTTCCCTTGTTCCTATATGTGGCATGCCACGTTCCCTTGTTCCTATATGTGGCATGCCACGTTACATGCCCTCCCCGTTCGATAATTTCCGTCTTCTGCCAAACTAGCTGTAACTCCCACAATCCATTGCTGGTGGAGAATGCTGGGAGTTGTAGTTCTGATGTTAGCCTCTCATTCTCAGGTCACCTCCTTCCCTCCCAATGGTTACGGTCTGTATAACATGGTGGGAAATGCCTGGGAGTGGACATCAGACTGGTGGGATACAAAGCACACAGCAGAGGATGCTAATAACCCAGTGAGTGTCACATCACTAATTACTGCTCCTCACACGCCCCCTCATTACCTCTCACAGGCATGACGTGTCTATTGTCTGTACCTGCACGTGATTAACCCTTTCTGTGCCTCGCACGCCCCCTCAGGGTTTACAGTTTAACAGTTTGAGTTCAGGAAGATTCTACCACCATCATAAACTACCTCTCCCTATACAGCCAAGCATTCTGCTAATACCTCTCCCTATACAGCCAAGAATTCTGCTGATACCTCTCCCTATACAGCCAAGAATTCTGCTAATACCTCTCCCTATACAACCAAGCATTCTGCTAATACCTCTCCCTATGCAACCAAGCATTCTGCTAATACCTCTCCCTATACAGCCAAGCATTCTGCTAATACCTCTCCCTATACAGCCAAGAATTCTGCTGATACCTCTCCCTATACAGCCAAGAATTCTGCTGATACCTCTCCCTATACAGCCAAGCATTCTGCTAATACCTCTCCCTATACAACCAAGCATTCTGCTAATACCTCTCCCTATACAACCAAGAATTCTGCTAATACCTCTCCCTATACAACCAAGCATTCTGCTAATACCTCTCCCTATACAACCAAGCATTCTGCTAATACCTCTCCCTATCCAACCAAGCATTCTGCTAATACCTCTCCCTATGCAGCCAAGCATTCTGCTAATACCTCTCCCTATACAACCAAGCATTCTGCTAATACCTCTCCCTATACAGCCAAGCATTCTGCTAATACCTCTCCCTATACAACCAAGCATTCTGCTAATACCTCTCCCTATACAACCAAGCATTCTGCTAATACCTCTCCCTATACAACCAAGCATTCTGCTAATACCTCTCCCTATACAACCAAGCATTCTGCTAATACCTCTCCCTATACAACCAAGAATTCTGCTAATACCTCTCCCTATACAACCAAGCATTCTGCTAATACCTCTCCCTATACAACCACGCATTCTGCTAATACCTCTCCCTATCCAACCAAGCATTCTGCTAATACCTCTCCCTATGCAGCCAAGCATTCTGCTAATACCTCTCCCTATACAACCAAGCATTCTGCTAATACCTCTCCCTATACAGCCAAGCATTCTGCTAATACCTCTCCCTATACAACCAAGCATTCTACCAATACCTCTCCCTATACAGCCAAGCATTCTGCTAATACCTCTCCCTATGCAACCAAGCATTCTGCTAATACCTCTCCCTATGCAACCAAGCATTCTGCTAATACCTCTCCCTATGCAACCAAGCATTCTGCTAGCATTTCCTGCTGCTCTATTGCATTGCCTCCCTACCTTCAAGTCCTCTGAAATTATTACTCCTAAATCCCTTTCCTCAGATGTTGAGGTTAGGACTGTACCAAATAGTCTATATTCTGCTTTTGGGTTTTTATTATCATGCACACCTTACCACAGATGCCAACCTGTCTAAATCTCCCACAATCCCCTGGCAGCCTCTTAGCTGATAGAGCACCATAGGAGATACAGTCTATAAGCGGCTGTACCTATGGCCAGTATTTAAAGGGACCCCCACAGGCTGGAAGGGGTTACTGGGTTTAGGACCGACCACTGCTAATAAGAGATTTCTCTCCAGAAAGGACCGGCTGCAGGAACAGACCGAGTGAAGAAAGGAGGGTCCTACATGTGCCATAAGGTGGGCTTATTAATCCTAGAGGTGACATCACCAGGGTCCAGCAGTTCAGTGGTGCTGTGTGTGCGGACCCTCAGGCCAGACTATGGCGGGTAGAGAGCTGGTAACTCGTGCATCCAGTGCTTGCTCTGCAAGTGATGTAATTCAGGAGTCCCTGATCTCTCCCCGAGGATGAGGCATCTCCAGGGAACAGACAAGCTGACGTTTTGGAGATAATATTAGCTTCCTAATCACAGTTGTGCCTGATCCCTGCCTCCCAAACTGGCAATTTACTGCATGAGCTCAGTTTATCCCATGCGATGGTATTTAAAGTACGGTGGTGATTAGCTGCGCAGTGCACAAGACACACAAAGTCGCCATGATGGCTGTTTTTTATTTTTATTTTGGCCGAGTGCAAGCCTTTGGGCCCACTCTGGTCTCTTCTTAAGACGTTATGTTAAAATAATCGAAATATATTTTTCCATATACATCACACTGATTGATACACGTCCTCAGTACAGATCTATTACATGACCCGTCTCTCCCAGAATGCATCTGGCCCATTGTGTGGTATAATAACATTGTGCTGGGGATTGGGGGGGTTAATAATTGGCAGCTACAAATAAATACAAGTGTGAGATGCCCTGGGCAGGAGGGTCTGACATGTGCCCTTTATACTCCTACTATACAGAGACCATCTGTTCCCACCGAGTAATGGCAAACGCTGGTTCTTTGTTACGGGTCCAGTTTAATCCCCCTCTCTTTAATCTGCAGGGAGATTTGGAAAACGACCAATGGTCTGGCTGTTTCCGTGCACAGAGGGGGCTCTAGGTGTGGGGGGCACATGGGGTTATTTAGAAATAACTCCTTTACACCTTCCATTATGTTGTTTTTAAATAGTTACATATTGATTTAGCTGACAGGCATTTCTAGATATAATACAAGTGACTCATGTATTTGCTTCTTATCAGTGATTGTACAGGAGGCATTCATCTCGTGGAGTAGAGTGTAAGCTCTTCAGGCATGAATCAAATAAACCCCTGCATTATCTTCAGTCAGACTCACCTGCGGGATCTGTGAGTTCTGTAGATAGGTTCCCTGGTTGGCCCCCCGGGGTGACTGAGTTGGGGGTCGCAGTGTTTTGATTACTTTGTTTAACACCCTAAACCTCTCACTATAAATACACCAGTAAGTGTGAAATCATATGATGAAGTGTTTATTCCCAGGAAATGTATGGAATACAAGCTATATCTGTGCAATCTATAAAACCACACACTGCCAAACAGACAGGAGCCAGTCTTGTTATTTCTAGGGGCCAGGGACATGGTGCTTTCAATTGAGCTTTTTTTTAGAGAATTGACAAAGGAATTTCAAACTTAAGGCAAAAGCAGTCGAGTTGGAATGTTCTCCTATCCAATTAATAAAGCCCATAGAGTTAATGTCAGACTATCTGAGGAGCCAGGCTTCCAGTAATATAGACCATGGGATTTTATTGCTGTAAATCTCTGTATTAATGGTGAGTTCACAGGTATATGAGGCCGGGCCATGGCTCTGTATATTGAGCCTTCTTTACTCCATATAGCGCCACCAGGAGGCAGAGATCTTGTTTAGAATCTTGGGTCAGATCTTCGCTCGGTTCAGATGAACAAAGATTCTAAACAAGATGTCTGCCTCCTGGTGGCGCTATATGGAGTAAAGATGACTCAGTAATGAGTCTTTGTTTGTAGAATTAATACATTTCTATATAAAACGCCAACATTTTGATCCCATCTTTCAATTAAACAGAATTTCATTTCTTGCTCCAGTGGTCCTTTAATGAAGCCCCCCGTTTCCTGCCTTGTGACCCATCGCCTTTCATTGACTTGTATCTCTTGCGTCTCAGTCTTACTGTTACAGGTATCGATGCGCTGCTCGTAGTCAAAACACCCCTGACAGCTCGTCCTCCAATCTGGGATTCCGCTGTGCAGCCGACGCGCAATGAACTGAGAGCAAATCCCCCCATCTACACTGACCGGAAACCCCCTGCTGGTGCCAAGCCTCTACTCTCCAGCAGCCAGTGAAGATCACTGTCCAAGCTTAACTTACTCTGTATTGTCTGCTCTCGGCGGGGGATGTCACGGTGTCTCCTGGCTGGAATAAGGGTCTGCGAGGCGGCTGGTCGGGGGGCACGGCAGAGGGCAGAGATTCTGGATGTACAGAGAGTTTGGCGATTATTTTTATACTTCGGTCCTCGCACAAGGTATGAATCAGTGTGAAGTGTTTAGACATTTTTGTGATTTAAAGTGAATAATTTTACTATACGGCAAATTCCCCAAATCATGGGCAGGTGATGTAGCTAATGATGTAGCTAAGCGGCTCTATGAAATGACACTGGCTTTCTATAAAGCAAAATATACTGTATTCACCATTTAAAGAATTCCTGGTATTTCACTACCCAGGTGGCAGTTTGGGTAATTCCCCTCTTTCGAGGCAGTAATTAAAGAGATGGTGCAGGCCAGTTGTACCTCAAACTATCGCATGATTTCTTCTTATTTTTGTCGTTTTGCGCCACCTACTGGCTAAGGTTTGAAAATTCAGTGAGTACAGCAGACAGTCCATGAGAAACGTGACCACAAACAGAACCAATCTGTGCTCAGAAAGATAGCTGTGACACCTCTCCCATGGGAGGAAATGGCAGGTAGCATTCGCCAGAGACTGAATTCTATCGATGTGTCTGATGCGGAAGGGTTTCGGGTTGATACAAAGATTCATCAAAGGGCAGGAATCCAGAGCAGGACTGAGTAGCACACAGACACCTCTTGTGTGAGCTTGGCCTCCTCTGGTCTCCATGTAGCTTTGGAGCCAGTCTGCCAGGGGTCGGGTTAAAGGAATTCCCAGAGTAATCGTAGCATAACTCTTCCCCGGCCGAAATGTCGCGGGCGGCAAACAGCGCCAATTTGGGGACCATAGAGTGCGTACGGACCGGCAGCATGAACAGGTTGGGCTGACAAGAATGGTTCAAAAACCTGCCCATGTTCCCTTTGTGAGTTGGATCCACGAAGGTCTGTAGGATCTCTCCACTGTGAAGATGCTCCAGGACCGCGATAATATAATTGCTGGCGCTAGGTTCCTGGGAGCCGATCCTCCTGCAGGCCTCCTGCTGGCTGAGCACCTCCCCAGCATACTCACAAACAAACCTGCCCCTGCGGATATCTTCCTCTGTGAATAGTCCCCAGCCCTTGTCTGGCGTCCTGTACACCTGCAGTCGGAACTGTAGCCCCTTCTGGGTCTCTCTATTGGTACAAGAGTCCCCACATTTACACATGATGTGACACTCCAGCACTGGTCTCTGGCTGCTTAATATACCATGATTGGCATAGTTGGCACCGAGTGGCAGACAAGGGCATCCCTCTGGCACAGAGCAAGACTGGAGGCAGTCACAGCCCAGGATTGTCACCTCACTTGGATCCACCTCCGCTCCAGGACCAGCAACCAGCTCTGGTGTGTACTGTTCAAAAACAGAATCAGATCATTAATACCATGCAGCAGGATAACTAGGAGAGGGGTCTGGGGAGCACACAGAGTATTACACTATTACCCAATCAGATCATTAATACCATGCAGCAGGTGAGCTGGGAGAGAGGTCTGGGGAGCACACAGAGTATTACACTATTACACAATCAGATCATTAATACCATGCAGCAGGAGAGCTGGGAGAGAGGTCTGGGGACACAGAGTATTACACTATTACTCAATCAGATCATTAATACCATGCAGCAGGAGAGCTGGGAGAGAGGTCTGGGGAGCACACAGAGTATTACACTATTACTCAATCAGATCATTAATACCATGCAGCAGGTGAGCTGGGAGAGAGGTCTGGGGAGCACACAGAGTATTACACTATTACTCAATCAGATCATTAATACCATGCAGCAGGAGAGCTGGGAGAGAGGTCTGGGGAGCACACAGAGTATTACACTATTACTCAATCAGATCATTAATACCATGCAGCAGGAGAGCTAGGAGAGGGGTCTGGGGAGCACACAGAGTATTACACTATTACTCAATCAGATCATTAATACCATGCAGCAGGTGAGCTGGGAGAGAGGTCTGGGGAGCACACAGAGTATTACACTATTACTCAATCAGACCATTAATACCATGCAGCAGGAGAGCTGGGAGAGAGGTCTGGGGACACAGAGTATTACACTATTACTCAATCAGATCATTAATACCATGCAGCAGGTGAGAGGTGTCTGGGGAGCACACAGAGTATTACACTATTACTCAATCAGATCATTAATACCATGCAGCAGGTGAGAGGTGTCTGGGAAGCACACAGAGTATTACACTATTACTCAATCAGACCATTAATACCATGCAGCAGGTGAGAGAGGTCTGGGGAGCACAGAGTATTACACTATTACTCAATCAGACCATTAATACCATGCAGCAGGTGAGCTGGGAGAGGTGTCTGGGGAGCACACAGAGTATTACACTATTACTCAATCAGATCATTAATACCATGCAGCAGGTGAGCTGGGAGAGGGGTCTGGGGAGCACACAGAGTATTACACTATTAATCAGACCATTAATACCATGCAGCAGGTGAGAGAGGTCTGGGGAGCACAGAGTATTACACTATTACTCAATCAGACCATTAATACCATGCAGCAGGTGAGAGGTGTCTGGGGAGCACACAGAGTATTACACTATTACTCAATCAGATCATTAATACCATGCAGCAGGTGAGCTGGGAGAGAGGTCTGGGGAGCACACAGAGTATTACACTATTACTCAATCAGTTCATTAATACCATGCAGCAGGTGAGAGGTGTCTGGGAAGCACACAGAGTATTACACTATTACTCAATCAGTTCATTAATACCATGCAGCAGGAGAGCTGGGAGAGAGGTCTGGGGAGCACACAGAGTATTACACTATTACTCAATCAGATCATTAATACCATGCAGCAGGAGAGCTGGGAGAGGGGTCTGGGGAGCACACAGAGTATTACACTATTACTCAATCAGATCATTAATACCATGCAGCAGGAGAGCTGGGAGAGAGGTCTGGGGAGCACACAGAGTATTACACTATTACACAATCAGATCATTAATACCATGCAGCAGGAGAGCTGGGAGAGAGGTCTGGGGAGCACACAGAGTATTACACTATTACTCAATCAGATCATTAATACCATGCAGCAGGTGAGCTGGGAGAGAGGTCTGGGGAGCACACAGAGTATTACACTATTACTCAATCAGATCATTAATACCATGCAGCAGGAGAGCTGGGAGAGAGGTCTGGGGAGCACACAGAGTATTACACTATTACTCAATCAGATCATTAATACCATGCAGCAGGTGAGAGAGGTCTGGGGAGCACACAGAGTATTACACTATTACTCAATCAGATCATTAATACCATGCAGCAGGAGAGCTGGGAGAGAGGTCTGGGGAGCACACAGAGTATTACACTATTACACAATCAGATCATTAATACCATGCAGCAGGAGAGCTGGGAGAGAGGTCTGGGGAGCACACAGAGTATTACACTATTACTCAATCAGATCATTAATACCATGCAGCAGGTGAGCTGGGAGAGAGGTCTGGGGAGCACACAGAGTATTACACTATTACTCAATCAGATCATTAATACCATGCAGCAGGAGAGCTGGGAGAGAGGTCTGGGGAGCACACAGAGTATTACACTATTACTCAATCAGATCATTAATACCATGCAGCAGGTGAGAGAGGTCTGGGGAGCACACAGAGTATTACACTATTACTCAATCAGATCATTAATACCATGCAGCAGGTGAGCTGGGAGAGAGGTCTGGGGAGCACACAAAGTATTACACTATTACTCAATCAGATCATTAATACCATGCAGCAGGAGAGCTGGGTCTGGGGAGCACACAGAGTATTACACTATTACTCAATCAGTTCATTAATACCATGCAGCAGGTGAGCTGGGAGAGGGGTCTGGGGACACAGAGTATTACACTATTACTCAATCAGATCATTAATACAATGCAGCAGGTGAGCTGGGAGAGAGGTCTGGGGAGCACACAGAGTATTACACTATTACTCAATCAGTTCATTAATACCATGCAGCAGGTGAGAGGTGTCTGGGGAGCACACAGAGTATTACACTATTACTCAATCAGATCATTAATACCATGCAGCAGGAGAGCTGGGAGAGAGGTCTGGGGAGCACACAGAGTATTACACTATTACTCAATCAGATCATTAATACCATGCAGCAGGTGAGAGGTGTCTGGGGAGCACACAGAGTATTACACTATTACTCAATCAGATCATTAATACCATGCAGCAGGTGAGAGGTGTCTGGGGAGCACACAGAGTATTACACTATTACTCAATCAGATCATTAATACCATGCAGCAGGTGAGCTGGGAGAGAGGTCTGGGGAGCACACAGAGTATTACACTATTACTCAATCAGATCATTAATACCATGCAGCAGGAGAGCTGGGAGAGAGGTCTGGGGAGCACACAGAGTATTACACTATTACTCAATCAGATCATTAATACCATGCAGCAGGTGAGAGGTGTCTGGGGAGCACACAGAGTATTACACTATTACTCAATCAGATCATTAATACCATGCAGCAGGTGAGCTGGGAGAGAGGTCTGGGGAGCACACAGAGTATTACACTATTACTCAATCAGATCATTAATACCATGCAGCAGGTGAGAGGTGTCTGGGGAGCACACAGAGTATTACACTATTACTCAATCAGATCATTAATACCATGCAGCAGGTGAGCTGGGAGAGAGGTCTGGGGAGCACACAGAGTATTACACTATTACTCAATCAGATCATTAATACCATGCAGCAGGAGAGCTGGGAGAGAGGTCTGGGGAGCACACAGAGTATTACACTATTACTCAATCAGATCATTAATACCATGCAGCAGGTGAGAGGTGTCTGGGGAGCACACAGAGTATTACACTATTACTCAATCAGATCATTAATACCATGCAGCAGGTGAGCTGGGAGAGAGGTCTGGGGAGCACACAGAGTATTACACTATTACTCAATCAGATCATTAATACCATGCAGCAGGTGAGAGAGGTCTGGGGAGCACACAGAGTATTACACTATTACTCAATCAGATCATTAATACCATGCAGCAGGTGAGAGGTGTCTGGGGAGCACACAGAGTATTACACTATTACTCAATCAGATCATTAATACCATGCAGCAGGTGAGAGAGGTCTGGGGAGCACACAGAGTATTACACTATTACTCAATCAGATCATTAATACCATGCAGCAGGAGAGCTGGGTGAGAGGTCTGGGGAGCACACAGAGTATTACACTATTACTCAATCAGTTCATTAATACCATGCAGCAGGAGAGCTGGGAGAGAGGTCTGGGGAGCACACAGAGTATTACACTATTACACAATCAGATCATTAATACCATGCAGCAGGAGAGCTGGGAGAGAGGTCTGGGGAGCACACAGAGTATTACACTATTACTCAATCAGATCATTAATACCATGCAGCAGGTGAGAGGTGTCTGGGGAGCACACAGAGTATTACACTATTACTCAATCAGTTCATTAATACCATGCAGCAGGTGAGCTGGGAGAGAGGTCTGGGGAGCACACAGAGTATTACACTATTACACAATCAGATCATTAATACCATGCAGCAGGAGAGCTGGGTGAGAGGTCTGGGGAGCACACAGAGTATTACACTATTACTCAATCAGATCATTAATACCATGCAGCAGGAGAGCTGGGTGAGAGGTCTGGGGAGCACACAGAGTATTACACTATTACTCAATCAGTTCATTAATACCATGCAGCAGGAGAGCTGGGAGAGAGGTCTGGGGAGCACACAGAGTATTACACTATTACTCAATCAGATCATTAATACCATGCAGCAGGTGAGAGGTGTCTGGGGAGCACACAGAGTATTACACTATTACTCAATCAGTTCATTAATACCATGCAGCAGGTGAGCTGGGAGAGAGGTCTGGGGAGCACACAGAGTATTACACTATTACACAATCAGATCATTAATACCATGCAGCAGGTGAGCTGGGAGAGAGGTCTGGGGAGCACACAGAGTATTACACTATTACTCAATCAGATCATTAATACCATGCAGCAGGTGAGAGAGGTCTGGGGAGCACACAGAGTATTACACTATTACTCAATCAGATCATTAATACCATGCAGCAGGTGAGAGGTGTCTGGGGAGCACACAGAGTATTACACTATTACTCAATCAGATCATTAATACCATGCAGCAGGTGAGCTGGGAGAGAGGTCTGGGGAGCACACAGAGTATTACACTATTACTCAATCAGATCATTAATACCATGCAGCAGGTGAGAGAGGTCTGGGGAGCACACAGAGTATTACACTATTACTCAATCAGATCATTAATACCATGCAGCAGGTGAGAGGTGTCTGGGGAGCACACAGAGTATTACACTATTACACAATCAGATCATTAATACCATGCAGCAGGTGAGAGAGGTCTGGGGAGCACACAGAGTATTACACTATTACTCAATCAGATCATTAATACCATGCAGCAGGTGAGAGAGGTCTGGGGAGCACACAGAGTATTACACTATTACTCAATCAGATCATTAATACCATGCAGCAGGAGAGCTGGGAGAGAGGTCTGGGGAGCACACAGAGTATTACACTATTACTCAATCAGATCATTAATACCATGCAGCAGGTGAGAGGTGTCTGGGGAGCACACAGAGTATTACACTATTACTCAATCAGATCATTAATACCATGCAGCAGGTGAGAGGGGTCTGGGGAGCACACAGAGTATTACACTATTACTCAATCAGATCATTAATACCATGCAGCAGGAGAGCTGGGAGAGAGGTCTGGGGAGCACACAGAGTATTACACTATTACTCAATCAGATCATTAATACCATGCAGCAGGAGAGCTGGGAGAGAGGTCTGGGGAGCACACAGAGTATTACACTATTACTCAATCAGATCATTAATACCATGCAGCAGGAGAGCTGGGAGAGAGGTCTGGGGAGCACACAGAGTATTACACTATTACACAATCAGATCATTAATACCATGCAGCAGGTGAGAGGTGTCTGGGGAGCACACAGAGTATTACACTATTACTCAATCAGACCATTAATACCATGCAGCAGGTGAGAGAGGTCTGGGGAGCACACAGAGTATTACACTATTACTCAATCAGACCATTAATACCATGCAGCAGGTGAGAGAGGTCTGGGGAGCACACAGAGTATTACACTATTACTCAATCAGATCATTAATACCATGCAGCAGGTGAGAGGTGTCTGGGGAGCACACAGAGTATTACACTATTACACAATCAGATCATTAATACCATGCAGCAGATGAGCTGGGTCTGGGGAGCACACAGAGTATTACACTATTACTCAATCAGATCATTAATACCATGCAGCAGGAGAGCTGGGAGAGAGGTCTGGGGAGCACACAGAGTATTACACTATTACTCAATCAGATCATTAATACCATGCAGCAGGTGAGCTGGGAGAGAGGTCTGGGGAGCACACAGAGTATTACACTATTACTCAATCAGACCATTAATACCATGCAGCAGGTGAGCTGGGAGAGAGGTCTGGGGAGCACACAGAGTATTACACTATTACTCAATCAGATCATTAATACCATGCAGCAGGTGAGAGGTGTCTGGGGACACCGAGTATTACACTATTGCTCAATCAGATCATTAATACCATGCAGCAGGTGAGCTGGGAGAGAGGTCTGGGGAGCACACAGAGTATTACACTATTACTCAATCAGATCATTAATACCATGCAGCAGGAGAGCTGGGAGAGAGGTCTGGGGAGCACACAGAGTATTACACTATTACTCAATCAGATCATTAATACCATGCAGCAGGAGAGCTGGGAGAGAGGTCTGGGGAGCACACAGAGTATTACACTATTACTCAATCAGACCATTAATACCATGCAGCAGGAGAGCTGGGAGAGAGGTCTGGGGAGCACACAGAGTATTACACTATTACTCAATCAGATCATTAATACCATGCAGCAGGTGAGCTGGGAGAGAGGTCTGGGGAGCACAGAGAGTATTACACTATTACTCAATCAGATCATTAATACCATGCAGCAGGTGAGAGGTGTCTGGGGAGCACACAGAGTATTACACTATTACTCAATCAGTTCATTAATACCATGCAGCAGGTGAGAGGTGTCTGGGGAGCACACAGAGTATTACACTATTACTCAATCAGTTCATTAATACCATGCAGCAGGTGAGAGAGGTCTGGGGAGCACACAGAGTATTACACTATCGCAGCCAAAACATCTTCCATAATGTTCTTACAGCCATAATGCTCGCAAAATGTAGTCTACAACATCTGGAGTGCCAAAGGTTGCTACCCCTGGCCTAGACATCCAACTGTGACCTTCCAGCTGTTTTTGTACTACAACTACCATAATTCCCTGCCATTCTAGAGCCAGTGGGACATGATGGGGTTTGTAGTTCAGAAGCAGCTGGAGGTCCATTTTATAAGCTCATCCCGTCCTTAGTCGCTCACTACATTTCCCAGCATGCCTTGCGGGCCCAGCTTCCCGCCATACTCCCAGCCTGCCGTGGCCTTACCCTGTAATGACAGAGCCGGGCGAGCTGCCGTTATCACCGTGACTCACCTGGAACGCGGCCAGCTCTTCCCAGGGGCCACAAACCGGCACCGGCAGCGCCTCCATCCCACAGGCGACATCTTCGGGCTCCATGACAGAGCAGGCCGCGGACACTGCTGATTGGTCGCCAGCCTCAAGACAGACACTGTGACTGCTGCTGATTGGTGGCCTCTGTAATCAATCACTGGGTAAGAGGCGGGGTCTCCGGCTGTAAGGTGTTGTCTGGCTCCCTCTGCTGGTGATAAGGAGTATGTCGCCTCCCAGCAGAGACCAGTCATTTGTGATCATTGTTATGGCTGGCTGAGCATGATGGGCAGTGTGATCTGATTATAGTGCAGCTCAGAGTCATTAAAGTCCACATTGTAAATGAGTTTGATTTATGCAGGAGACATTACTGATTAGTGTTATATGAGACCTAAATTCCCTAGCTGGAGAACTTTTCTCCATTCCTGCCCAGTGTCCTGATTCTTCTGGGACAGTCATGATCTATGCGTCACGTATACAGTCAGGACGTAGCCGTGCTTGCTCTGTGCTGGTTTCAGGGTCTTGGGGGACAAGGTTAAGGTTATATGGGGGCTTCAGGATAACACCTGCGGGTCTACTCATTAAAGAGAGATTTTACCTCCAGCCCCTCCCACAAAATAAAAGTGTCCCTCTTTGACCATTTGAAACATTGGGAGGTATGCATATGATTCCCTGTTGGAAACTGTGTGTCAGTCGGCTTCGGACACAAACATATTATTACCTCCCACATAGGGTTGCCACCTGGCCGGTATTTTACCGGCAGGCCGGTAAAATATTGGCATCATGCCAATGTTAAGTCTATGGAGACAGTACCAAGGCCGGTATTTTTCTGAAGAAAAGGTGGCAACCCTACTCCCACAGGAGCAGCCGGCCCACTGTAACGCTGGCTGGTACCAGAGTCTTTATTAGTCATTACTCTGCTCTCAGCAGCTGGGGGTCATTATAATGTGATAAATCAGATGCTGACATACAAGGGAGCGTGGTATCTGACCCACGTGGCAGCCACAGCTCAGAACAGGACACGTTAACTGCTCATTGGCCCAAACTGGGGCCAAATCTACATATCTAGACCTTGTATAATCTCTGGTCGAAAGAGTGACAGGGAATTTCAAACGTAAGACCAAAGTAGCAGAGTTGGACAAATGCAGCTTCAGTGGAGAATATTTCCAGCTCGGCTGTGAAATTCCCTTATCAATTCCCTCTTTATTGAGTAGACCCTCTGGAGTGCTTTACACAGTCCAGTTAATGAGAGGGGTTTGTATTACCTTGTATTTGTTCGGAGTTTTGACATCCGCCATCATAGTGTGACAGGGTGAAGGCTTGTATGGAAGCAGGACATTGGACATCATCCCCTGTGATTAATGAGTTCATTTAACACTGCTTTCAAACCTCACTGAGAGTTAAATGCTGGGTGGAGGAAATCTAGCTCTATCATGTGTTTATTACAATAAAAGCCTGAAAACCTACTGGGTCTCAGGTCTCCTATCCCCCCGGTGTCCTGGCAGGGACCATCCTTCAGCTTTCCTGGCCTTTCTTCGAAGCTGAGATCCTACATCGAAGCTGCAGCTTGGGTTGTTGGAGGGCTCTCTCTCCCACCGAGTACAGTCAGTGCAGTATCTCGGAGGGTCAGTCAAGGCCACCTCTCTATATCTGTATCTCCATAGGGTGTGTGTGTCGTCGTTGTCCCCCCCCCCCCCCCCAGTTTTGAATCTTCCTCATTGAAAGTAATGGGAGGTAAAATGATTGAAGCTGTTTTTTGAGACTTCGGTTCCTGAGTTTGACTTGGTCTTAAAAAAAAAATGTGATTATTTCACACAATCAAAGTCGAATTTTAGTAAATAGATTCCTTACTCTGTGAGTTATCAGCAGTAAAAGATGACAGATCAGATATTTAAATCTCCAGACTTTGTTCCTCATGGTATTTGGGACTCAAACCAAATGTTACCTGCTGGTAAAATACCATCTGTGACATCCTTACCTGGTGCTGCCTGGGTCATCCTTACCTGGTGCTGCCTGGGGCATCCTTCCCTGGTGCTGCCTGGGGCATCCTTCCCTGGTGCTGCCTGGGGCATCCTTACCTGGTGCTGCCTGGGGCATCCTTACCTGGTGCTGCCTGGGGCATCCTTACCTGGTGCTGCCTGGGGCATCCTTACCTGGTGCTGCCTGGGGCATCCTTACCTGGTGCTGCCTGGGGCATCCTTCCCTGGTGCTGCCTGGGGCATCCTTCCCTGGTGCTGCCTGGGGCATCCTTACCTGGTGCTGCCTGGGGCATCCTTACCTGGTGCTGCCTGGCATCCTGGAAGCAGCCCTTAGTGGTGGGAATAGTGTGGCATTTAATATGCCTTTACTTTAACCACAAAATACTGCACCTCCCGTGGCCGGGCGTGATGATTAGATTGGCCTCTGCAGTAAAACACACACAGAGAGAGAGTTTCTGTACAGTGGATTCGGCTCTGGGTTTCCAGCCGAGATGTGAGGAAGCTGAGAGTCATTATCAGGCTGCTCTGGCTGTGACTTCAAGGGTAATTAAGCCGCTCATTATTTGTTTTCATTTTAATTGCATTCCTAATGTGGCTAAATGCCTGGCATCAATATACTGCAGCTAAAAATACAGCCTGTCTCTGGGAAGAGGAGTCTGCAGGTACACCAAGCGATATGTGCACCGGTCTGCTGCACCATTCACCACCCTCAGCCATCCACTCACCAGCTGCACCATTCACCACCCTCAGCCATCCACTCACCAGCTGCACCATTCACCACCCTCAGCCATCCACACACCAGCTGCACCATTCATCACCCTCAACCATCCACCCACCAGCTGCACCATTCATCACCCTCTACCATCCACACACCAGCTGCACCATTCATCACCCTCTACCATCCACACACCAGCTGCACCATTCACCACCCTCAGCCATCCACACACCAGCTGCACCATTCATCACCCTCAGCCATCCACACACCAGCTGCACCATTAATCACCCTCAACCATCCACCAGCTGCACCATTCATCACCCTCAACCATCCACCCACCAGCTGCACCATTCATCACCCTCTACCATCCACACACCAGCTGCACCATTCACCACCCTCAGCCATCCACACACCAGCTGCACCATTCATCACCCTCAGCCATCCACACACCAGCTGCACCATTCATCACCCTCAGCCATCCACACACCAGCTGCACCATTAATCACCCTCAGCCATCCACCAGCTGCACCATTCATCACCCTCAACCATCCACCCACCAGCTGCACCATTCATCACCCTCTACCATCCACACACCAGCTGCACCATTCACCACCCTCAGCCATCCACACACCAGATGCACCATTCATCACCTTCAGCCATCCACACACCAGCTGCACCATTCATCACCCTCAGCCATCCACACACCAGCTGCACCATTCATCACCCTCAGACATCCACACACCAGCTGCACCATTCATCACCCACAACCATCCACACACCAGTTGTACCATTCACCACCCTCAACCATCCACCCAGAATCTACACCATTCATCACCCTCTACCATCCACACACCAGCTGCACCATTCACCACCCTCAGCCATCCACACACCAACTACACCATTCAGCACCCTCAACCATCCTCACCCCAACTACTCCATTGATCACCCTCAGCCAACGACACACCAGCTGAACCATTCACCACCCTCAGCCATACACCCAACACCTACAGCATTCATCACCCTCAACCATCCAATCATCACCCTCAACCATCCAACTACACCATTCAGCACCCTCAACCATCCACACACCAGTTACAACATTCATCACCCTCAACCATCCCCACCCCAACTACACCATTGATCACCCTCAGCCAACGACACACCAGCTGAACCATTCACCACCCTCAGCCATGCACAAACCAGCTACACCATTGATCACCCTTAACCATCCACCCACCAGCTACACCACTCATCACCCTGAACCACCCACACACCAGATACAAAATTCATCACCCTCAACCATCAACACACCAGCTACAACATTCACCACCCTCAGCTACACCATTCATCACCCTCAACCACCCACACACCAAATACACCATTCATCACCCTCAACCATCCACCCACCAGCTACACCATTCACCACCCTCAACCATCCACCCATAAGCTACACCATTCAACATCCTCAGCCATCCACCGACCAGCTACACCATTCAACACCCTCAGCCACCTACCAGCTACACCATTCATCACCCTCAGCCATCCACCCACCATCTGCACCATACACCACCCTCAGCCATCCACCCACCAGCTGCACCATACACCACCTTCAACCTATTTCCCTCAGAAGAAACCAGGATGGGTCAAGCAAGACACTCAGGGGGCCCCTGACGCAAGGGACCCCCCAGTCTTTTTGACATTGATATCACGGATATTGGTTATATTTGCTCTGGAGACAGATCGAAATGAATCTGACTTTATCCAGGATACATCGATTCCATCCATACAACCGGAGCCTCCAGTGCTGACACCACTGATTACCCCATGTAATAAATACTCATTATTGTACATTAATAAATCCTCCTATATCCAAGACATCTTTAATTCAGATTAATTCTAGCCATGCTTCCACTCTAATGGTGGAAACCCTAGCCAAGACAGTCATATTGGTGCTGAATTTGGATTATTACTGACCCTAATGGAAGAAGACTGTCACTTTAATAGAAGCAGTCCCTGGGGTCTCACTACCCCCCCCCCCCCCCCCCCCGCATGCTTCCCATGCAGAGCGCTTCATGTTCCAGCGCTGGGTGATACAGATCTGACAGCGGAGAGGGGGTGATGCACGGATAGGACACCCGCGGACTATATTGTCTCTATATATAGTCTCTCCACTGTTAGTCTTATTCTAGCTTTAATTTCCCAATGTAATAATAACAAAGAATTAAACTGGGAAGGAGGCGTTCAGATATTATCTAGTCCTGGAGATGTTACTATTATCCAGATTAATGGCAGGGCTGAATCACATGTCTACAGACCTCAAAGGCTAGAACAGCAAAGATGATAGAGCTATATAGGGCAAAGATTCTAAACAACATGTCCACCCGCTGATAGAGCTATACAGAGCAAAGATTCTAAACAACATGTCCACCCCTGATAGAGCTCTACAGAGCAAAGATTCTAAACAACATGTCTGCCCCCTGATAGAGCTCTACAGAGCAAAGATTCTAAACAACATGTCCACCCCCTGATAGAGCTATACAGAGCAAAGATTCTAAACAACATGTCTTCCCCCTGATAGAGCTATAAGAGCAACGATTCTAAACAATATGTCCACCTCCTGATAGAGCTGGATAGAGCAAAGATTCTAAACAACATGTCCACCCGCTGATAGAGCTATACAGAGCAAAGATTCTAAACAACATGTCCACCCCTGATAGAGCTCTACAGAGCAAAGATTCTAAACAACATGTCTGCCCCCTGATAGAGCTCTACAGAGCAAAGATTCTAAACAACATGTCCTCCCCTGATAGAGCTATACAGAGCAAAGATTCTAAACAACATGTCTGCCCCTGATAGAGCTATAAGAGCAAAGATTCCAAACAACATGTCCACCCCTGATAGAGCTATACAGAGCAAAGATTCTAAACAACATATCCGCCCCTGATAGAGCTATAAGAGCAACGATTCTAAACAATATGTCCTCCCCTGATAGAGCTATACAGAGCAAAGATTCTAAACAACATGTCTGCCCCTGATAGAGCTATAAGAGCAAAGATTCTAAACAATATGTCCTCCCGATAGAGTTATATAGAGCAAAGATTCTAAACAACATGTCCACCCCCTGATAGAGCTATACAGAGCAAAGATTCTAACCAACATGTCCGCCCCCTGATAGAGCTATACAGAGCAAATATTCTAAACAACATGTCCGCCCCCTGATAGAGCTATACAGAGCAAAGATTCTAACAACAACATGTCCGTGCCCTGATAGAGCTATACAGAGCAAAGATTCAAAACAACATGTCCGTCCCCTGATAGAACTATACAGAGCAAAGATTCTAAACAACATGTCCTGCCACTGATAGAGCTATACAGGGCAAAGATTCTAAATAATAATAATATTATTATCAACATGTCCTCCCCCTGATAGAGCTATATAGGGCAAAGATTCTAAACAACATGTCCTCTCCTTGATGGAGATATACAGTGCAAAGAGTCTAAACAACATGTCTGCCCCCTGATAGAGCTATACAGAGCAAAGATTCTTAACAACATGTCTGCCCCCTGATAGAGCTATACAGAGCAAAGAGTCTAAACAACATGTCCGCCCCCTGATAGAGCTATACAGAGCAAAGATTCTAAACAACATGTCCGCCCCCTGATAGAGCTATGCAGAGCAAAGAT
Source organism: Pelodytes ibericus (assembly GCA_036172795.1). Taxonomy (NCBI): domain Eukaryota; kingdom Metazoa; phylum Chordata; class Amphibia; order Anura; family Pelodytidae; genus Pelodytes; species Pelodytes ibericus. The sequence continues at coordinate 84,547,788 of CM069865.1, forward strand.
TCTAAACAACATGACGCCCCCTGATGGAGCTATACAGAGCAAAGAGTCTAAACAACATGTCTGCCCCCTGATAGAGCTATACAGAGCAAAGATTCTAAACAACATGTCTTCCCCCTTATAGAGCTATACAGAGCAAAGATTCTAAACAACATGTCCTCCCCCTGATAGAGCTATATAGAGCAAAGATTCTAAACAAGATGTCCGCCCCCTGATAGAGCTATACAGAGCAAAGATTCTAAACAACATGTCTGCCTCCTGATAGAGCTATACAGAGCAAAGATTCTAAACAACATGTCCGCCCCCTGATAGAGCTATGCAGAGCAAAGATTCTAAACAACATGACGCCCCCTGATGGAGCTATACAGAGCAAAGAGTCTAAACAACATGTCTGCCCCCTGATAGAGCTATACAGAGCAAAGATTCTAAACAACATGTCTTCCCCCTGATAGAGCTATACAGAGCAAAGATTCTAAACAACATGTCCTCCCCCTGATAGAGCTATGCAGAGCAAAGATTCTAAACAACATGACGCCCCCTGATGGAGCTATACAGAGCAAAGAGTCTAAACAACATGTCCGCCCCCTGATAGAGCTATACAGAGCAAAGATTCTAAACAACATGTCTTCCCCCTGATAGAGCTATACAGAGTAAAGATTCTAAACATGTCCTCCCCCTGATAGAGCTATATAGAGCAAAGATTCTAAACAACATGTCCGCCCCCTGATAGAGCAAAGATTCTAAACAACATGTCTGCCTCCTGATAGAGCTATACAGAGCAAAGATTCTAAACAACATGTCTATTTTTTTTGTTCCTGACCCATAGCCAGGGAAACAGTTGCAGAGACCCGAACAGGATGCAGGATGCTCTATGTCATCCTAGCATCTTTTGGGACCAGAAAAATAGGACGGCATAGAAATCATCATGAAGGGGATAATAGGTAAATATGCAGGATTTATAACTACGGCAGAAGAGACAGAGCATTCAGTGTGCATGATTGTGTGTGTCTGTACATGCATGTGCATGTTTGTGTGTGCCTGTACATGCATGTGCATGTTTGTGTGTGCCTGTACATGTTTGTGGGTGCCTGTACATGCATGTGCATGTTTGTGTGTGCCTGTACATGCATGTGCGTGTGTGCCTGTACATGCATGTGCATGTTTGTGTGTGCCTGTACATGTTTGTGTGTGCCTGTACATGCATGTGCATGTTGGTGTGTGCCTGTACATGCATGTGCATGTTTGTGTGTGCCTGTACATGTTTGTGTGTGCCTGTACATGCATGTGCATGTTTGTGTGTGCCTGTACATGCATGTGCATGTTTGTGTGTGCCTGTACATGCATGTGCATGTTTGTGTGTGTGCCAGTCTCCTTTTGCTTTCTCAGCCAGTCCTGTTTCTCATTCAGTTAAATTTCTAATTCAACACAGTGTGAAAAAAACAGGTTTATTGTGATCTAGAAACCATTGTGTAACAGTGTCCTATATCCATACTCTGTATTCGATTCTGAACGTCCTAGAACAATGTCAGTAGAATGGGCGGAGATTGTGCTTCAACAAGGTGGGTGACATGCGTTAAGGGTGCAGTCTGTGACAGGGTGAGGGGTGGTCTCTTCCCGAGACGTGTCTGCTCCGTGTAAGAAATGCTAAGGAGTAACAAGATCTTTTCAGAAAGTCACTCAGCACACACATGATCACTGTGATAAACAGTTCTACAGGGACCCCCGTGGCAGATCCACAGAGGGGGTATTGCTAACTGAACTTGACTAGAAGGCTTCTTCTTTTACTACAAAAGAGGGTCAAGGCTTCTGTTCCCCATCAGTCCAAAAATTCCAGAGAAAAAGTTGATACAACGATACAGTCAGTTCACTTGTTTGGCGAGAGGCGTATTGAACATGCTGGCTTCCCGGACGTAATCTCTGAGCCAGTACAACAAGTGTTCACACTATAGGCTGCCTTGCAATAAAATCAGCCCTTTAGGTGCTGGAGGAAATAAAAATAAGAGCGGGAGAGAAAAAAAATCCCCCCTAAATAAAGCTGCGATACGCTATACTAAAATAAACCCCCTAAAAGCCAAAGTATCCAAGGTAGAAATGCTTCTCTGCCCGGCCGAGAGATTACAAACCCAGCAGGAGTACAGTACTTATATATAGTTACTCTTCATTCATTTACGTGGGTTTCCAGCAGCCTATCAAATATAGCAGACAAATAATAAACCGGGAGATTTAAAGGTCTGTTCTGGGGTAAAGTTCTAAAAGTGATGTCATCAGCGGGAACATTCCATTGGTTTCCATGGCGACTGAGAATAAACTAACCCTGAAGAAAGGATGTGTTCAGATATTCAGTCTATCCCAAGGATGGTACTATCACCCAGCTTTATGGCCATCACTTTATCGAGCAAAAATAAAGTATTCTCCTGGCTGTTGGCAAACTGGAAATCTATGCTACAGGGATTAAAGTTCTTTAGACTTAATGAGCCCGTTTGCCATAATTAGAAGTGTTTTTTTAGTAACCAATAATCAGAATCTGGATGTTCCTTACAAACAAGACTGTCAGGAGCGCAGAGCATTTGTCAGGCTTTTCTATAATAGAAACTACCAAATTATAGGCCTATCCCAAATGATCATCTGCAGGTTTGAGGGTGATGGTCTCTAGGGCTGAAGGTTTTGCACAGTTGGAATTTAGTTACACGAGATATTAATTCTAACCACAGGCTGGGAATATCTCAAGTAGGTTCATAATATCTTGGCAGGGCAGTGCCAGGTCATAATGACTAAAGCAAAGCTAAGATGGGGTTAAAGGGGGGAACGTGAAGAGAGGAGAAAGATCAGGGTCATTGTGCTCCATCGGGAGCTCTGTACACTGCTTTACCACATGTAGTAGCTCCGCGATGTATCCACTTGGGAAGCTTTGGCCTCCGGTGCTCCGTCTTTGTCTTTCTCACTGTCCCCCTCCCAGAGGCTGATGAGGGGCGGGTACAGTTCATTCAGTGGGATTGAGGATGTCTTCTGCATATACTTCTTCAAGGAATGGCGATAGTTTTTCCTCTGGAACCTTTTCACCAGGTAAATGGAAACAGATGCAAAGCTGATAAGTGCAAACAGGGAACCCATGACAGCAGCCAGGGCGGCGCTGGTGTCCTGGTCGGTGGCAGTCAGTGAGTAGGACATGCCCTTGGTGGTGACGTTGAGGCAAGCTCGCTGAGCCTGCTGGTGAAGGCCAGACACGGTCAGGCACACTTCGTATTCGGTGGCTGGCTGGAGATGGGTTAAGTTGTACTCGTGAATGTCGGCTGGGACCCGGGCAGTGTACGTGATGTGCGGGTTGTCTATTTTCATGGTGGCAGATGACCATTTAAGGTTAGAAGCCAAGACGCTGGAGCTGACCTTCCAGGACACCAAGACCGAGCTTGACTCTGCCTGTTGGACGTACAGCCTGAGGGCCTGAGTCCCATCCAGCAGGGTCCCATTTACTCTCAACGTGGCCACCCTCGTGTCAGCCCCTTCAGAATTTTGTGCCACGCATGTGTAACGCCCTGAATCCTCAACTTGCACACCAAAAATCTTCAAAGTGCCCTCGTCGCTTAGACTGTACTTGTCAGAGAGGGTCTCAGTGGTCACCTTATGCCCTAATGGAGTCACCCAGTAGATTTCTGGTTCAGGTTCTGCCATCGCCCGGCAATCAAGCAAAACAGTCATTCCCAAGTCCAGATTGAGGTGGCTGGGGAACGTATCTTGTGAAATCATAGGAAGACACTGCTCCCCTGGGGGGTCTTGGGCAAGTGCTTCTTTCACCGGCTGCCCACGGTACTCAGGAGGGAGAGCGCAGAACATGGAGAGCGGCTCCATGAATCGGATAGTGGTTTGGTTGGAGCCCATCCAGTGGAGCACACAGTCACATCGCAGGGGGTTGGTGTGTATACTGATCTCTCTCAGGTTGGGGAGAGACTCCACAGTCCCACGATACACAGAGTTTAGTGCATTGTTGTTGAGCATCAGGCTCTCAAGCGTAGGCACATTGCGGAAGGCAGACCGATGGATGTAGGACAGCTTGTGGTTATTAGTGGCTTCCAGTTTAGTCAGCTCGGGGAGATTGTCAAGTGCATAGCGATCCAGAGAAACCAGCTCTGCCATGTTGTTGATTCCCAGCTCCTTCAGACGGAGCATATTTTTAAAGTCTCCCTCCTGAACTTTTCGTATTGGGTTTTTATTGAGGTCCAGGAACTTCAGGTTGGGCACTTTTTGCAGGGCCAACTGAGGTACTCGCCCCAGCTTATTGTCATAGAACGATAGGCTCTCTAGGTTCTCCAAACCAAGCAGGGCATTCCCGGGGATGTCGCTCAGGTACATTCCAGCCAGCACCAGGCTCCGCAGGTTCCCCAGAGGCTGGAAATTTAAGTCCAAAATGCCTATTACTGGATTTTCTCCAATCATTAGGATCTCTAGCTTTGGAGTGGACTCAAACCAGCGGCTGTCTATGACCCGCAGCTTATTGGAGTTGAGATGGAGCCTGAGTAGATTGCGCAGCCCAGAGAAGGCACTCTGTGAGATGGAGCTGAGCTGGTTGTGGTTTATGTAGAGCTCCTGCAGATTGATCAGGTCCTGTAGACAATAGTCCGACATTTCGAATACCTGGTTTTCCTCCAAGTGCAGAGTTGTAAGCTGGCTGAGGTTGGACAGACCCACATCCTGGATAGAGGTGAAATTATTCTGAGACAGGTCGAGCTCGGTGAGGTTTATCAGCCTCTGCAACTCGCCATGCGTCTGCCCAATGTTGTTGCTTTGCAGCAAAAGTACCTGGGTATCTGCAGACAGGTTCTCAGGAATCACGGTCAGACGAAGGTCATTGCAATCCACTGTTGTGGCCTCACGGTAGGTGGACTGTGGGGTGAACCAAGGCCGGACCTCACAAACACAGAGCAGGGGACACTCATTGGACTGTAAGGAAGATTCTGTCAAAGAACCGGAGAGAACGGCGATCACGAGCTGGCATGCAGTCACCACCAAGCAGCTAATCCGAGCCATGTCCCAGACTCAACGTCTTCTGCAATGCAACACCTAGAGGGGAAGAGGGATAAAAACATGAGTCCATGAAAAGGTTCACTTACCGACCTACTTCCACTAACCCCCATCTATCTCACTTTATACACCTCTCTTCAAGCAGGATCTAGCACATACCAGCAAACACAAGAAAAGACCCCGTGACCAGCCCAGGCCTCCCCCAAAACCCTGCGGGCAGCTGTATAAAGGTCATTTCTGGGTCAGAGTACTAAAAGTGACGTCATTCTGTGATTTCCATAGCGATTGCTCCACTTTTAGCACTTGGCCCCCAACTGATCTCTATGGAGAACATGCATAGTGTCATGACGTGGCTGGGACTGGATTGCTGCACTGGTTAGAGGGTGGTTTGTCCTGCTAAGGTAGATGAGTAAGGCACATGCCCCAGGGGTCCTGCGTATCCTTGTAATCCCCCCTCCCCCACAGCCCATTCAATCACACACAAATGGAGGCACAGCTGGGGTCAGAGTGCAGAGTGGGGTCCATGTATATTAACCCCGTCACCCCAGGGGCGCCACAGCTTGGAAGCCTGAGCAGCACATTCTGGGATGTATAGAGACAAGACAAACAAACGTGGATGTATAGCATGTCAGGGCTTCTACTCTTTCCATCACCCTAGCCATCTAGAGGCAGTGGCTGCCTGAGGATGATGGACGGTTGTCCCACTCTAATGGGTCAGATAAAATATCTTGCATACCCCTCTGAGAACCACCAAATGCTCCCCCAAGCACACGTATGATCCTATCCTGTGCTCGCGGGGTCAGCAGTGTCCTTACAGTGCATGTATTATACCCCTGTACTCGCCTGACCTTGGCTTGCACAGCGAATGTCACAGCAAGACGCACCGGACACACAGCATGTTAGGGGGTCTCCAATCATTGGTCCTCCCTATACCTTTTCAGATGTAATCCAGGGACCCTCCATTTACACACTCCTCCCATCTACCTTACCCTACAGCCTTGATCACTACAGATGCTCTGTGAATGAGCATGCTCTGCTATACGCTGGATAACTGAATGGGTTAAACATTTATCCTCCGAGTAAACTCACACTTCTTTCTCTATAAGGGGAATGTATACGGCAAGCCGTCACCATGGGAACCAAGGCAATATTCCTGCTGATTGATCCAATTTTAACTGTGGAGTCTGTAAAGTGCAATAATCAGTATTAGACAGCTCAGTTCCCTGGGAGTGAGCGAGAGAGTCTGTTAGACAGCACTATTCTCCAGTAATAAGGGAGAGAGACTGTTAGACAGCTCTGCAGAACATTCCATCGGTTTCCATGGTGACTGTAACATTCCATTGGTTTCCATGGTGACTGCAGAACATTCCATTGGTTTCCATGGTGACTGCAGAACATTCCATTGGTTTCCATGGTGACTGCAGAACCTGCCATTGGTTTCCATGGTGACTGCAGAACATTCCATTGGTTTCCATGGTGACTGCAGAACATTCCATTGGTTTCCATGGTGACTGCAGAACATGCCATTGGTTTCCATGGTGACTGCAGAACATTCCATTGGTTTCCATGGTGACTGCAGAACATTCCTTTGGTTCCCATGGTGACTGCAGAACATTCCATTGGTTTCCATGGTGACTGCAGAACATTCCTTTGGTTCCCATGGTGACTGAACCACTTTTAGCACCTGGGCCCAGAAGTGACCGTACTATATCCCCTGCTGCACAAACACTGCTATCTTTAGGTCCGATGAGCACTATAAAGAATTATAACATACCTCCCAACATTTCAACGGGCTAAAGGGGGATCATTTTTGTGTGGGAGTGGCAAAAGGTGTGTCTATGGATGGGGCATTGCAAGTTGTCATTTAGATTAAGAATAAAAGTATACAGATTCACATATAAACACACGTTACTGCTCTGCAGCTCCCCATTATATAAAGCAGACAGCTCTCAGGACCGGGACACTGAACATACACTGCACATACACTGCGCTCACAGACTTACAGCATGGACACTGCACATACACTGCGCTCACAGACTTACAGCATGGACACTGCACATACACTGCGCTCACAGACTTACAGCATGGACAGTGCACATACACTGCGCTTATAGACTTACAGCATGGACACTGCACATACACTGCGCTCACAGACTTACAGCATGGACACTGCACATACACTGTGCTTACAGACTTACAGCATGGACACTGCACACACACTGCGCTCACAGACTTACAGCATGGACACTGCACACACACTGCACTTACAGACTTACAGCATGGACACTGCACACACAACAGACTTACAGCATGGACACTGCACACACAACAGACTTACAGCATGGACACTGCACACACACTGCGCTTACAGACTTAGAGCATGGACACTGCACATACATTGCGCTTACAGACTTACAGCATGGACACTGCACATACACTGCGCGTACAGACTTACAGCATGGACACTGCACATACATTGCGCTTACAGACTTACAGCATGGACACTGCACATACACTGCGCGTACAGACTTACAGCATGGACACTGCACATACACTGCGCTTACAGACTTACAGCATGGACACTGCACACACAACAGACTTACAGCATGGACACTGCACACACAACAGACTTACAGCATGGACACTGCACACACAACAGACTTACAGCATGGACACTGCACATACACTGCGCTTACAGACTTACAGCATGGACACTGCACATACACTGCGCTTACAGACTTACAGCATGGACACTGCACATACACTGCGCTTACAGACTTACAGCATGGACACTGCACATACACTGCGCTCACAGACTTACTGCATTGAAACTGCACATACACTTCGCTTACAGACTTACAGCATGGACACTGCACACACAACAGACTTACAGCATGGACACTGCACATACACTGCGCTTACAGACTTACAGCATGGACACTGCACATACACTGGGCTAACAGACTTACAGCATGGACACTGCACATACACTGCGCTTATAGACTTACAGCATGGACACTGCACATACACTGCGCTTACAGACTTACAGCATGGACACTGCACATACACTGCGCTTACAGACTTACAGCATGGACACTGCACATACACTGCACTTACAGACGTACAGCAAGGACACTGCACACACAACAGACTTACAGCATGGACACTGCACATACACTGTGCTTACAGACTTACAGCATGGACACTGCACACACAACAGACTTACAGCATGGACACTGCACATACACTGCGCTTACAGACTTACAGCATGGACACTGCACATACACTGCGCTTACAGACTTACAGCATGGACACTGCACATACACTGCACTTACAGACTTACAGCATGGACACTGCACACACAACAGACTTACAGCATGGACACTGCACATATACTGCGCTTACAGACTTACAGCATGGACACTGCACATACATTGCGCTTACAGACTTACAGCATGGACACTGCACATACACTGCACTTACAGCATGGACAATGCACACACACTGCGCTTACAGACTTACAGCATGGACACTGCACAGACACTGTGCTTACAGACTTACAGCATGGACACTGCACACACACTGCGCATTCAGACTTACAGCATGGACACTGCACACACACTGCGCTTACAGACTTACAGCATGGACACTGCACACACACTGCGCATTCAGACTTACAGCATGGACACTGCACACACACTGCGCTTACAGACTTACAGCATGGACACTGCACACACACTGCGCCTACAGACTTACAGCATGGACACTGCACACACTAGACTTACAGACTAACAGCATGGACACTGCACACACAACAGACTTAAAGCATGGACACTGCACACACACTGCGCTTACAGACTAACAGCATGGACACTGCACACACACTGCGCTTACAGACTAACAGCATGGACACTGCACACACAACAGACTTACAGCATGGACACTGCACACACACTGTGCTTACAGACTTACAGCATGGACACTGCACACACACTGTGCTTACAGACTTACAGCATGGACACTGCACACACACTGTGCTTACAGACTTACAGCATGGACACTGCACATACAGACTTACAGCATGGACACTGCACACACACTGCACATACAGACTTACAGCATGGACACTGCACACACACTGTGCTTACAGACTTACAGCATGGACACTGCACATACACTGCACATACAGACTTACAGCATGGACACTGCACACACACTGCACATACATAATGTACCCAGCCTTATAGAGCAGACCCTGCACATACAGACAGTACCCAGCCTGATGATGTGCACACACTGTGCTTTTATCTCACTTAGTTTGGAGTACTTGTTCACACCAGGCTAAATTCCTCCACGTGAGCAGTGAGAGAGCCATCTGGCAGTGCAAATTCATTACCATGCAGATCACGGCAGGGGCATGCCTCGTGTATACCCACACCTCAGCTGGCATCAGAAAACCATCTCCCCATCCCTGCTGCCTGTACAACACCGAGTATACTCTGATATCCTGAAACCTACTGGAGACGCAGGACCAACTTTGATACACCAAATATTAGGGTCTGACCATGTCCAAAGTGACAGTTTAGTGAATAGACCCATGAGTATCCCAGTATTAGAGTATTATCCTGTATATTACATTATGGACCCCGAGTATCCCAGTATTAGAGTATTATCCTGTATATTACATTATGGACCCCGAGTATCCCAGTATTAGAGTATTATCCTGTATATTACATTATGGACCACGAGTATCCCAGTATTAGAGTATTATCCTGTATATTACATTATGGACCCTGAGTATCCCGGTATTAGAGTATTATCCTGTATATTACATGATGGACACTGAGTATCCCAGTATTAGAGTATTATCCAGTATATTACATGATGTACCCTGAGTATCCCAGTATTAGAGTATTATCCAGTATATTACATGATGTACCCCGAGTATCCCAGTATTAGAGTATTATCCTGTATATTACATGATGGACACTGAGTATCCCAGTATTAGAGTATTATCCAGTATATTACATGATGTACCCCGAGTATCCCAGTATTAGAGTATTATCCAGTATATTACATGATGTACCCCGAGTATCCCAGTATTAGAGTATTATCGTCTATATTACATTATGGACCCCGAGTATCCCACTATTAGAGTACTATCCTGTATATTACATTATGGACACTGAGTATCCCAGTATTAGAGTATTATCATCCCAGTATTAGAGTACTGGTCTGTATATTACATTATGGACATTGAGTATCCCGGTATTAGAGTAGTATCCTGTGTGTTACATGATGGACACTGAGTATCCAGGTATTAGAGTAGTAATCCTGTGTGTTACATGATGGACACTGAGTATCCAGGTATTAGAGTAGTATCCTGTGTGTTACATGATGGACACTGAGTATCCCGGTTTTAGAGTATTGACCTGTATATTACATGATGGACCCAGAGTATCCAGGCATTAGAGTACTATCCTGTATATTACATGATGGACCCCGAGTATCCCGGCACTGGAGTACTATCCTGTATATTACATGATGGACCCCGAGTATCCCGGCATTAGAGTACTATCCTGTATATTACATGATGGACCCCGAGTATCCCGGCATTGGAGTACTATCCTGTATATTACATGATGGACCCCGAGTATCCCGGCATTGGAGTACTATGCTGTATATTACATGATGGACCCCGAGTTTCCCGGCATTGGAGTACTATCCTGTATATTACATGATGGACCCCGAGTATCCCGGCATTGGAGTACTATGCTGTATATTACATGATGGACCCCGAGTATCACGGCATTAGAGTACTATCCTGTATATATTACATGATGGACCCAGAGTATCCCGGCATTAGAGCACTATCCTGTATATTACATGATGGACCCCGAATATCCCGGGATTAGGGTACTATCCTGTATATTACATGATGGACCCTGAGTATCCCAGCATTAGAGTAGTATCCTTCTATTACATGATGGACCCCGAGTATCCCAGCATTAGAATATTATCCTGTCTATTACATGATGGACCCCCGAGTATCCCAGTATTAGAGTATCCACCAGACAGTATACAGACCGTTTATAAACCTGGTGCAGCATACAGACAATATATACACCAGGCATAGTATGTAGAAAGTATATACAATAGGCGCAGTATACTGACAGTATATACACTAGACTGTACACAGACCGTAAATACACCAGGCTCAGTATACAGACTGTATATGCAGCAGGCACAGTATAGAGACAGTATATACACCAGGCATAGTATATAGAAAGTAAATACAATAGGCGCAGTATACAGACAGTATATATTCCAGACTGTATACAGACCGTACATACACTAGGCGCAGTACACAGACAGTATATGCACCAGGCACAGTATAGCGACAGTATATACACCATTCAGTATATACACCAGGCATAGTATATAGAAAGTATATACAATAGGCACAGTATACAGACAGTATATACACCAGACTGTATACAGACCGTACATACAACAGGCGCAGTATACAGACAGTATATAAACCAGGTGCAGTATACTGACCATATATATGCACTAGGCACAGTATACAGACATTATACGCACAGGGCTCAGTGCAGAGCCAGTATATACATAGGGCTCGGTATAGAGACCGTTTATACACAGGGCTCAGTACAGAGACAGTATAAAAACAGGGCTTGGTATACAGGCAGTGTGTACACAGGGCTCGGAATAGAGGCAATAAATACACAGGACTCGGTATAGAGGCAGTGTATACAGAGGACTCGGTATATACAGTACTCCGTATACTGGCAATATATGTAGCACATTGTATACAATCAGTATGTACAGTATTTTGAATACATGTAGTGTACAGTGCTCAGTATGCAGACAGAATATACAGTACTTTGTATACCTTTAGTATATACATTGCTCAGTATACAAGGACTCTATATAGTGCATTGTATACATGCAGCATATACAGTACTCAGTATACAGATTATATTGTATACAGTAAATATAGTACTTTGTATGCATGCAGTACATCTTATATATGCAGTATATACTATGATCAGTGTGCAGACAGTATATACATTACATTGTAATCGTACATTGTATTATATAAAACTGATGTATATGTGTCTATCAAGGTAAAGAGTGCTTATATGACTGTGTCTAAATATGATCAGTTTATATTTTCTCAGTACTTAATGTATGATGATACAGACTGCCCAGCTTATAGTAATACAAAGTAAACAGTATAACGTGATATTAAGCCTAGTATATAGTGATGCAGAGTATACAGTATATTGGGACAGAGAGGAGGCAGTATATATTGATGCAGAATATACCGTATATTGAAACAGAGAGGAGACAGTATAGAGGACAGGGAGTAGATCATACATAGTTACAGAGAGGAGACAGTATAGAGGACAGGGAGTAGATCATACATAGGGACAGAGAGGAGACAGTATAGAGGACAGGGAGTAGATCATACATAGGGACAGAGAGGAGGCATTATAGAGAGGGACAGAGAGGAGACAGTATAGAGGACAGGGAGTAGATCATACATAGGGACAGAGAGGAGACAGTATAGAGGACAGGGAGTAGATCATACATAGTTACAGAGAGGAGACAGTATAGAGGACAGGGAGTAGATCATACATAGTTACAGAGAGGAGACAGTATAGAGGACAGGGAGTAGATCATACATAGTTACAGAGAGGAGACAGTATAGAGGACAGGGAGTAGATCATACATAGTTACAGAGAGGAGACAGTATAGAGGACAGGGAGTAGATCATACATAGGGACAGAGAGGAGACAGTATAGAGAGGGACAGAGAGGAGACAGTATAGATAGGGACAGAGAGGAGACAGTATAGAGAGGGACAGAGAAGAGACAGTATAGAGAGGGACAGAGAGGAGAAATTATAGAGAGGGACAGAGAAGAGACAGTATAGATAGGGACAGAGAAGAGACAGTATAGATAGGGACAGAGAGGAGACAGTATAGAGAGGGACAGAGAAGAGACAGTATAGAGAGGGACAGAGAGGAGACATTATAGAGAGGGACAGAGAGGAGAAATTATAGAGAGGGACAGAGAGGAGACATTATAGAGAGGGACAGAGAAGAGACAGTATAGAGAGGGACAGAGAAGAGACAGTATAGAGAGGGGCAGAAAAGAGACAGTATAGAGAGGGGCAGAGAAGAGACAGTATAGAGAGGGGCAGAGAAGAGACAGTATAGAGAGGGACAGAGAGTCTACACAAGTGTTAAATGAAGCTCTCACCTGTGTATATTTGGGAGATGATGATGATGATGATGATGATGATAATAATAATGATGATCCCCACTCACTTTCCCCGCATCCCTCACCCTCTCCACCCCCAGAACTGCCTCTTCTGTGAGCCTCGCTCCCTCCTGCCCCTGGGGTAAGTCAGCTGATCACTGAGCGCTGATTGGCTGCTGCCGGGAGCTCCATCTGCACCGGGAACAATAGAGAGAGGGGGGAGGTAGTGTGAGCAGGAGGGGCGGAGAGGGGGGCAGGTGCACAGCATGCATTGCCTGCTGTGCAGAGTGGGGATTCCCATGACACCAATAATAATAATAATATACAAGTATATAACTATAGAAGAATACAATCAATGTATACTATTATAATAATAATAAAAGTATATCATAGTCTAATAATAATTAATAAAAGCAGTATATAATGTGTTTTAAAATCAATAAAATATACATTTTCAACCAGTCTTAATAAATAATTCATGTTATAGTTGTTTATATTTCTTCAAAAATGTAACCCACAAAAAAAAAACAAGGGGCAAAAAATCCAAACCTGGTGTATTGTATATTATTATTATTTTATTATATGTTTGAATGTGCAACACTGTATTGGACAAACTGGAAACCTAGAAACTTTATAAATAAATGAAACAAAACACAGGACACAAAGAGACACAACTTATATCAACTCCCACAATCCTCAGCTACGCTAATTAAATACACTAAGTAGATTCTAAGTCACTGGAGTATGCCTTAGTTACTTACTTAATACTCAAGTCAGATAATGAATACTCTGATACTCATGGCCAATCAAGTAATGCTCAAAATGAATTCTGTAATACTCAGGATTGATACTGTAATACTCAGGATCAATACTGTAATACTCAGGATTAATACTGTAATACTCAGGATTGATACTGTAATACTCAGGATCAATACTGTAATACTCAGGATTAATACTGTAATACTCAGGATTGATACTGTAATACTCAGGATCAATACTGTAATACTCAGGATTGATACTGTAATACTCAGGATCAATACTGTAATACTCAGGATTAATACTGTAATACTCAGGATCAATACAGTAATACTTAGGATCAATACGGTAATACTCAGGATCAATACTGTAATACTAATGATCAATACGGTAATACTCTGGATTAATACTGTAATACGCAGGATTAATACTGTAATACTCAGGCTTAATACTCTAATACTCAGGATTAATACTTTAATACTCATGATCAATACGGTAATACTCGGGATCAATACCGTAATACTCTGGATTAATAGTTTAATACTATTATCTATTAATGGGATGTGTTTCCAGTTTGTACAGTAGAATATGATGGTATAAATATAATAATTACAGTAACATTTTAAATGTCCTCCGAGGGACACTTGGTTTTCAGGGAGTGGTTGAAGACATGGCGGGGCATTTCCACGAATGTTTGATGAGCAATTAATAGGTAGTTAAGTCATGATTTAATATAAGAATAAGGGCCTTTATTTACAGAAATTAATCTACAAACACATTGCCCTCCAGCTCTGTGACACAATCATCCACAATAACATGTCTGAGATCCCAGAAAAGAGGAACATCAGAGGGGGAAAGAGGGGCAGAGATTGGAGGGGATATGGGTCCAAGATTGGGAGGTATGCAGTATAAAACCTGCTCATGTCATATCACTGTCTGGAACTAGGGATATAGTAAGACACCAGATCAGTCAGACCCCAAACCTCTGTATGAAACTTAAATACTGCTTTCATTGCAAACATGGGGGTCTTGTGACTCCACCTGCAGAGGGATGCAGACAAGGCCAGTCCTCGGTAATGGGTGTGGGGGTTACATTAGTATTGTCTTGTGTATGGGAATTCCCAGGGTCTGCATATGAACTTATTGTCTATACAGGGTCAGAGGTCACAGGGCTACAGTAATAAATGCAATGACCAACACTGTGTGAAAAGGTCACTTTACATCTGCCCATCATTCTGACTGGTCATCTTTGGTTGGAAATATGTGACACAACAAGAAATATATATTATGTGATATTTACTAAGAATCAACAGCACATTATCCTAAATGATTGCCACCCTTCAAACCCTCCACATGATGCAATCTGTCGTCCTGTAATGTCAGATCAGCACAGTTTGCAGTTTAGTGGATGTTTCCTGGTTTAACACTTTGGGGGTTGTGTGTAGCGGAGGACCCAAAGATTGCACCTTATCCAACATGGTCACAGAATATTAGCAATCTTTAATACATCTGTCTTGTCTCCTCTCTCCTATCAGTAGACAGCTGCTTCCCACTGCCCTTCTCCATTCTCTCACGCCCCAACCCTTCTGTCTCCTTTCTCTTTCACACAATCCCTGGGTGAAGGTTTCAGTAATCTCTCTATTCTTTCTCCAAGACCCTAATTCACAGAACAGACGCCCAACAAATGTCTCCTAACCTTTAGATTGTCAGCTCACTGGGATAAGGGCCTTCACTTGCTACAAGACTACAGATAAAGGAAAATACTTTTAATTTCTGACAGAAAATACCTTGATATTTGTAAAATATTCGTACCCAGCACCTTGTGAAATTCTCACATTATTATTTTGTATTATAAATCAATACACCGTATTTTCTGTTGCTGTTTCTGTGAGGGTCTTAGAGGTATTATAATATATTATATAAATAGGCTGCGCTCAGACCCCTGGAATTTGTCGAGAGTCCTGCTTTATACCTTGGCGCAGTATTTGGCGCAATCTGCATATGTTTTATACATACCCCCTGCTCCTATGTTTGGTTTAGTAATGATAAAGAGGGAAATTAATCAAACAGATCTTATTAAAGCCCAAGTTAATGATCCCGACAGGAGCACAGTATGTCTCACATCTCACAGTTATATTAACACTTCACACATCAAATGAGAGACAAAATCAGGATCTGACTTCCCCGGGTCTGAGATCAGAACCAGCTTCATGGTAAATGGCTTCTCTTTACATCAGAAAAATCTAACACACGCGTGTTATTCTCCAGGCTTCTGCATTAATCATGTGAATGTCATACCTGCCAGCTGCTCCAGATTCTCAAGGACAGTCCCTTGTTTTGGTTTCAAGAACTCAGTCAGAGCTTAAAGGGGCTCTATTACATAAACCCTGCTTATACTGTGACTGTCACCTAAACACTGCTTATACTGTGACTGTATCGCTAAACACTGCTTATACTGTGACTGTCACCTAAACACTGCTTATACTGTGACTGTCACCTAAACACTGCTTATACTGTGACTGTATCACCCAAACACTGCTTATACTGTGACTGTGTCACCTAAACGCTGCTTATACTGTGACTGTATCACCTAAACACTGCTTATACTGTGACTTTATCACCTAAACACTGCTTATACTGTGACTGTGTCACCCAAACACTGCTTATACTGCGATTGTATCACCCAAACACTGCTTATACTGTGACTGTATCACCTAAACACTGCTTATACTGTGACTGTGTCACCCAAACACTGCTTATACTGTGACTGTATCACCTAAACACTGCTTATACTGTGACTGTATCACCCAAACACTGCTTATACTGTGACTGTGTCACCTATACACTGCTTATACTGTGACTGTATCACCTATACACTGCTTATACTGTGACTGTATCAGCTAAACACTGCTTATACTGCGACTGTATCACCCAAACACTGCTTATACTGCGATTGTATCACCCAAACACTGCTTATACTGCGATTGTATCACCCAAACACTGCTTATACTGTGACTGTATCACCCAAACACTGCTTATACTGTGACTGTATCACCTAAACACTGCTTATATTGTGACTGTATCACCTAAACACTGCTTATACTGTGACTGTATCACCCAAACACTGCTTATACTGTGACTGTATCACCTAAACACTGCTTATACTGTGACTGTATCACCCAAACACTGCTTATACTGTGACTGTATCACCTAAACACTGCTTATACTGTGACTGTATCACCCAAACACTGCTTATACTGTGACTGTATCACCTAAACACTACTCATACTGTGACTGTATCAGCTAAACACTGCTTATACTGCGACTGTATCACCCAAACACTGCTTATACTGCGATTGTATCACCCAAACACTGCTTATACTGTGACTGTATCACCCAAACACTGCTTATACTGTGACTGTATCACCTAAACACTGCTTATATTGTGACTGTATCACCTAAACACTGCTTATACTGTGACTGTATCACCCAAACACTGCTTATACTGTGACTGTATCACCTAAACACTGCTTATACTGTGACTGTATCACCCAAACACTGCTTATACTGTGACTGTATCACCTAAACACTGCTTATACTGTGACTGTATCACCCAAACACTGCTTATACTGTGACTGTATCACCTAAACACTGCTTATACTGTGACTGTATCACCCAAACACTGCTTATACTGTGACTGTATCACCTAAACACTGCTTATACTGTGACTGTATCACCCAAACACTGCTTATACTGTGACTGTATCACCCAAACACTGCTCATACTGTGACTGTATCACCCAAACACTGCTTATACTGTGACTGTATCACCTAAACACTGCTTATACTGTGACTGTATCACCCAAACACTGCATATACTGTGACTGTATCACCTAAACACTGCTTATACTGTGACTGTATCACCCAAACACTGCTTATACTGTGACTGTATCACCCAAACACTGCTTATACTGTGACTGTATCACCCAAACACTGCTTATACTGTGACTGTATCACCCAAACACTGCTTATACTGTGACTGTATCACCCAAACACTGCTTATACTGTGACTGTATCACCCAAACACTGCTTATACTGTGACTGTATCACCCAAACACTGCTTATACTGTGACTGTATCACCTAAACACTGCTTATACTGTGACTATCACCCAAACACTGCTTATACTGTGACTGTATCACCCAAACACTGCTTATACTGTGACTGTGTCACCCAAACACTGCTTATACTGTGACTATCACCCAAACACTGCTTATCCTGTGACTATCACCCAAACACTGCTTATACTGTGACTGTATCACCCAAACACTGCTTACACTATGACTGTATCACCCAAACACTGCTTATACTGTGACTGTATCACCCAAACACTGCTTATACTGTGACTGTATCACCTAAACACTGCTTATACTGTGACTGTATCACCCAAACACTGCTTATACTGTGACTGTATCACCCAAACACTGCTTATACTGTGACTGTATCACCCAAACACTGCTTATACTGTGACTGTATCACCTAAACACTGCTTATACTGTGACTGTATCATCTAAACACTGCTTATACTGTGACTGGATCACCCAAACACTGCTTATACTGTGACTGTATCACCCAAACACTGCTTCTACTGTGACTGTATCACCCAAACACTGCTTATACTGTGACTGTATCACCCAAACACTGCTTATAGTGTGACTGTATCACCTAAACACTGCTTATACTGTGACTGTATCACCTAAACACTGCTTATACTGTGACTGTATCATCTAAACACTGCTTATACTGTGACTGTATCACCCAAACACTGCTTATACTGTGACTGTATCACCCAAACACTGCTCATACTGTGACTGTATCACCCAAACACTGCTTATACTGTGACTGTATCACCCAAACACTGCTTATACTGTGACTGTATCACCTAAACACTGCTTATACTGTGACTGTATCACCCAAACACTGCTTATACTGTGACTATCACCCAAACACTGCTTATACTGTGACTGTATCACCTAAACACTGCTTATACTGTGACTGTATCACCTAAACACTGCTTATACTGTGACACTGTCACCTATACACTGCTTATACTGTGACTGTATCACCTATACACTGCTTGCAGTAAATGCATAAAATAAGATAACTATGTTTTAAATGTATCTGTGTCGCCTGCTTATGACATCACCTGTGGCTTGATATGCAAATTACACATTTCCCATTAAAATGAGTTCATGTACAAATCAATCCACATGTGATGTCATAAGCTGGAGGCTCCACACAGTCACACTTACTTCATACCTCCCAACTGTCTCTCTTTTTGGGTCAGAGGTAGTGCTGGGCAGGACTCTGGTGTGCGATTCGCCAGGCAGAAGATGGGAGCTATGTTCATTTGCAGTTTAAGTGGTTACTGAGTTGGTTTGCTCTGTAGTGCATTACACCCGTCATAATAATCCCGCGTCTATCTAGTAAGATACACATCGGATTCGCTTGACGTTCCTTTGTGGAAAAAAGTGTTAAATAAAAGTCTGATTTTCCTTTAACTGTATGAAGGATGAGTTGACCTGTCAGGAACTGAACCTGCAACTGTAATGTATGAACAGGATGTGCGCTCGGCCAGCTAGTCTCTAATGTCCTGAGCAGACTCCAGTGTATTACCAGCTTTCTTTCCATTTTACTGTTTCTGTTCCAACCCAGTATCTCCAGCTTTCCTCTGTCTGTCTCTCTCTCCTTCCTTTATATCTCACTCTATTCACAGCAGACTGTCCCCCCCCAGACTGCCCCCCACTACCTGCGCTTTGGAAACAAAAGATGCTAATGTTACTTCCACAAAGTGCACTGAGTAAAGGAAAGCGACCCCAGGAGGTGTGCGATTCCTAGTAATGTAGGCCAATACAATGATTATAAATATTCCATCCCTTCCTTTCCTGCCAAGACACATTATGCTTTTAAAGCTGGCATCGTTTTATCTTCTCCCTCAGCCCCTCTCTCTGGAATATGTTTTATTTAGAGAGAAGTGTTGGCTGCAGCTTCACAATATCCATTTATCAAAATTACAATCTTCCTGGGCAGGAGCGCTGGGTGGAGGGAAGTGTGGGTGACCTTAGACCAGGATGATATTAACTGTCTGTGTCTTTTGCACAAGCATCTGCAGGTAATGCCATGATGGGAAGTCTCTCCACAACTCCAGCAAGCAGCAGAAAAATCATTATTATTATCATTAATAATGGTATTAATACTAAGGTGCTGTGCTGGTATTAATACTAAGGTGCTGTGCTGGTATTAATACTAAGGTGCTGTGCTGGTATTAATACTAAGATGATGTGCTGGTATTATTAATAAGATGCTGTGCTGGTATTAATACTAAGGTGCTGTGCTGGTATTAATACTAAGGTGCTGTGCTGGTATTAATACTAAGGTGCTGTGCTGGTATTAATACTAAGGTGCTGTGCTGGTATTAATACTAAGATGATGTGCTGGTATTATTAATAAGATGATGTGCTGGTATTAATAATAAGATGATGTGCTGGCATTAATACTAAGATGATGTGCTGGTATTAATACTAAGATGATGTGCTGGCATTAATACTAAGATGATGTGCTGGTATTAATACTAAGGTGCTGTGCTGGTATTAATACTAAGATGATGTGCTGGTATTATTAATAAGATGATGTGCTGGTATTAATAATAAGATGATGTGCTGGTATTAATACTAAGATGATGTGCTGGCATTAATACTAAGATGATGTGCTGGTATTAATACTAAGGTGCTGTGCTGGTATTAATAATAAGATGATGTGCTGGTATTATTAATAAGATGATGTGCTGGTATTAATAATAAGATGATGTGCTGGTATTAATACTAAGATGATGTGCTGGTATTAATACTAAGATGATGTGCTGGCATTAATACTAAGATGATGTGCTGGTATTAATACTAAGGTGCTGTGCTGGTATTAATAATAAGGTGCTGTGCTGGTATTAATACTAAGATGATGTGCTGGTATTAATACTAAGGTGCTGTGCTGGCATTAATAATAAGATGATGTGCTGGTATTAATACTAAGGTGCTTTGCTGGCATTAATAAGATGATGTGCTGGTATTAATACTAAGGTGCTGTGCTGGCATTAATAATAAGATGATGTGCTGGTATTAATACTAAGGTGCTGTGCTGGTATTAATACTAAGGTGCTGTGCTGGTATTAATACTAAGATGATGTGCTGGTATTAATACTAAGGTGCTTTGCTGGTATTATTAATAAGATGATGTGCTGGTATTAATACTAAGATGATGTGCTGGTATTAATACTAAGGTGCTGTGCTGGTATTAATAATAAGATGATGTGCTGGTATTCATACTAAGATGATGTGCTGGCATAAATACTAAGGTGCTGTGCTGGTATTAATACTAAGGTGCTGTACTGGTATTAATACTAAGGTGCTGTGCTGGCATTAATAATAAGATGATGTGCTGGTATTAATACTAAGATGATGTGCTGGTATTAATACTAAGATGATGTGCTGGTATTAATACTAAGGTGCTGTACTGGTATTAATACTAAGGTGCTGTGCTGGTATTAATACTAAGATGATGTGCTGGTATTAATACTAAGATGATGTGCTGGTATTAATACTAAGGTGCTGTGCTGGCATTAATAATAAGATGATGTGCTGGTATTAATACTAAGGTGCTTTGCTGGTATTAATCCTAAAATGCTGTGCTGGTATTAATACTAAGGTGCTGTGCTGGTATTAATAATAAGGTGCTGTGCTGGTATTAATACTAAGGTGCTGTGCTGGTATTAATACTAAGGTGCTGTGCTGGTATTAATACTAAGGTGCTGTGCTGGTATTAATACTAAGGTGCTGTGCTGGTATTAATAATAAGATGATGTGCTGGTATTAATACTAAGGTGCTGTGCTGGTATTAATACTAAGGTGCTGTGCTGGTATTAATAATAAGATGATGTGCTGGTATTCATACCAAGATGATGTGCTGGCATTAATACTAAGATGATGTGCTGGTATTAATACTAAGGTACTGTGCTGGTATTAATCCTAAGATGTTGTGCCGGTATTAATACTAAGATGCTGTGCCGGTATTAATACTAAGATGATGTGCTGGTATTAATAATAAGATGATGTGCTGGTATTAATAATAAGATGCTGTGCCGGTATTAATACTAAGATGATGTGCTGGTATTAATAATAAGATGATGTGCTGGTATTAATTAATACTAAGGTTTTGTGCTGGTATTAATACTAAGATGATGTGCTGGTATTAATACTAAAGTGCTGTGCTGGTATTAATATTTAGATGCTGTGCTGGTATTAATTAATACTAAGATGATGTGCTGGTATTAATTAATACTAAGATGATGTGCTGGTATTAATAATAAGATGATGTGCTGGTTTTAATTAATACTAAGATGATGTGCTGGTATTAATACTAAGATGATGTGCTGGCATTAATACTAAGATAATAAGATGATGTGCTGGTATTAATTAATACTAAGATGATGTGCTGGTATTAATTAATACTAAGATGATGTGCTGGTATTAATACTAAGATGATGTGCTGGTATTAATAATAAGATGATGTGCTGGCATTAATTAATACTAAGATGATGTGCTGGTATTAATACTAAGATGATGTGCTGGCATTAATTAATACTAAGATGATGTGCTAGTATTAATACTAAGATGATGTGCTGGTATTAATAATAAGATGATGTGCTGGTATTAATACTAAGATGATGTGCTGGTATTAATTAATACTAAGATGCTGTGCTGGTATTAATACTAAGATGCTGTGCTGGTATCAATACTAAGATGCTGTGCTGGTATTAATACTAAGATGCTGTGCTGGTATTAATACTAAGATGCTGTGCTGGTATTAATACTAATGGTATAGCTCAGATGCAGATGTATTATAACTGTGTCAATCCATTAGGACACTGGGGTGCCAGAGGGATGTACTGCTCCTTCCCAAGTAACAGAAAGCACTCTGCTGTTTGTTACCTTTGCTGTTGCTTCCTTTGTCCCACATTAATAAATATTTGGCCCAGCAGGATTTTATAGGCTCAGCTGAGAGGCTTTAGATAGCATTTCATACAGTTCAGGCAGCAGGAATGGATAATATGACGGAGGAGAATGGAGGCAATATGGTGATAATATCTCTGGGAGGAAAGTAACAATTTGGTGCATTTGTTATTAGCGCTAATTGCTGCTCTCTGTAGTACAGACAGAATGAGGAACAACTCTAATGAGAACCACTGGGCCCCATTTTGGCGAGGGGCAATCCTATTGAGGGTCCCAGTTATGTTACAGTCAGTGTAAAGCCAGGCTGGGATTTATCAGCATCACCTAAATACATGTGTCATTTCAAGTCACAAGATGTGACCCGCCATGTTTCTCTTACTGTATGCTAACACAATGTATAGATCACATGCACAGGGTAAGTAACAGACTGATTGGGGGTCTTTTCTCCAGTCCGGCACATGCAGGGGCCTCCAGTGCAGTGCTGACCCTTATTATCAATGACATCATGAATGAGACACACTAATACACACCCCACACTCACTAATAACAAAACCACACTAATACACACACACCACACTCACTAATAAACACACCACACTCACTAATAACAAAACCACACTAATACACACACCACACTCACTAATAAACAAAAACACACTCACTAATAACAAAACCACACTAATACACACACCACACTCACTAATAAACAAAAACACACTCACTAATAACAAAACCACACTAATACACACACCACACTCACTAATAAACACACCACACTCACTAATACACACACCACACTCACTAATAAACACACCACACTCACTAATAACAAAACCACACTCACTAATAACAAAACCACACTAATACACACACCACACTCACTAATAAACACACCACACTCACTAATAACAAAACCACACTCACTAATAACAAAACCACACTCACTAATAAACACACCACACTCACTAATAAACACACCACACTCACTAATAAACACACCACACTAATACACACCCCACACTCACTAATAACAAAAACCACACTAATACACACACACCACACTCACTAATAAACAAAAACACACTCACTAATAACAAAACCACACTAATACACACACCACACTCACTAATAAACACACCACACTCACTAATAACAAAACCACACTAATACACACACCACACTCACTAATAACAAAACCACACTCACTAATAACAAAACCACACTAATACACACACACCACACTCACTAATAAACACACCACACTAATACACACCCCACACTCACTAACAAAAACACACTCACTAATAACAAAAACCACACTAATACACACACACCACACTCACTAATAAACAAAAACACACTCACTAATAACAAAACCACACTAATACACACACCACACTCACTAATAAACACACCACACTCACTAATAACAAAACCACACTAATACACACACCACACTCACTAATAACAAAACCACACTAATACACACACCACACTCACTAATAACAAAACCACACTAATACACACACCACACTCACTAATAACAAAACCACACTAATACACACACCACACTCACTAATAACAAAACCACACTAATACACACACCACACTCACTAATAAACAAAAACACACTCACTAATAACAAAACCACACTAATACACACACACCACACTCACTAATAAACACACCACACTCACTAATAACAAAACCACACTAATACACACACCACACTCACTAATAAACAAAAACACACTCACTAATAACAAAAACACACTAATACACACACACCACACTCACTAATAAACACACCACACTCACTAATAACAAAACCACACTAATACACACACCACACTCACTAATAAACACACCACACTCACTAATAACAAAACCACACTAATACACACACCACACTCACTAATAAACACACCACACTCACTAATAACAAAACCACACTAACACACCACACTCACTAATAACAAAACCACACTAATACACACACCACACTCACTAATAAACACACCACACTCACTAATAACAAAACCACACTAATACACACACCACACTCACTAATAAACACACCACACTCACTAATAACAAAACCACACTCACTAATAAACAAAAACACACTCACTAATAAACAAAACACACTAATACACACCCCACACTCACTAATAACAAAACCACACTCACTAATAACAAAACCACACTAATACACACCCCACACTCACTAATAACAAAACCACACTAATAACCACACCCCACACTCACTAATAACAAAACCACACTAATACACACCCCACACTCACTAATACACACACCACACTAATACACACCCCACACTCACTAATAAACAAACCACACTAATACACACCCCACACTCACTAATAACAAAACCACACTAATACACACATAACACTAAATTTGAGGCAATGTAGCAGTTAAGTAGAGCTCAATGGGAGAATGTTTCCATTTCAGCTACTTTGGTCTTACGTTTGACATTTCCTTGTCATGAATTAAGGCTGCTAATGGTAACTGAAGGGTTAAGTTGATAATACACTGAATGTTTGCCCAATCTTCCAGGAGTAAGAGTGGGGATTGCCTGGTTTAGGTGAACATTACTGAGAGCAGAGCTGTCACACACAGCACTGTGAGTATCTGCTGGGAGTCAGCCCCAGGCAGCGAGGACTGAATGGATCTGCCGGCTCCCACTGGAGTCAGTCTAGCTCTCTAATAGAACAGGACAGGTTTATGACACATGCTAGAGAGGCAGCTTAACCAATGGTATGCTGGCGAGATATCAGCACCAACAAAAGCCTTAATTAGAAGGGAAAGAGTAGTAGATACCTGCAATAACCTTCCGGCGGAAGCAGTGAAGGCTGACACTGTAAAGAGTAGTAGATACCTGGAATAACCTTCCAGCGGAAGCAGTAAAGGCTGACACTGTAAAGAGTAGTAGATACCTGGAATAACCTTCAATGGAAGCAGTGAAGGCTGAGGCTGTAAAGAGTAGTAGATACCTGGAATAACCTTCCAGCGGAAGCAGTAAAGGCCGACACTGTAAAGAGTAGTAGATACCTGGAATAACCTTCCAGCGGAAGCAGTAACGGCTGACACTGTAAAGAGTAGTAGATACCTGGAATAACCTTCCAGTGGAAGCAGTGAAGGCTGAGGCTGTAAAGAGTAGTAGATACCTGAAATAACCTTCCGGCGGAAGCAGTGAAGGCTGAGGCTGTAAAGAGTAGTAGATACCTGGAATAACCTTCCAGTGGAAGCAGTAAAGGCCGACACTGTAAAGAGTAGTAGATACCTGGAATAACCTTCCAATGGAAGTAGTAAAGGCTGACACTGTTAGAGTAGTAGATACCTGGAATAACCTTCCAGTGGAAGCAGTAAAAGCTGACACTGTCGTCGCTAGCTGGGGAGCGTGACAAGGAATCGCTAGCGGGAGAACGTGACAAGGAATCGCTAGCGGGAGAGCGCGACAAGGAATCGCTAGCGGGAGAGCGCGACAAGGAATCGCTAGCGGGAGAGCGCGACAAGGAATCGCTAGCGGGAGAGCGCGACAAGGAATCGCTAGCGGGAGAGCGCGACAAGGAATCGCTAGCGGGAGAGCGCGACAAGGAATCGCTAGCGGGAGAACGCGACAAGGAATCGCTAGCGGGAGAGCGTGACAAGGAATCGCTAGCGGGAGAGCGTGACAGGGAATCGCTAGCGGGAGAGCGTGACATGGAATCACTAGCGGGAGAGCGTGACAGGGAATCGCTAGCGGGAGAGCGTGACAAGGAATCGCTAGCGGGAGAGCGTGAAAAGGAAACGCTAGCGGGAGAGCGTGACAAGGAATCGCTAGCGGGAGAGCGTGACAAGGAATCGCTAGCGGGAGAGCGTGACAAGGAATCGCTAGCGGGAGAACGTGACAAGGAATCGCTAGCGGGAGAGCGTGACAAGGAATCGCTAGCGGGAGAACGTGACAAGGAATCGCTAGCGGGAGAGCGTGACAAGGAATCGCTAGCGGGAGAGCGTGACAGGGAATCGCTAGCGGGAGAGCGTGACATGGAATCGCTAGCGGGAGAGCGTGACAGGGAATCGCTAGCGGGAGAGCGTGACAAGGAATCGCTAGCGGGAGAGCGTGAAAAGGAATCGCTAGCGGGAGAGCGTGACAAGGAATCGCTAGCGGGAGAGCGTGACAAGGAATCGCTAGCGGGAGAGCGTGAAAAGGAATCGCTAGCGGGAGAGCGTGACAAGGAATCGCTAGCGGGAGAGCGTGACAAGGAAATCGCTAGCGGGAGAGCGCGACAAGGAATCGCTAGCGGGAGAGCGCGACAAGGAATCGCTAGCGCGAGAGCGTGAATTTTTCCAACTCAGCTTCTCTGACCTAAACTTTGAACTCTCACTTTCCTGCAATTCTCTCTTTATTGAGTAGACCCCAACATAATATTCAGAATGTGTTGCTAATCCCAGCGGTGCTATATTGTGGGGTCACAATGATCTGCATTGTGCGTCCCCTGCTGCGTCAGGGCCCCTTTGGCTGCGTAGAATCGTTACCCTTCAGCCTTGTTTATTTCATCAGCAAAAAAACATCCAAAGTCTTCCATTTCAGCAAATCCCACTCAGGGCTCTGCCACCAAATCCCCCCACTCCTGCAAATTGGCTGCAACTTAATTAGCTAATTTCTCACTGCGCAGCGTGTCTGCAAGGTACAGCCACTGTGAAATGCTTCCAACAAAGGCAAAAAGCACATCCACTTGCTAAAGCGAACAGTACACACAGTATTCATATGGATTGTTTCCTGAGAATATAATGTATTGTCCTCATTCACTTTTAAAACACCAAGCTGCTTCTCTGCTCTGTGAAAGAGTATCCTATATACAGAGCAAAGATTCCACACAACATATCTGCCCCCTGATAGAGCTATACAGAGCAAAGACTCCACACATGTCCACCCCCTGATAGAGCTATACAGAGCAAAGATTCTAAACAACATGTCTGCCCCCTGATAGAGCTATACAGAGCAGATTCCACACAACATGTCCACCCCTGATAGAGCTATACAGAGCAAATATTCCAAACTACATGTCCACCCATGATAGAGCTATACAGAGCAAAGATTCTAAACAACATGTCCACCCCGATAGAGCTATACAGAGCAAAGATTCTAAACAACATGTCCGCCCCTGATAGAGCTATACAGAGCAAAGATTCTAAACATTTCTATTTAAAATTCAGACACTTGATGTAATCTTTCAATTAGACAGAACTTAAGTTGTCTTTCAAGGTTCGAAGAATGGGGTATTGATGTTGTGCTGTTTACAGTAGAGTTTGCCCTCCACCTGTCCCGTTGTAACCAGGACAGTCCTGATTTGGGACCACAATCCTAAGTCTGGGACAATAGAGAAGGAATGGGAGCTTTGGTAATAGTGTGTCTGATGTTAATGAAGCCGGCCTGGCAGATGTAATCAATATGTTCAGAGAATGCTTGGATTGCACTCAGGGTTATTCAATTCCATGGGTAACGGGGGGATTATCTTCTGCTCCCCACATTCTGGATTTCAGTGGATATTTTAGGATCTTCTAATCATTGTGAAAACCACCAGCCTCAGCTACAATGGGACAATGGAGACCCTGCTTCCTATATAGAGACAAGGAGGGGGGAAGAGTCTGGAATTAAGAGAAATGTGCTATTTATCTTTATTAAATCTTCTATAACAAGGAATCACCCACCCAAACCGTCACATCCTCTGCAGCTAGTTTGCCCTAAAAATGTCTCTTATTGATGGATTACAGGGCTGGCTTATAGGGGGGGCCGTATGATAAATAAAGCAGTGAGAGATTCACCCTCTGCATGAAACACAGTGGTCACATACCCTGGCAATCCTTGGTTACACATTATATATTAGGTGGGGAGAATGCACACTCCAATCCTGCTCAGATATAATGGGGTACACTGCGGCCCCATCCCCAGGACTTACCTGAGCTCATGAACACCGGCATATGTGATGTAATCATATAGTGTGCACACCTCACACACTGTACTTTAATTAGGGCCTATTTTTTCCCACCACAGAGATCCCTAAAGATCTGGAGGGGTTTATACATGCTCCCCGAGTACTAAATTATCCAGGGTCTGAGTACAGCTAAAGAGCATTCGGGAAGGACAGACACACTTTGCAGAGGTTACAGCAGTAGGCAGAGAATTGCTCACTCATCTTGTTATCTGCCCAAATCCCAATGCTTATTGCTTCTGTATAAGTGTTCAAGGCACCACACGTTTCATCCGTACAAACCATGAAATGAACTGAAAATATCACGCTGGGAAACAAATGACAACGTCACACAGAGGAAAGTATTATCCTCTAATAAAACAAGGCTTCCAATTAAGACTTCATCTGCTGACACAGACATCTTAAGGCTCAAGTTAGTGCCTCGGGCTGCCTGAGCTACTGGGAGTTGTAGTGCACGTTGTATCTGGAGGGACTGTGGCCCCCCTGAGATGATAGTGTCCTGACTGCGCTTAAAGGACAATTCAACTTTTTTTAACCCTTGCTTCCCTCTGCTGATCCGTTTGAAAATGAGGGTCTCTGTGTCTGCCCCAGCAGAGAGAGCCAGTCGCCAAGCAGACTGGACAGCTTCCAGTGAGGGAGGATAGACATGATCCCGGGACACGTGTGGGAGGATAGACATGATCCCGGGACACGTGTGGGAGGATAGACATGATCCCGGGACACGTGTGGGAGGATAGACATGATCCCGGGATACGTGTGGGAGGATAGACATGATCCCGGGACACGTGTGGGAGGATAGACATGATCCCGGGACACTTGTGCTTCTATATTAGGAGTTTAGTTTAATAAAGCTTTCTTCATACTCCATTTACTGGTCTTTATAAAGGAAACCGCTGCCGACAGACATATTTACTGGAAGATTGTCTTGCTCTTCTCTATGCTGAACCCTACTAAGCACAGTCGTCACAGAGGATGAATGTTTAATCACGGCTCAGTGTATAAAGGATGATGGTTTGGGCAGAGTTAACTCTTGGGTTTCTTGGGGAATCAGTACCGATCTCTCGGCATAAGGTTGAATCAAGTGGAATCACAGACATATTACTGTCCTGGCTGAGCTTTATAATGGGGTCACCAAGGTAAAGAAGGATGGAAAGTGGGTGCAGGAGGTTTTAAAAAGGGACTGAAGAAATGGCCATTATTCCTCTCAGCACAGAGGTAAACCTGACTCCAGTGATTGTGTGAGGTCAGCGAGTTTATAAAGAGCTGGCACAGACCTTTTCAAGGAAAGCTCAGCATTGTGAAGAATCTCTTGTGACAGCTGATCCAGACAGAGAACAGTAATTAGGGATAATGAGAAGGAAGGAGGGCGTGTTGGGAGCCTGACCAGCATGCATAGTGATGGGAAAAACAAGCAGCAGGCTGCAGATAGGATCCCGGTAGTACGGAGGAGCGGCAGGCTGCAGATAGGATCCCGGTAGTACGGAGGAGCGGCAGGCTGCAGATAGGATCCCGGTAGTACGGAGGAGCGGCAGGCTGCAGATAGGAGCCCGGTAGTACAGAGGAGCGGCAGGCTGTAGATAGGATCCCGGTAGTACGGAGGAGCGGCAGGCTGCAGATAGGAGCCCGGTAGTATGGAGGAGCGGCAGGCTGCAGATAGGATCCCGGTAGTACGGAGGAGCGTCAGGCTGCAGGATAGGATCCCGGTAGTACGGAGGAGCGGCAGGCTGCAGATAGGATCCCGGTAGTACGGAGGAGCGGCAGGCTGCAGATAGGAGCCCGGTAGTACGGAGGCTGCAGATAGGATCCCGGTAGTACGGAGGAGCGGCAGGCTGCAGATAGGATCCCGGTAGTACGGAGGAGCGGCAGGCTGCAGGATAGGATCCCGGTAGTACGGAGGAGCGGCAGGCTGCAGGATAGGATCCCGGTAGTACGGAGGAGCGGCAGGCTGTAGATAGGAGCCCGGTAGTACGGAGGAGCGGCAGGCTGCAGATAGGATCCCGGTAGTACGGAGGAGCGGCAGGCTGCTGGATAGGAGCCCGGTAGTACGGAGGAGCGGCAGGCTGCAGATAGGATCCCGGTAGTACGGAGGAGCGGCAGGCTGTAGATAGGATCCCGGTAGTACGGAGGAGCGGCAGGCTGCAGATAGGATCCCGGTAGTACGGAGGAGCGGCAGGCTGTAGATAGGATCCCGGTAGTACGGAGGAGCGGCAGGCTGCAGATAGGAGCCCGGTAGTACGGAGGAGCGGCAGGCTGCAGATAGGATCCCGGTAGTACGGAGGAGCGGCAGGCTGCAGATAGGAGCCCGGTAGTACGGAGGAGCGGCAGGCTGCAGATAGGATCCCGGTAGTACGGAGGCTGCAGATAGGATCCCGGTAGTACGGAGGAGCGGCAGGCTGTAGGATAGGATCCCGGTAGTACGGAGGAGCGGCAGGCTGCAGGATAGGATCCCGGTAGTACAGAGGAGCGGCAGGCTGCAGATAGGATCCCGGTAGTACGGAGGAGCGGCAGGCTGCAGATAGGATCCCGGTAGTACGGAGGAGCGGCAGGCTGCAGATAGGATCCCGGTAGTACAGAGGAGCAGGCTGCACCCGGTGTCTTGAATCAACAGTGTGAAAAGTTGGAGACCCCTTAAAAAAAAATTTCCCCCTCCAGCCTTTATGGGGCGAGAAGGCAGCAGAGTGTATTCTCAGGCGTGAAACTAAATGTAATAAAGACATAACACAGATTAACACGATTACTGCCTGCTGCCTGGGGCTCAGTGTAACATATCTGCTAACATGGCTGGCTCATTATTAAGGTTTATATTTTCAGACTTATTCATCGGATACTTTGCTGTAAATAAGTATAAATACTCCGATTTCGCCTGGGCTTGGAGATGTTCATTATGAATAATTGGATCTCCTGCTGAAAGCATAAAAACCATGTAAAAAAAGTATGCACGACTTACAATCTGCTGCTAAGCAAACCAGTGAGCACAGGTGAGGAATACCCAGAGCTCCAAAATGCTCTGTAGGGTACAGACTCATCAGAACACAAAGTGCAGGAGCTGCAGCCCCCCTCCCAGCTATAAACAGGGTCAGCACAACTAGCTGCCTCAGAGGACACATTTACACAGCTCGGGGTAGGGTTATTATAAGGCAGTTATATTGTGTTGGAAGCAGGTCTGATGGGTGGCATGTTAGGGCAGTGATGGCACACCTATGCTCTGCACCTGACTGCAGGGTTACCACCATCATATATTGAAGGAGGTCAGGCATACAGGGCTACTGAGGTGGAGCAAAGGAAGGACAGGGAGAAGGTGGAATAATGGGCACTTGGGATGAAAAACCTTCACTATCCCTGTGTTAAGGGTCACCTCAAAGTCCACAGACATGGTGGTTAGAAGTCAATGACCCAGATCCCATGATGTCAAAATCACTCTGTCTGGAAATCACAATATATATATATTTTTTGTATTAGTAACAGAAGGCAGAGAAATAGATAACACACATTAAAAAGATTTGTGAAGCATCTGTACATCCAGAGGCAGAGCACCCCCCCCTGCTGGACAACTGTGTCAGGTACATGACAGGTGCAAAGCAAGATGGCTGAAATGGGAGCAGCCTGCCAATGTATGGATTACACAGCTTACCATCACTTATTGCTGGTTATCAATGAAACTCAATAGCAAACTCGTAAAGAAAGGGTCTTCCTGATGACAGGTGGGTCTGTCAGGAAGACACTGGTTCATCTTCCACATTAGACTATCTGAGATTTAAATGTCCAGCAGCCTGTGTAGTTACAGCCTCTGTGTAGTTACTGTGTAGTTACAGCCTCTGTGTAGTTACTGTGTAGTTACAGCCTCTGTGTAGTTACAGCCTCTATAAAATACCTTTATATATAAATTAAAGTCCAACACCCAACACGTGAACGGTTTCCAGCCAATAAGATTATAATAAAGTAATTGAAGTCACCCGAGTTATTAAACAAATAGAAATAATAAAATAACCAAATCAGAAGCAGTATTTTTTCTGAGTTGATAAACTAATAGAATAAAACTGTTCAGGGAAAGGAAGTGTTAGAATGAGCACATGTTGTGTAACCCAATGGTAATGTCAGCAGGCCCTACCCACCGACATGGCAGCACTAACTACACAATAAAATAAATCAGAGGACCACCGTCAGCCCGACCCACCGACCTGGCAGCACTAACTACACAATAATATAAATCAGAGGACCACCGTCAGCCCTACCCACCGACCTGGCAGCACTAACTACACAATAATATAAATCAGAGGACCACCGTCAGCCCGACCCACCGACCTGGCAGCACTAACTACACAATAATATAAATCAGAGGACCACCGTCAGCCCGACCCACCGACCTGGCAGCACTAACTACACAATAATATAAATCAGAGGACCACCGTCAGCCCGACCCACCGACCTGGCAGCACTAACTACACAATAATATAAATCAGAGCACCACCGTCAGCCCTACCCACCGACCTGGCAGCACTAACTACACAATAATATAAATCAGAGGACCACCGTCAGCCCGACCCACCGACCTGGCGGCACTAACTACACAATAATATAAATCAGAGGACCACCGTCAGCCCGACCCACCGACACTAACTACACAATAATATAAATCAGAGGACCACCGTCAGCCCCACCCACCGACCTGGCAGCACTAACTACACAATAATATAAATCAGAGGACCACCGTCAGCCCTACCCACCGACCTGGCAGCACTAACTACACAATAATATAAATCAGAGGACCACCGTCAGCCCCACCCACC
The DNA here is from genome assembly GCA_036172795.1 of Pelodytes ibericus. NCBI lineage: Eukaryota > Metazoa > Chordata > Amphibia > Anura > Pelodytidae > Pelodytes > Pelodytes ibericus. The sequence goes on from CM069865.1 coordinate 84,581,691, forward strand.
GACCTGGCAGCACTAACTACACAATAATATAAATCAGAGGACCACCGTCAGCCCTACCCACCGACCTGGCAGCACTAACTACACAATAATATAAATCAGAGGACCACCGTCAGCCCCACCCACCGACCTGGCAGCACTAACTACACAATAATATAAATCAGAGGACCACCGTCAGCCCTACCCACCGACCTGGCAGCACTAACTACACAATAATATAAATCAGAGGACCACCGTCAGCCCCACCCACCGACCTGGCAGCACTAACTACACAATATATAAATCAGAGGACCACAGAAACAATAAACACCACCCATAATGCCAACAATAAGCAAGTGTAGCGGCACACCCAATATAATATATACATTAATCAGTAGCCAAACATTTTATTAAAATAGAAAAAGGTGCAAAACCCACTCTCCATAGCGGCGAGTAGGACCCAGGTGACATGATGCAATGTGCCACCTGTACCCAACGAAAACTAGCAGAGAATAGAAGGTTTTATTCGCTAACACTGGTGGTAATGGTTATTTAGCATTTATAACACACAGTGCAGCAGTTTGTATATCAAGGTATCGCTTGGGATCTGTGCTGCTCACACCAGGGATCTTATTAAGCCAGTAATGTCAGCTGCTTAGTGAATTACACTTGGTGGAAAGACAGCAAGATATAAATGAATGCAGTGTGTAACCAAACATTATTTCCATATAATGACATTTAGTCATAATATACGGCCAGATTTTGCTTAGCCCACCACTACGCCCAAGTACCCCCTTCCTGTCTGTAAGGGGCCCCTTCCTGTCTGTAAGGGGCCCCTGCCTGTCTGTAAGGGGCCCCTGCCTGTCTGTGAGGGGCCCCTGCCTGTCTGTAAGGGGCCCCTGCCTGTCTGTAAGGGGCCCCTGCCTGTCTGTGAGGGGCCCCTGCCTGTCTTCGGGTGGCTGTGAGGGGCCCGACTATCTGTGAGGGGCCCCTGACTGTCTTCGGGTGGCTGTGAGGGGCCCCTGACTGTCTTCGGGTGGCTGTGAGGGGCCCCTGACTGTCTGTAAGGGCAGCTCTTAGAGCGAGGCTTGGGCCGCACAGTGGGCGGGGTTGTCTAGAAGAAGTGTCACGTGGTACCAGTGCTTGTCTGCGATTGGCTAATGGAATTGACTCCCGGCATGCACCGCGGGTAAACAGGAATGGCGGATGAGGAAGGAGAGGAGGATCCCGGCATCAATAACATGGGCAACCAGCTGCAGCTCATCCCGGGTAATGGCGCCAGCCGGCCTGACACGGGGACCGGGCTATGACGTCACAGCAGGTGTCGGGGAGGTGTCAGCGGTGACACATTATGTCACGTACTTAGAGACCTGACTACTCCTCCAGAGAGGGGTGTGTGGCTGAGTGACAGACAGACAGACAGACACTGAGTGACAGACAGACACTGAGTGAGTGACAGACAGACAGACACTGAGTGACACAGACAGACAGACACTGAGTGACACTGACAGACAGACACTGAGTGACAGACAGACACTGAGTGAGTGACAGACAGACACTGAGTGACAGACAGACACTGAGTGAGTGACAGACAGACACTGAGTGACAGACAGACACTGAGTGACACTGACAGACAGACACTGAGTGACAGACAGACAGACACTGAGTGACAGACAGACAGAAACTGAGTGACAGACAGACACTGAGTGACACTGACAGACAGACACTGAGTGACACTGACAGACAGACACTGAGTGACAGACAGACAGACACTGAGTGACAGACAGACAGACACTGAGTGACAGACAGACACTGAGTGACACTGACAGACAGACAGACACTGAGTGACAGACAGACAGACACTGAGTGACAGACAGACACTGAGTGACAGACAGACACTGAGTGAGTGACAGACAGACAGACACTGAGTGACACAGACAGACAGACACTGAGTGACACAGACAGACAGACAGACACTGAGTGACAGACAGACAGACACTGAGTGACAGACAGACAGACACTGAGTGACAGACAGACAGACACTGAGTGACAGACAGACAGACACTGAGTGAGTGACAGACAGACACTGAGTGACACAGACAGACAGACACTGAGTGACACAGACAGACAGACAGACACTGAGTGACAGACAGACACTGAGTGACAGACAGACACTGAGTGACAGACAGACACTGAGTGACAGACAGACAGACACTGAGTGACAGACAGACAGACACTGAGTGACAGACAGACAGACACTGAGTGACAGACAGACAGACACTGAGTGACAGACAGACAGACACTGAGTGACAGACAGACACTGAGTGAGTGACAGACAGACACTGAGTGAGTGACAGACAGACAGACACTGAGTGACAGACAGACAGACACTGAGTGACAGACAGACACTGAGTGACAGACAGACACTGAGTGACAGACAGACAGACACTGAGTGACAGACAGACAGACACTGAGTGACACTGACAGACACTGAGTGACACTGACAGACAGACACTGAGTGACAGACAGACAGACACTGAGTGACACTGACAGACAGACACTGAGTGACAGACAGACAGACACTGAGTGACACTGACAGAGAGACACTGAGTGACAGACAGACACTGAGTGACAGACAGACACTGAGTGACAGACACTGAGTGACAGACAGACACTGAGTGACAGACAGACACTGAGTGACACTGACAGACAGACACTGAGTGACACTGACAGACAGACACTGAGTGACAGACAGACAGACACTGAGTGACAGACAGACACTGAGTGACACTGACAGACAGACACTGAGTGACAGACAGACACTGAGTGACAGGCAGACAGACAGACACTGAGTGACAGACAGACAGACACTGAGTGACAGACAGACAGACACTGAGTGACAGACAGACACTGAGTGACAGACAGACAGACACTGAGTGACAAGCAGACAGACACTGAGTGACAAGCAGACAGACACTGAGTGACAGACAGACAGACACTGAGTGACAGACAGACACTGAGTGACACTGAGTGACAGACACTGAGTGACAGACACTGAGTGACAGACAGACACTGAGTGACACAGACAGACAGACACTGAGTGACAGACAGACACTGAGTGACAGACAGACACTGAGTGACAGACAGACACTGAGTGACAGACAGACACTGAGTGACATACAGACACTGAGTGACAGACAGACACTGAGTGACAGACAGACACTGAGTGACAGACAGACACTGAGTGACAGACAGACAGACACTGAGTGACAGACAGACAGACACTGAGTGACAGACAGACAGACACTGAGTGACAGACAGACAGACACTGAGTGACAGACAGACAGACACTGAGTGACACAGACAGACAGACACTGAGTGACAGACAGACACTGAGTGACACTGACAGACACTGAGTGACACAGACAGACAGACACTGAGTGACACAGACAGACAGACACTGAGTGACACAGACAGACAGACACTGAGTGACACTGACAGACACTGACAGACACTGAGTGACACAGACAGACAGACACTGAGTGACACAGACAGACAGACACTGAGTGACACAGACAGACACTGAGTGACAGACAGACACTGAGTGACACTGACAGACAGACACTGAGTGACAGACAGACACTGAGTGACAGACAGACACTGAGTGACAGACAGACAGACAGACACTGAGTGACAGACAGACACTGAGTGACAGACAGACACTGAGTGACAGACAGACACTGAGTGACAGACAGACACTGAGTGACAGACAGACAGACACTGAGTGACAGACAGACACTGAGTGACAGACAGACACTGAGTGACAGACAGACACTGAGTGACAGACAGACACTGAGTGACAGACAGACACTGAGTGACAGACAGACACTGAGTGACAGACAGACAGACACTGAGTGACAGACAGACAGACACTGAGTGACAGACAGACAGACACTGAGTGACAGACAGACACTGAGTGACAGACAGACACTGAGTGACACTGAGTGACACTGAGTGACACTGAGTGACACTGACAGACACTGACAGACGCTGACAGACGCTGAGTGACACTGACAGACGCTGAGTGACGCTGACAGACGCTGAGTGACGCTGACAGACGCTGAGTGACGCTGACAGACGCTGAGTGACGCTGACAGACGCTGAGTGACACTGACAGACGCTGAGTGACACTGACAGACATACACTGAGTGATTTGACAATTTCATCTAGCTGTATGTATTATACATTATTATGTATGTAAGTATTTTATATTTTAAGCAATGTAAAATGTAAAACATGCATTTTAAAGTACTTTGCATGCACATTAATATTTGGAAGATACATTTTAACAATTTAACGTACACCTGTCTATGCAGAGAGTGAGGAAGAAGATGACATGGAGCTGGAGGATCAAGATGGCGGTGACAGCGAAACCTCAAATATTATCAATTTTGACACAAGCTTGCCGACCTCGCATGCAGTGAGTTATTACACTTTGGTCACATATTTGTTTGTAGTGTGTGTCTGATTCCATTATGGTTTCTGCAGCGTGGAATGTATCGCCCGCTGTTCTGCTCTTTCCGTTTCACACTTGGAGGGTGTATGATTAATGGGGTGTGTTTGCGTTTCGCCGTCACAGTACCTGGGCATAGATATGGAGGAGTTCCACGGACGCACTCTGCACGATGATGACAGCTGTCAGCTGATCCCAGTGTTACCTCACATACAGATGATGCTAATCCCTGGTCAGACGCTGCCGCTTCACCTCTCTCGGCCGCAGGAAGTCAGCATGGTGCGGGGTCTCATCCAGAGGGACAGGACATTTGCTGTGCTGGCATACAGGTGTGCAAGATGGGAGTCTCGTCATGTGCTTGTGAATAGAAAATAGAGCGCAGAACACTCTTATATGAGATATGGTTTGTGAGGGGTCAAGGATGACAGGAGTTGAGGATTGAAATCCATTTATAACCAGTAGCTGATAGGAGTTGTAACTCTGATGTATATGCAGAGGTGTATGTGACAGGCCTATGTAGCATTTCAAAGCAAACATTAAAATTGTGACAAAAACAAAACCTGAAGTAACTGCTCTGTAATATCTGAAAACCCTACATGTTTACAGCTGAAAGATAGAAAATGATCTGTGCGCGGATATGATCTGTGCGCGGATATGATCTGTGCGCGGATATGATCTGTGCGCGGATATGATCTGTGTGTGTAAAGGATCTGTGCATGGATATGATCTGTGTGTGTAAAGGACCTGTGCGTGGATATGATCTGTGTGTGTAAAGGACCTGTGCGTGGATATGATCTGTGTGTGTAAAGGACCTGTGCGTGGATATGATCTGTGTGTGTAAAGGACCTGTGCGTGGATATGATCTGTGTGTGTAAAGGACCTGTGCGTGGATATGATCTGTGTGTGTAAAGGACCTGTGCGTGGATATGATCTGTGTGTGTAAAGGACCTGTGCGTGGATATGATCTGTGTGTGTAAAGGACCTGTGCGTGGATATGATCTGTGTGTGTAAAGGACCTGTGCGTGGATATGATCTGTGTGTGTAAAGGACCTGTGCGTGGATATGATCTGTGTGTGTAAAGGACCTGTGCGTGGATATGATCTGTGTGTGTAAAGGACCTGTGCGTGGATATGATCTGTGTGTGTAAAGGACCTGTGCGTGGACATGATCTGTGTGTGTAAAGGACCTGTGCGTGGATATGATCTGTGTGTGTAAAGGACCTGTGCGTGGATATGATCTGTGTGTGTAAAGGACCTGTGCGTGGATATGATCTGTGTGTGTAAAGGACCTGTGCGTGGATATGATCTGTGTGTGTAAAGGACCTGTGCGTGGATATGATCTGTGTGTGTAAAGGACCTGTGCGTGGATATGATCTGTGTGTGTAAAGGACCTGTGCGTGGATATGATCTGTGTGTGTAAAGGACCTGTGCGTGGATATGATCTGTGTGTGTAAAGGACCTGTGCGTGGATATGATCTGTGTGTGTAAAGGACCTGTGCGTGGATATGATCTGTGTGTGTAAAGGGTCTGTGCGCAGATATGACCTTTGTGTGTAAAGGGTCTGCGTGCGGATATGATCTGTATGTGTAAAGGGTCTGCGTGCGGATATGATCTGTATGTGTAAAGGGTCTGCGTGCAGATATGATCTGTGTGTGTAAAGGACCTGTGCGCGGAAGTGATTAGTACACGGATATGATCTGTACATGATAAGGATTTCGATGTATCTTTATTCTCTTCACTGCGCTCAGCGCCAGTCTCCAGAGAGAGGCTCATTTTGGAACAACTGCTGAAATATACGCATATCGAGAGGAGCAGGAATACGGGATCGAGACTGTGAAAGTGAAAGCTGTTGGAAGACAGAGGTTCAAAGTCCTGGAGATAAGAACACAGGCGGATGGGTAAGAAAGCGAGGACGATGGAGGGGATTAGCAGATAGAAGGGACGGATCATTAGCTACTGGTGAGATAAAGAGTACAGAATATGACATTCCAGTAAGGAGAACTTCTCATAAGCAACAAAAAGATGGAAAAGGAGGGTCAGGAGAATGTGAGTCAAGAGAGGGAGGGTCAGGCAAGGAAGGAGATTCAGGAGAAGGCTCAGGAGAAAGAGGCTCAGGAGGAGGAACTTCAGGAGGTGCGGGTCAGGAGAAGGAGGCTCAGGAGGTGCCAGTCGGGAGATGGAGGCTCAGGAGGTGCCGGTCAGGAGAAGGAGGCTCAGGAGGTGTGGGTCAGGAGGAGGAGGCTCAAGAGGTGAGGGTCAGAAGAAGGAGGGTCAGGAGAAGGAGGTGAGGGTCAGGAGAAGGAGGCTCAGGAGGTGCTGGTCAGGAGAAGGAGGCTCAGGAGGTGCGGGTCAGGAGAAGGAAGCTCAGGAGGTGCGGGTCAGGAGAAGGAGGCTCAGGAGAAGGAGGCTCAGGAGGTGCGGGTCAGGAGAAGGAAGCTCAGGAGGTGCTGGTCAGGAGAAGGAAGCTCAGGAGGTGCTGGTCAGGAGAAGGAAGCTCAGGAGGTGCGGGTCAGGAGAAGGAGGCTCAGGAGGTGCGGGTCAGGAGAAGGAAGCTCAGGAGGTGCGGGTCAGGATATGGAGGCTCAGGAGGTGTGGGTCAGGAGAAGGAGCCTCAGGAGGTGCGGGTCAGGAGAAGGAGCCTCAGGAGGTGCGGGTCAGGAGAAGGAAGCTCAGGAGGTGCGGGTCAGGAGAAGGAGGCTCAGGAGGTGCGTGTCAGGAGAAGGAGGCTCAGGAGGTGCGTGTCAGGAGAAGGAGGCTCAGGAGGTGCGGGTCAGGAGAAGGAAGCTCAGGAGGTTCGGGTCAGGAGAAGGAGGCTCAGGAGGTGTGGGTCAGGAGAAGGAAGCTCAGGAGGTGCGGGTTGGCTGTTCATTGTGTAACGTGAGGCTAATGAATTTCTTTTCATTGTGATAATGGAGTATCTTCAGTCACCTCTCTCCAATAGTATCCAGCAGGCTCGGGTGCAGATCCTCCCAGAACGACTCCTGCCGTGTCCCATGAATTCTGTTCAGCTGAGTTCTCAGAGTCGACACCAGATCTTTCCACCTATCAAGGCTGCCGGAGGTCGAGGCCAACAGAGTGTGTGCCAGCGGCTGCACAGATATCGCAGGGTACGGCTCAGTATGTGCGTCTGTGTATACAATCCCCAATCTATATCTTCTCATAATGCCTCCTTCCCCTGCTTCCCGACCTGGGATAATATAGTCCTCTGTCTGTAGGACAACTGTCGGCAAAATATGAAGTTCTGTTTAACCCCTTCCCGACAATGGACGTGCCTAACCCTGCGCTGAAAGTCATTTTTTTTTTGCTTTCAGTGCTTTTTCGGTATTGCCACATGGAAGCATTGTGCAATACAAAAAAACCACCACCCGCATTTTGATCGCTCCAGAGAGCGATTTAAGGGCACAGTGCCCTTAAAACGGGTGGTGGTTAAGAGAGCACTGAAAGTGACACATTTTTGCTGTCTGTGCATTTTTTTAGGGGTTCATTTTTTTCCCCCTGTCATTTATTACAGTATAACGCCTTCCTTGCCGTTGATCAGTGCTTTTGCATTGATCTGGCCACAAGGGCTAATTAAACCCACTAGGGGGTGATTGTAAAGTAAATCTTTATTTTTTTTTTTAATATGTCTGAGCACATGTATAGCGCTGACGAGGCTTATGCCCTGATCAGTTTAATGATACATCATCTAGTGATGTATCAGTGGCTGCTGGGCCCCCTGCCACAAGGAGTCATGAGACTCCGGCTGGCAGTGCTGCTGAGAAGTGGGTAGCGCCTAATCACTTTAGGCCAACTATCCCTCCTTTCACTGCGGTTCCTGGCATCAATATTGATGTCACAGGATTAATCCCCTTGCAGTTTGTGCAGATTTTTCTGGGGGATGATGTTTTGGGGGGCATTGTCTCCCAAACAAATATTTTTGCCCAACAGTATATTCGTTCCAAGGTATGGCATCAAGGTGTATAAACTTTGCGATATCGAGAATGGGTACACTCAGGCCTTGCGGGTATATGAGGGAAAGGATTGCCACCTTGACCCTCCAGGTTGCCCAGAATATCTGGGAGCCACTGTCTAGGTTGTTTTTGACCTAATACTCACCCATATCTACAAAGGCTACCACTTGTATGTAGACAAGTGTCTCTTTGTTCAAGCTACTGTACTGCTTACAGTAGCATGCGGTACTGTATGCCAGAACCACATAGGTTTCCCCAAAGATCTGGCACAAACCCGGTTAAGAAAGGGGGGGACCTCCGCTCTGGGCCAAGTGGAGCTCTTGGCTGTAAAGTAAAGAGACAAGAAGGATGTGTGTCTGCTCAGCACCATCCATACAGAGAGGACTGTGGAGGTCGCTGTACGTGGCAGAGCTCAGGTCAACAGAAAGCCAGTGTGCATCAGGGCCTACAATAAGCATCTGGGTGGGGTAAATATCTCAGATCAGCTACTACAGCCCCACCTCATCATGAGAAAATCAAAGGTCTGGTACAAGAAGGTGGCAATTTACCTTATGCAGATGGCAACCCACAATGCTTTTCTTTCTCTGCAAAAAAAAGCAAACCCCAGGAATGAGACTGACAGTTATGCAGTTCCAGCTCCAGGTCATTTCGGGGGTCTTGTACCACAATGCACCTGTCCCCGGGCGGTGATGGGGGAGAACAGGGTTGGGGGCTACTCATTTTATTTTGAAAATACCCCCTTCTCTAAGGAAACAAACCCCCCAAAAAGTGCAGAGTGTGCTACAGCAAGGGGCAGAGAAAGGACACCACTTTTTACTGTCCCGATTGTCCTGGACACCCGGGACTCTGCATTGGAACATGTTTTAAAGTGTATCACACAGTAGCCCATTTTTAATGTTGTTTTTTTTACTGTTCCTCTATCAGCCTTTTTATTATTTTACTTCATGCTCTCCTACATCACAATAAAAAAACAAAGTGTGTGTAAAAAGCAAGATTGAATTTTTTTTTGTTAAAATAGTTGCATCAGAGATATAAATACACCCTGTACCTTGGGCTGCAAACTTTCTAAATATATACACTTTTCATGGAAAAAACCTCAAATGGGGTATGCAAAAGTCCCATCGAAAGATAGGCCTATTCAAACAAATAACTCAAATTCAATTCAAAGGACCAAGTCCTTCAATTGTGCCTCAACCTTCCCAAAAATCCTGGCAAACCTGTGCATGGGGGGCATAGGTATACCCAGGGGGCTTTGCAGAACAAAACCTGGAGTGTTTTCTTGCAGTAATGTATAACCGTCAACTTAATCACAGTCAAAAAGCAATGTGGGTGGAAAAACCAAGGTTGAAAAATTACCACCACACATGTTCTCCCATTTTTGTTGGCTAAATGGTTGCATTAGTGGCATCAATACACCCCATATACAATACCATGGGTTGTCAACTTCTGAAATATATACACTTTCATGGCATTAAAGTGCACAGTGTCTGCAAAAAGTCCCCAAAAGAAGATTGGTAAAAGAATATGTCAAATTAGAAAAATGACTGCATATGTCCCAAATTTGGCATTGCATCCCAACAATCCAAGAAACCTATACATGGGTGGAATCACTGTACTCAGGAGATGTTGCTGAACACATACTGGGTTATGATCAAAATAATGGTATGAAATGAAAGCCCTACTTATGCCGAAAACCCCCCAATATATAATTTGTGTGGGTACGCTAAATCAGAGGGAACAAAATTACAGTTAAACACAAACACCTCAGAAATGTTAAAACAGACATTGTCACCAAGGGAAAGGCAAGGCAAAAAAGTATTGTCACTAAGGGGTTAATTTAAAGATTACAGGCATTTTACATAGAAATGCTTTAATAAAGGAATACAAATAAAGCACCTTATTGACTGTTTAGAATCTTTGCTCTTTATAGCTCTATCAGGGGGCGGACATGTTGTTTAGAATCTTTACTCTGTATAGCACTATCAGGGGCGGACATGTTGTTTAGAATCTTTGCTCGGTATAGCTCTCAGGGGCAGACATGTTGTTTAGAATCTTAATAGAAACATAGAATGTGTCGGCAGATAAGAACCATTCGGTCCATCTAGTCTGCCCAATTTTTTTTTTTTAGTACTTTTATTAGTCCCCCGTTCCCGGTCTTATAGCTAGGATAGCCTTGTGTCTATCCCATGCATGCTTAAAATCCTTGACTGTGTTTACCTCTACCACTTCTGCTGGCAGGCTATTCCATACATCCACTACCCTCTCAGTAAAGTAATGCTTCCTGATATTACTTTTAAATCGTTGCCCCTCCAATTTAAGACTATGTCCTCTAGTTGTGGTAGTTTTTCTTCTTTTAAATATACTCTCTTCCTTTACTGTGTTGATTCCCTTTATGTATTTAAATGTTTCTATCATATCCCCCCTGTTACGTCTTTCCTCCAAGCTATACTTTGCTCTGTATAGCTCTATCGGGATTAACATTGTTTAGACTCTTTTCTCTGTATAGCTCTATCGGGGCGGACATATTGTTTAGAATCTTTGCTCTGTATAGTTCTTTCAGGGGGTGGACATGTTGTTTAGAATCTTTGCTCTGTATAGCTCTATCAGGGGACGGACATGATGTTTAGAATCTTTGCTCTATATAGCTCTATCAGGGGGTGGACATGATGTTTAGAATCTTTGCTCTATATAGCTCTATCAGGGGGCGGACATGTTGTTAGAATCTTTGCTCTGTATAGCTCTATCAGGGGTGGACATGTTGTTTAGAATCTTTGCTCTGTATAGCTCTATCAGGCGGCAGACATGTTGTTTAGAATCTTTGCTCTGTATAGCTCTATCAGGGGACGGACATGATGTTTAGAATCTTTGCTCTGTATAGCTCTATCAGGGGGTGGACATGTTGTTTAGAATCTTTGCTCTATCAGGGGGTGGACATGATGTTTAGAATCTTTGCTCTATATAGCTCTATCAGGGGGTGGACATATTGTTTAGAATCTTTGCTCTGTATAGTTCTTTCAGGGGGTGGACATGTTGTTTAGAATCTTTGCTCTGTATAGCTCTATCAGGGGACGGACATGATGTTTAGAATCTTTGCTCTGTATAGCTATCAGGGGGTGGACATGTTGTTTAGAATCTTTGCTCTATATAGCTCTATCAGGGGGTGGACATGATGTTTAGAATCTTTGCTCTATATAGCTCTATCAGGGGGTGGACATATTGTTTAGAATCTTTGCTCTGTATAGTTCTTTCAGGGGGTGGACATGTTGTTTAGAATCTTTGCTCTGTATAGCTCTATCAGGGGACGGACATGATGTTTAGAATCTTTGCTCTGTATAGCTCTATCAGGGGGTGGACATGTTGTTTAGAATCTTTGCTCTATATAGCTCTATCAGGGGACGGACATGATGTTTAGAATCTTTGCTCTGTATAGCTCTATCAGGGGGTGGACATGTTGTTTAGAATCTTTGCTCTATATAGCTCTATCAGGGGGTGGACATGGTGTTTAGAATCTTTGCTCTGTATAGCTCTATCAGGGGGTGGACATGTTGTTTAGAATCTTGGCTCTGTATAGCTCTATAAGGGGAGGACATGTTTAGAATCTTTGCTCTGTATAGCTCTATCAGGGCAGACATGTTGTTTAGAATCTTTGCTCTGTATAGCTCTATCAGGGCGGACATGTTGTTTAGAATCTTTGCTCTCTATAGGGTAAGGGTACTGGGAATGCGAGTCCGGCCTCTCCAAAGTATGTAGGAGAACTTAGTATACTGTAAGGATTGAGTTATTTGTGGTCCTGAGCATGCTGCTGCTTTTTAACAGCAATAAACTCTGGAAAAGAAACAGAAATACCAAGTGCAAGCAGGACAAGCGACCAAACACGTTCCAGACGATGCATGCTGCTCTTGGTATTTCTGTTTCTTTTCACATCCCGACTCTGTCCCAGTATCTTTGCTGCCTTTGTACATAGCACTGTGTGACTTTATGTTTCATGCCTTGGCAGAGGAAGTTCGTTGGCGCCAGCCTGACATCGTGGCCGTCCTGGCTCTACGCATTGTATGATGCTGTGAGTATCGTAACATTACAGTGACAGAGTGTGTGACTGTGCTGGTCAGCAGATAGTGCAGATGGATCCAGTGCTTTGGCATTGGGTGGAACTGGATCCTGTGGGGTGTAATTGGATCCAGGGGGTTGGCATTGGGTGTAATTGGATCCAGTCGGTTGGCATTGGGTGTAATTGGATCCAGTCAGTTGGCATTGGGTGTAATTGGATCCAGTCGGTTGGCATTGGGTGTAATTAGATGCAGTGCTTTGGCATTAGGTGTAATTGGATCCAGGGGATTGACATTGGGTGTAATTGGATCCAGTCGGTTGGCATTGGGTGTAATTGGATCCAGTCGGTTGGCATTGGGTGTAATTGGATCCTGTCAGTTGGCATTGGGTGTAATTGGATCCAGGGGATTGACATTGGGTGTAATTAGATCCAGTGCTTTGGCATTGGGTGTAATTGGATCCAGTGCTTTGGCATTGGGTGTAATTGGATCCAGTGCATTGGGTGTAATTGGATCCAGTGCTTTGGCATTGGGTGTAATTGGATCCAGTGCTTTGGCATTAGGTGTAACTGGATCCTGTGGGTTGACCATGGCTCTGAGATCTGTGATAGTAAATGTAAGATCTCTCCAGGATTCGCTCATGGAACGAGTGAAGCGGCAGCTGCACGAATGGGACGAGAACCTGCGAGATGATTCCCTGCCCGCGAACCCCATCGGTGAGCTGTGGGACGACCTCTTACACTTCTCTTCAAGCCTTTCCTCCCTTATACTCTCTAGCTATTCTGTGCCCAACACATGGATAATACTGCCGTCACATCACTTCCCCACCTCATGCACTGCTGCTCATACTGGGAAGGTACAGAATGGAAAATGATCTATACATAGTGTTGGCAGAATTGTAGCAAATGAATAAAACCAGAGGAACATGTGTTTAATGTGTTTAATGTGTTTAATGTTTTTGTTTAATGTGTTTAATGTGTTTGTTTAATGTGTTTAATGTGTTTGTTTAATGTGTTTGTTTAATGTGTTTAATGTTTTTGTGGCATCTCCTGCTTATGACATCACCTTATTCCTTGATATGCACATTTCCCACTGAAAAGCAGTTAATTTGCATATCAAGTTACAAGGTGATGTCATAGAACGGGGACACCACAGACATGGTTGTCTCCTAATTCATGCACTTTTGCTAACACAATGTATAGATTTTTTATTCTCTCCATTCACCGTATGAGCAATGGTTAAGTGACGCGTGGCAGAGAATGGTTAGGGTCTTGCAGAGAGTGTGCTGATGACTGATGGGACTTTGTTGCTTTTCCACTGTCAGATTTCTCATACCGAGTAGCAGCCTGTCTGCCTATTGATGACGGTCTACGTATCCAGCTCCTCCAGATTGGGAATGCCATACAGCGGCTCCGCTGTGAGCTGGACATTATGAGCAAAGTGAGTCTAACTTTTATTACCTGACAGACGTTTCCACCTGTGCGGCCTCTGTATGTGACTGTCTGTCTTTCCTCAGTGTACGTCTCTCTGCTGTAAACACTGTCACGACACAGAGATAACCACCAAGAATGAGATATTCAGGTGAGAGGACATTCCTGCTGCTCTGCTCACGGAGGGACCTACTCATTTTACATTCACTGCTACGTCTCGTCTGCTTTGCATATGGCACCTTGCCTGAGGAATGTATTTACAATCATCTTCTTACATCTTACTGTATGGGATTACATTGCTGCTGGGGAGGAGAGGTGTCCGCAATATGAGGAAACGGTGTGATACATATACAGGCAGTATGAGGAAACGGTGTGATACATATACAGGCAGTATGGGGAAACGGTGCGATACATATACAGGCAGTACGGGGAAACGGTGTGATACATATACAGGCAGTATGGGGAAACGGTGTGATACATATACGGGCAGTATGAGGAAACGGTGTGATACATATACGGGCAGTATGGGGAAACGGTGTGATACATATACAGGCAGTATGGGGAAACGGTGTGATACATATACGGGCAGTATGAGGAAACGGTGTGATACATATACAGGCAGTATGAGGAAACGGTGTGATACATATACAGGCAGTATGAGGAAACGGTGTGATACATATACAGGCAGTATGAGGAAACGGTGTGATACATATACAGGCAGTACGGGGAAACGGTGTGATACATATACGGGCAGTATGAGGAAACGGTGTGATACATATACAGGCAGTATGAGGAAACGGTGTGATACATATACAGGCAGTATGAGGAAACGGTGTGATACATATACAGGCAGTATGGGGAAACGGTGTGATACATATACGGGCAGTATGGGGAAACAGTGTGATACATATACAGGCAGTATGGGGAAACGGTGTGATACATATACAGGCAGTATGGGGAAACGGTGTGATACATATACAGGCAATATGGGGAAACGGTGTGATACATATACAGGCAGTATGAGGAAACGGTGTGATACATATACAGGCAGTATGGGGAAACGGTGTGATACTTATACAGGCAGTATGGGGAAACGGTGCGATACATATATGGGCAGTATGGGGAAATGGTGTGATACATATACAGGCAGTATGGGGAAACGGTGTGATACATATACAGGCAGTACGGGGAAACGGTGTGATACATATACAGGCAGTATGGGGAAACGGTGCGATACATATACGGGCAGTATGGGGAAACGGTGTGATACATATACAGGCAGTATGGGGAAACGGTGTGATACATATACAGGCAGTACGGGGAAACGGTGCGATACATATACAGGCAGTATGGGGAAACGGTGTGATACATATATGGGCAGTATGGGGAAACGGTGCGATACATATACAGGCAGTATGGGGAAACGGTGCGATACATATACGGGCAGTACGGGGAAACGGTGCCGATACATATATGGGCAGTATGGGGAAACGGTGTGATACATATACGGGCAGTATGGGGAAACGGTGTGATACATATACGGGCAGTATGGGGAAACGGTGTGATACATATACGGGCAGTACGGGGAAACGGTGCGATACATAAGGGCAGTACGGGGAAATGGTGCGATACATATACGGGCAGTACGGGGAAATGGTGCGATACATATACGGGCAGTACGGGGAAACGGTGCCGATACATATATGGGCAGTATGGGGAAACGGTGTGATACATATACAGGCAGTATGGGGAAACGGTGCGATACATATACGGGCTGTACAGGGAAACGGTGCGATACATATACGGGCAGTATGGGGAAACGGTGCGATACATATACGGGCAGTATGGGGAAACGGTGCGATACATATACGGGCAGTACGGGGAAACGGTGCGATACATATACAGGCAGTACGGGGAAACGGTGCGATACATATACAGGCAGTACGGGGAAACGGTGCGATACATATACAGGCAGTACGGGGAAATGGTGCGATACATATACAGGCAGTACGGGGAAATGGTGCGATACATATACGGGCAGTACGGGGAAATGGTGCGATACATATACGGGCAGTACGGGGAAACGGTGCCGATACATATATGGGCAGTATGGGGAAACGGTGTGATACATATACGGGCAGTATGGGGAAACGGTGCGATACATATACGGGCAGTACAGGGAAACGGTGCCGATACATATACGGGCCGTATGGGGAAATGGTGCTGAGACATATACGGCAGTACAGGGAAACGGTGCAGATACATACACGAGCAGTACGGGGAAACAATGTCGATACAGGCATTACGAGGGGAGACAGAGTATTGATCATTGTGCTGTCTCTCGCAGTGAGTGAAGGTAAATCTAAATGTTTGAGAGATGTTTGTTTTTCTAAGCTGTAGGCTGACTGTCTCATAGTCCTCTGATGTGTACTCTTGCAGTCTCTCACTCTGTGGGCCGATGGCTGCGTATGTGAATCCTCACGGATATGTACATGAGACTCTGACCGTCTACAAAGCGTCTCGGCTGAGCTTAGTGGGGCGATCATCAACAGAAAACAGCTGGTTCCCAGGGTGAGTGAGACTCAGGATTCATGTGATGCACTGCTCTCTAGACCTTGTGGATCTCCTAGTCTGTGATGCTGATATCTGGAAAGGTTTGCTTTTACTTCTCTCTCTACTAGTCAAACTGATCTTAGTAATATATTACAAAAAACACTCCTTTCAGTTTCATTCCATCGATTTTCTCTGGAGCAGTTTATTTGCCTCCACGGAAAGGGTCTATACCCAGAACATGTCCCAGAGCGGATATTGTCCATGTCAAACATATGAGGGTTGGTTCTAATGCAAAAAGCAGGTTAGGGCACTCAGAGTAGGTGGGAGTACCCCAAAGTGGGTGGAGCTGGGCTTAATCCCACCCCTGTCCACCCAGCAAATATCTGTACTAGAGACCAGGCAACAGCCTGTCCAACCTGGTGTCTTTATGGCCAGCCATGCAAGAATTCACAAATGTGTTAATTTGTTTAGAAATGTCTTAGTTTCCGTCTTCTCGCGTTTCCCAATCCATTGGGACCGTATTAATTTCCGTGTTCTTCTTTCCCTGCCAGCTTCGCTTGGACAATCGCACAGTGCAGTGTCTGTGGGAGCCATATGGGCTGGAAGTTTTCTGCAGTTAAAAAGGATCTATCTCCCCAGAGGTTTTGGGGGTTGACCCGATCAGCTCTGCAGCCCCGGATCCCAGAGCCGGAAGATGAGGAGGAGAGAAGGGGTCAGTCCCCAATCCTTTGCCTGTGAATTCTTCGTCAACGAGCATGGACTCTAATCACTGCACTGCTTTGTTTCGTGTCTTGTCAGCTCCTGCGCAGAGCTAGGTGTGGACGTAGGGTAATTCCTGCCCATACCCTCTCCCCTTGACATGGCATCTTTTCTGAAGGTTCCAGGGTAATCATAAGAGCTCCCCACCAGCCAACGTCCATGGGCCTGCTCTATGGGAAGGAAGCAGGATCAAAGAATCAAACCGACCAGGAAATCCCGTGGGCTGCTCATCACTACATTTAAGGTTTATTTCATAGCCTTTGGCCTCAAATTCTTTGTTCCTCTCAAAACTCTCCTCACCCAACATCTGTGCCTCTGCTCTCGCCCCGTTGCCGTCCCTGACTTGGCTACACACGTTACCCTGTAATGGTTCACTTGTGATGTCTGTCCGGGCGATACTGGGCTCTCTTACTGTCTTGTTTTATAGTATAGGCTTATAGTATATATCTTGCATTCTGGGAAGGATGTGCAGGCTGAAGCAAGACACTAAGAGCGCCATACGGTGGTGAGAAGGCCAATAGTCCGATTAATGAAGCTGAAGCCTCCTATTTTTCCCCTGCACTTTTACCTCTATTCGTGGAACACATATCAGTGTGAGGATCTGCTTTCTTGTACTCCTAGTTTATTTCTCTCTGTTGAATGAGAAGTGAATATTGCACTGCAAAATGTCTAAATCATAGAAATAAACGAAATATCAAAGTGTACAGACTGGAAAAGCAAATGACTCCTTTATTGACTTTATCTCGTAACATCAATAAATAGGACTCTGTCACCTAAACCTTGTTTATACTGGAAACGTGGAGAATAAAAAAAACGAATGAAATATAAGCTAAACGCAGGGGTTATGTATAAAAACTCTGCACTCCAAAGTGTTGGGAGTTTTATAAAAAAGGCACAATTGTCGTTTGGTTTGTATAACTGACTCCGCTTTTTTATAACTCCTGATAATTTGCAGTGTGGGGGGAGGGACACTGGCAGAGCTTCCACGACACAAATCAGGCATTTTGTTGCTGGTGTTGCAGAGTTTATACATAACCCCCATTGTGTTAACAGAATTGCAAAGAAATACATGAATTAAGGGAAAAGTGCTTTAACTGTATGTGTGGTGTCACCTGATTATGACATCTGTAGCTTGATAGATGAACTGCTTTCAATGTGTAATTTGCAGATCATGTGACAGTGATGTCAAACTGAAAACTCCACAGAGACGCATTTAAAACATATTTTTTTAATTATTCCCTGCATTCAGAGTATGAACAATATTTAGGTGACAGAGTCCTTTTAACATCATACAACTAAACGATCAAATAAAAAGATGTAGCATACTTTAACAGTCCGCGAGTACATTGCATCCAAGCGTCCATCAAGGGCTAGCAGCGGCTTCAGGGCCTCTACTTATTACGGTCACGAGCTGCTCTCTTGGCCAACGCTGTTCAAAAGTTCATCTTTTCCAGTCTGGTAGCCACTTTCCTTCCAACGTTCCCGGAGCTCCAGGAGGATCTTCCCGATCTCTTTTCCTGATGAGATTCCCATTCGTCTCAAGTCATGGCCACTCACTGGGAAGCGTGGCAGGGTCCACACCTCCATTTCCCTCAGGAGTGACTCCTCTCCCTGGTATTTCAGCAATTCACACACCTTTTTATGGGCATCGGGCTCACGTGACTGAAAGGAAGAGGTTAGCAGAGATATAGTGAGGGCAACAGACACGGCTTAGTGGGAGCTCTGTATAACGGGGCAAAGTTCTAAAAGTGATCCATTACCCATGGAAACCAATGGAATGTTCTTACTGATTACATCATCTTTAGAACTTTACCCCAGAAATCCCCTTTATAAAGAACCGGTATTGAGTTCTCTCCCTCGAGTGTCACTCACATCAATCACATAGTCCTGAAAGACTTTGAGTGGTGCTGGCTCCTTGGAGTCGGAGGTCAGCTCCCGGCGTTGCTTCAGTAAAAATAAAGCCAGGTTCTTCTCCTCTTTGGAGATCTTGAGCCGGACATCTAGTTGGTGGACAGTATTCGGATGTGAAAAGAGTGCGCTCAGAAGCGTTAGGGGCTTAGGAGACAGGCGCTCTGCACGCGTGCAAACACGGGAAAATTCCTCCAGGTTCCCATCTTCCGGTAATCCTGGCAGGGAAAGCGAAATTCATTACATACTATAAACTTCCCCGCAAGATGACCCCCCCCCCCCTTTACTGTGGTGATCATTAATTGATTCCAGCAGAACATATGCTCATGGCATCTCCAGCGGGAGATAAAACCTTGAATATTTCTTCAGAAGATATCTCACAGAGAGAGTAATGTCATAATTCAATGCACTTTGCTGACTCTCACTTTTTACATTTTTGTTCTCGTGTGTTTTGTTTAGAAGATATCCCTGATACAGTGCGTTAGACAGCAAGAACTAGGAGACTTACTTTTCTCCAGTGTCTGTCTGTGGTCGTGGTCTGTCATAGCGACACTTGACCAGATCATTAGGGGCATTAGCAAAGACTTCAATAAACAGAAAATGGAAAAACACACAGTCGAGGAGCAGAAATGGAAAACACGG
This sequence comes from Pelodytes ibericus, assembly GCA_036172795.1. Taxonomy (NCBI): domain Eukaryota; kingdom Metazoa; phylum Chordata; class Amphibia; order Anura; family Pelodytidae; genus Pelodytes; species Pelodytes ibericus. Next base: position 84,601,467 of record CM069865.1, read on the forward strand.
TGTCTTTCGCGTTTTACATTTTACACTGTGTGTTTTTCCATTTTCTGTTTTTTGCTGCCAACCCGATGGGGCATCGACAAAACACCAGTATGGTTTTGGGCAATGCTAATTAGCTCACGCATGACGTGTATGAACATTATCAGAGGTTTTATTTCTCTTGTATACATATAAGCAAAGGCTTATCAAACTGAAAGACCAATAAGGAGGGTGTTTGTTACCAACAGACCCTACCCTTTTTGAGGAATTTACTCATCTTGTAAAAGGGCAGAGCTTGGATTAAAAGATTACTGGCAAAATATTAAAATCACCCACCCACATGAGGGGCCACTCCAAGTTCATAAATGATCTTAATCAGGTGGTTGACATGATTTCCTTCCAGGATCTTCTTCAGCTCCACCCAGATCCGTTCCCCAGAGATGCCACTGAGGCCAGGGGCGTTTTCTTTAATTGCGTTTAGCGTTGCCGGTGAATGGACCCCGGGGTGTTCGCAAATCCTCCCATAAAACCTGCAATCAAACTGTCAGTAGGAATCTGAGACGAGGCCCATGAAAGAGGAACACGTCACATACAGGGGAAACGTATGTTGCTGCCACAGAAACAAGGTAACATTACAGGTCATCGGACGTCCACTTAAAGGGACTGTGAATTTAAAGAACTGGAAATGATCTATACATTGTGTTGGCAGAATTGAAAAAAATGCCTAAAATAAGACAAATATGTTTGGAATGTGTCTGTGTCGCCTGCTTATGACATCGCCTTGTGTCTTGATATGCAAATTAACTCATTTTTAATGGAACATGCGTAATTTGCATATCAAGCCACAAGGTGATGTCATAAGCAGGCGACACATTTTAACATATCTTTCTCTAAGCAGAATCACATAAAATAACACAACGTATAGATAAAGTTTGATTCTCTACAGTCACAGTACGAGCAATGTTTGTGTGAGAGTTTATCCCTGTCATCCATAATGTCCTGCAGTGAGCACCATCCAGGGGAGCAGCAGTTACACCTGCGCCTCACCTGAGGTAGCGGAGAATTCGCAAATAATCCTCTTGAATTCGCTGAGCTGGTTCTCCAACAAACCGAACGCACCTGTTTTCTAAATCTTCGTAGCCATTAAAATAATCATACAGAGTCCCGTCAAATCCTGAAAACAGAGCAGGGAGAGGACGACAGATTATATTACAGGAGTAAGGAAGTACAGTGACTAATATAATAGGGGGGTACACAGAGTGAACCCAAAAAGGCAAAATATTCACAGTGAGAATAAAATAGTATGCATTTATAGAAGAGTTAGGCGGACCTCACAGTGCCATAGCTGATGCACTGCTCATTAACGTAACAGATAACCATGTGCATTACCCAGAAACATGGAGTTAATGGTCAGGTCTCGCCTCTCCGCATCCCTTTCCCAGTCCGTGGTGAATTCCACCTCTGCGTGGCGTCCGTCTGTTTGCAAGTCAATCCTCAGGGTCGTTATCTCAAAGTTTTGTTCATTAATCTGAAAGAAAAAGAGAAAAATAAGTTATGCTACAAAAATTACAGGTTTGCGGGCAGAAGGTAATGTATTGAAGCAAACACGTGACGTCCACTGATTAATGGGGGAGCAGGACACTATGATCCAGTCACCATAGAAGCTAATTAAATGTCCCTGCTGATTAAATCACTTATAGAATGATCTTTAGACCAGAGTTTGACAAATCCCGGGAGCCAGGGGCTCCTAAACCTTTTGGATTGTTTTACTAATAACTCTTTGGAGGATCCTTTTTTCCTGGCTCCGAACATTGGTCTGTGTGGCTCCTGCAGTCTACAGTAATGTGTCAAACTATAAGGATGTCCCCCTAGTCCCACCCTGAAAGTATTCTGCATCTGCCTCACACAATCCAATGTGACAGTAAGAGGTGATCAGATCACACATAGCGATAAAACATGCATGTGTTAATACATCCATCTCACCCGAGCGGTAACTGTGCCATGCTTCTCGCCCTTATTATTAATCAGGCGTACACCTGATTTGATGAACATCTCCTTCATTTGGTCAGGCGTGGCTGTCGTTGCAAAGTCTACATCATGTGGCTGTTTCCCCGTGAGCAGATCGCGCACGGCTCCTCCTGCTATGCGCAGCTCATATTTCTCCTTCGAAAAGAGACCTGTAACAAAGGATTAAATCACATTTAAAGATATTAATATCTGAGCTGATTGTTCCGCATTTAGAGCTCTGAAAAACAGCAGGCGCATGGCTGCATCTTTCTTCTTCTGCATCTATATCGGTGACAGTCACAAGAAGACCCGTCCAAAGAACTTGTTTATCATCTTAGAGAAATTACACACTGAATAATACCAAACGATACATAAATTGCTGGCACCAGCCGGTCGGTTACCGGCATGAGTCCTCTGGCTTGTATTTATGGGAAGGTAATGTGGCGTCCTATACGTATATAAATATAACTGTACTGGCCGCACCGCCTGCCATAGGTGCACATTGCATGAGACTCACCTGAAAGAGTCTTCAAGCCTTCGGTGAAGAGAGAGTTCAGCTGCTCGGATTGCAGCCGCATGGTGGAAAGATGGCGGCTCAGTGTCCAGACTCGTCCCAGCATCCGACGCAAAGTGGGCAGCGGCCTGTGGAAGGGAGAGCGCGGAGTTAACAGACATTACATGGGATATATCATGAGAACATACACAGGGAAGAGCAATACTGGGGCCCAGTGCTAAATATGGAGCAGTAACCATGGAAACCAATGGAATGTTCCTGCTGCTTGCTCCACTTTTAGAACTCTGCGCCGTGTGGCTGGCTCAGCATGATGGGAGCTGCAGTGCTGTGAGTGGCTTACAATCTGTACATATATAGGGCGCAGGTGATCCTATTCCATGCTCCAGGAATCGGTTACACCTCTAATATCGGTATCAGAGATCCTACCTCACACAAGCAAACCTTCAACACGTCTTCCGCCAGTCCTGACGTCATAGCCCGGCGCCTGGAACAGGGCAAGGTCACGTTGCGTTCCACAGCGCCATGTTGTGGTTGGCAGTGGGCTGATCTCGCGGCAACTTCGTGATAAACACCGGTTATAGAGCTCAGCGGGAAAATACGTGGACACTGAGTGACTGACTGACTAACTAACTGCCCCCTTATACTGACTGACCCCATTATACTGACTGACTGACTGACTGACAAACTAACTGCCCCCTTATACTGACTGACCCCATTATACTGACTGACTGACAAACTAACTGCCCCCTTATACTGACTGACTAACTAACTGCCCCCTTATACTGACTGACCCCATTATACTGACTGACTGACAAACTAACTGCCCCCTTATACTGACTGACCCCATTATACTGACTGACTGGCTGACTGACAAACTAACTGCCCCCTTATACTGACTGACCCCATTATACTGACTGACTGACAAACTAACTGCCCCCTTATACTGACTGACTAACTAACTGCCCCCTTATACTGACTGACCCCATTATACTGACTGACTGACTGACTGACAAACTAACTGCCCCCTTATACTGACTGACCCCATTATACTGACTGACTGACTGACAAACTAACTGCCCCCTTATACTGACTGACCCCATTATACTGACTGACTGGCAAACTAACTGCCCCCTTATACTGACTGACCCCATTATACTGACTGACTGACTGACTGACAAACTAACTGCCCCCTTATACTGACTGACCCCATTATACTGACTGACTGACAAGCTAACTGCCCCCTTATACTGACTGACCCCATTATACTGACTGACTGGCAAACTAACTGCCCCCTTATACTGACTGACCCCATTATACTGACTGACTGACTGACTGACAAACTAACTGCCCCCTTATACTGACTGACCCCATTATACTGACTGACTGACAAACTAACTGCCCCCTTATACTGACTGACCCCATTATACTGACTGACTGGCAAACTAACTGCCCCCTTATACTGACTGACTAACTAACTGCCCCCTTATACTGACTGACCCCATTATACTGACTGACTGGCAAACTAACTGCCCCCTTATACTGACTGACCCCATTATACTGACTGACTGGCAAACTAACTGCCCCCTTATACTGACTGACCCCATTATACTGACTGACTGACAAACTAACTGCCCCCTTATACTGACTGACTAACTAACTGCCCCCTTATACTGACTGACCCCATTATACTGACTGACTGACTGACATACTGACTGACCCCATTATACTGACTGACTGACTGACATACTGACTGACCCCATTATACTGACTGACCCCATTATACTGACTGACTGACTGACAAACTAACTGCCCCCTTATACTGACTGACCCCATTATACTGACTGACTGACTGACAAACTAACTGCCCCCTTATACTGACAAACTAACTGCCCCCTTATACTGACTGACTGACAAACTAACTGCCCCCTCGTACTGTCTGACTGACCCCCTCGTACTGTCTGACTGACCCCCTCGTACTGACTGACTGATCCCCTCGTACTGACTGACTGACCCCCTCGTACTGACTGACTGACCCCCTCGTACTGTCTGACTGACCCCCTTGTACTGACTGACTGATCCCCTCGTACTGACTGACTGACCTCCTCGTACTGACTGACTGACCCCCTCGTACTGACTGACTGACCCCCTCGTACTGACTGACTGACCCCCTCGTACTGTCTGACTGACCCCCTCGTACTGTCTGACTGACCTCCTCGTAGTGACTGACTGACCTCCTCGTAGTGACTGACTGACCCCCTCGTACTGACTGAATGACCCCCTCGTACTGTCTGACTGATCCCCTCGTACTGTCTGACTGACCTCCTCGTAGTGACTGACTGACCCCCTCGTACTGACTGACTGACCCCCTCGTACTGACTGAATGACCCCCTCGTACTGACTGACTGACCTCCTCGTACTGACTGACTGACCCCCTCGTACTGACTGACTGATCCCCTCGTACTGACTGACTGATCCCCTCGTACTGACTGACTGACCCCCTCGTACTGACTGACTGATCCCCTCGTACTGACTGACTGACCCCCTCGTACTGACTGACTGATCCCCTCGTACTGACTGACTGATCCCCTCGTACTGACTGACTGACCCCCTCGTACTGACTGACTGACCCCCTCGTACTGACTGACTGACCCCCTCGTACTGACTTACTGACTGACTGACCCCCTCGTACTGACTGACTGATCCCCTCGTACTGACTGACTGACCAACTCGTAGTGACTGACTGACCCCCTCGTACTGACTGACTGACCCCCTCGTACTGACTGACTGACCCCCTCGTACTGTCTGACTGACCCCCTCGTACTGTCTGACTGACCTCCTCGTAGTGACTGACTGACCTCCTCGTACTGACTGACTGACCCCCTCGTACTGACTGAATGACCCCCTCGTACTGTCTGACTGATCCCCTCGTACTGTCTGACTGACCTCCTCGTAGTGACTGACTGACCCCCTCGTACTGACTGACTGACCCCCTCGTACTGACTGAATGACCCCCTCGTACTGACTGAATGACCCCCTCGTACTGACTGACTGACCTCCTCGTACTGACTGACTGATCCCCTCGTACTGACTGACTGATCCCCTCGTACTGACTGACTGATCCCCTCGTACTGACTGACTGACCCCCTCGTACTGACTGACTGACCCCCTCGTACTGACTGACTGATCCCCTCGTACTGACTGACTGACCCCCTCGTACTGACTGACTGACCCCCTCGTACTGACTGACTGACCCCCTCGTACTGACTGACTGACCCCCTCGTACTGACTGACTGACCCCCTCGTACTGACTGACTGACCCCCTCGTACTGACTTACTGACTGACTGACCCCCTCGTACTGACTGACTGATCCCCTCGTACTGACTGACTGACCCACTCGTAGTGACTGACTGACCCCCTCGTAGTGACTGACTGACCCCCTCGTACTGTCTGACTGACCCCCTCGTACTGACTGACTGATCCCCTCGTACTGACTGACTGACCCCCTCGTACTGACTGACTGACCCCCTCGTACTGACTGACTGACCCCCTCGTACTGACTGACTGACCCCCTCGTACTGACTGACTGACCCCCTCGTACTGACTGACTGACCCCCTCGTACTGACTGACTGACCTCCTCGTACTGACTGACTGATCCCCTCGTACTGACTGACTGACCCCCTCGTACTGACTGACTGACCCCCTCCTACTGACTGACTGACCCCCTCCTACTGACTGACTGACCCCCTGGTACTGTCTTACTGACCCCCTCGTACTGTCTGACTGACCCCCTCGTACTGACTGACTGACCCCCTCGTACTGACTGACTGACCTCCTCGTACTGTCTGACTGATCCCCTCGTACTGACTGACTGACCCCCTCGTACTGACTGACTGACCCCCTCGTACTGACTGACTGACCCCCTCGTACTGACTGACTGACCCCCTCGTACTGACTGACTGACCTCCTCGTAGTGACTTATATTAAGGAAAGCAGCATGATCTAAAACCGTACAATATACAAATGTAATTGATAAAATAATAAGTAATACAATATTAGAAAATACTATTACATGCCATTAAATACATATAACAGCAAAAGCATTTTAACCACATCCTTCTATATGCATTTTTGCTGTTATATGTATTAATGTAAATACGTGAAATGAGACTGGGATTTGCCAAAGTAGCTGGAACATTTCTCCAATACAGTATTACTAGCAAACTGGAGGTCAAACGAACCCCTTAGAAGAGGTACGGACACATACCAAAACTGTAATAACGTAATGTATAGGGACACAATGTATCACCAAAACCTTTCATGTAAATGATTTGTAAGATAACATACAGCTAGTTTGCCCATTACTTAATGCCAGAGTTTGCCCATTAAAATATTCCCCAGTCCTGTGCCAAATAAAATATAGCGCCCTCCTCCCCATTTCCCCAGTACGACGTGCAGGAGGAGGCAAGCAGCAATGACAGCAAGCCTGGAGCTGCATCAGATGTGGGCTGCCATAGTGTAACTGGGTGAGATGACATGACTGCACACGCGACACCATTTGGAAAGCTCTGGCCTCTCTTTATTGCACAGACCCTCTAATTAGTTCGCAGTTTGGAAGTATAAATGTAGATTGTGACAAGCACGTTCACATATGTGTGAAATTAACAGACTTCTTGTTAATTCAAGTGTTTATTTCATTATCAGGCTGAATGATAACGAGGTTTGTTCACTTGTCAGTAGAACATGTCTGCTGTGCTGAAGATCTGTCTGGTTTTATCAGTAAGAGGTGAGTTTTATTATCTGTGTAGATTGATGTCATGTTTATATAAAAAGACAACTCTCAGAATACATTAAGAATACAAACAAAACACCTTGTTGAGCCCTCTTTGCTTTATTAGGCACTACAGCTGTTGGGGACTAGATCTACCACGGGGCGGACATGTTGGGTCAGATGAAGGAATATCTGCCCCAAGATTCTAAACATGTCTGCCCCTTGATAGAACTATACAGAGCAAAGATTCTAAACAGCATGTCCACCCCCTGATATAGCTATACAGAGCAAAGATTCTAAACAGCATGTCCACCCCCTGATAGTGCTATACAGAGCAAAGATTCTAAACAACATGTCCGCCCCCTGATAGAGCTATACATAGCAAAGATTCTAAACAACATGTCTGCCCCTTGATAGAGCTATACAGTTCAAAGATTCTAAACAACATGTCCACCCCCTGATAGAGCTATACAGAGCAAAGATTCTAAACACCATGTCCACCCCCTGATAGAGCTATACAGAGCAAAGATTCTAAACAACATGAAGTTCGACAAGTGCCATTTATCCCTTTAGTTTTAGTAACCTTGTTATTTAATTTTATCCACTCATATTGGATCAATTTGAAAATGTAACAATCAGCACTCCACCTAGAAAGTGGCCTGTACTAGCTTTATGAGAGGAATTCTTTATGTATTAAAGTGTTGAGAACTAATTACAGAAGGAATCAGTGACATATCCTTTGTGTGCTGTGTTTGCGCCGCACACTAATGTACAATCCCGCGCTGATGCATTATTTTTGTGGTTTGTGTGCCGGTCTGTTCGGAGTACAAACAGGTGTGCGCTGATCAGACTCGCACAAATGAAAAGTCTATGAAGTTATTTACGTATAATTTTCGTCCTGGTTGAATCGCCAACGGAGTGAGTGATTGATGTGAAATTCATGCGGCCGTCGGCCTCTCGGTTATATTTGTTATTTTTTCAGGGTTTATGTGTTATCTGTTCGTTTCACACCTCTCACTCATTAGCAGGATATGCCACTACAAGCAACAGGGAGAATGAGTACATAGTGTGAGGTTCAGGTGATGCATCAAACCCTCATTCACCACTTATAAGTTACACCAGACCTCACCTCAAACACAACTTACTTCTTTAATTCTTTATTTTATTACTGAGTAACATATGATATGTAAGACATGGAATCTGCTCAGCCGACATGTAATCCGGTCAGCCGACATGTAATCCGGTCAGCCGACATGGGTGGAATCTGGTCAGCCGACATGGGTAGAATCTGGTCAGCCGACATGTAATCCGGTCAGCCGACATGTAATCCGGTCAGCCGACATGTAATCCGGTCAGCCGACATGGGTGGAATCTGGTCAGCCGACATGGGTGGAATCTGGTCAGCCGACATGTCCCTAATCAGAGGCTCCAGAGTGCCACATGTAGCACGCGTGTTATAGGGTCACACTCGCTGCTATAGGTGATAACCATAAACAGACATCATGCCTGGCAGAGCCTGCCGCTGGATTCAGGAGTGAATATTGCTCACGTTCCCCAATGCAGATTTATTGGAGTGTTGGAGGGGAAGACATATTCACAAACCGGAGCTGGTCGCTAGTAACAGAAATGTGTGACTTAAACCCCAGTGTGTATGCAGTGTAACAGTGTAACTGCTGCTGGACCACAGGAAGGCGCTGTTCTCTGTACCTTCATGTCAGCTAATTGGAGGAGAAAGTGACTCTGCTATCAGAGGGCTTGTTTAACGAGCAGACCCTCCATGAGGATTACAAATAACTCAAGGATGACATGGTTTATGTGACAGAACTCAAGCTGCTTCTGCTTCAGTTGAGGTGAAGAAAATCCCAGTATTAGAAAAAGATCTCTAATTGAACAGAGCTTCTCTTAGATCTTCTATTAACTGTCCCCATGTATAGTCTAACCTACTCCACCTCTTGTTGTATAACTATAATCCTCAAAATAATGCTTTCTGTCTGTAACCTGTAACCTCAATTTGGTGCACTTTAGCAAGACCCTCACAAGGGGGTTTGCTTTGGGACATTTCAAAATGCCTTTGAGCCCTCTGTGCACAGTATAGCTCTCAGAGGTCAGACATGGTGGGTCAGATGAAGTTAGATCTGCCCATTTGGACAGGGCGTCCATCACTCCTATTTTGTGTCGTTTTTTACCGTTCTTTTGTAAAAAATACAAAAAAATAAAAAGTGTACCCTGCGCTATAATCAATGTGAGCAGCACTCTAGTAGTGTGTCACTAAACCACACACACAGAATATGTCACACGACGCAACCTTCAGGCTACCTCATATGTAAGCAGATGTTATTTATATTAAAAGTGTTTTTTACTATCACTAATTGTATACTTGCCTGTTCTGTCTTGGAGCTTATCTGCATAGAAGATCAATATTCCAGATCCCTCCTGACAGTTACCTGCTCTCATGTGTCATTATCATCCTTAAGTCTGTGAGTGCATTACCTCAAGGGAGACTCAGTTTCTCCTGGTTCTCAACTTCTCACAGACAACTTCACTTAAGTCACCTAAAAGGTGTTTATTTATTGTGTTTCACAGTTTTGTTCCTTTTTACAGTTCTTTTGTGTTTACCTTTATTGTACAGTGAATAGGATGATGTTTTATAAATGAAAGTAATGATAATCTATAACAATGTCATTTAAAAACTGACCTGTTCACAACACTGGTTTCATGGTCTCACATTACAGGTATATAATATCCAAAGTATCCATTAATCCAAAATGATTGTGACCACAAGTATTTTGGATAACAGATCATTTTCATCAATAAGGTATATTAAAGGCTCTTAGCACTTATGGAATACAGTAATATCAATGGAAATACTGTACCACTATTACTGTGATGTGAGGCATTGCTGGGAACCTGACGTTTGGTGCGTCAGACCTGCACACGTGTCATTGTGTTACCCTTTGTGGGTGTGGGGGAATCCGAGCATGCATGGATTGGCTATATCACAGCTTGAGGGCTGACACTGAGTACTTTCTAGTGCACTTGTATTCTTACAGGGGTGTGTGGAACTTGTAGCAAAATCCAAATATTTTTTGGGATAACAGATCATTCTGTATAATGGATTTTTTGATAAAGGTTACTCAACATGTAGGTATATTTTAGGGTGGGCCAGCTTTAATTTGAGATTACACTGAAGTCAGCATTATATAGCTTCTTGTAAACAATCTACTTTTAATATTTGGTATAGTAAAGTGTAGATGTGAGTGTGCAAATCATACAACGTAGTACATCTAACCATATGTGTGAAATGCCCAGAAGCAATGTATGTTGGAGAAACAGGACAAGCATTGCACAAACCGTTTAATTCCCTCAGACATGCTATCAATTAGAACATTTCTGCCAACATGGACACAGTATCCAGGATGGGAAGCATTTTGTACTGATGGGACACAGTATCCAGGATGGGAAGGTGTTGGTACTGATGGGACACAGTATCCAGGATGGGAAGCTTTTGGTACTGATAGGACACAGTATCCAGGATGGGAAGCTTTTGGTACTGATGGGACACAGTATCCAGGATGGGAAGCTTTTGGTACTGATGGGTCACAGTATCCAGGATGAGCAGCTTTTGGTACTGATGGGGCACAGTATCCAGGATGGGAAGGTGTTGGTACTGATGGGACACAGTATCCAGGATGGGAAGCTTTTGGTACTGATGGGACACAGTATCCAGGATGCGAAGCATTTGGTACTGATGGGACACAGTATCCGGGATGTGAAGCTTTTGGTACTGATGGGACACAGTATCCAGGATGGGAAGCTTTTGGTACCGATGGGACACAGTATCCAGGATGGGAAGCATTTGGTACTGATGGGGCACAGTATCCAGGATGGGAAGCTTTTGGTACTGATGGGGCACAGTATCCAGGATGGGAAGCATTTGGTACTGATGGGACACAGTATCCAGGATGGGAAGCTTTTGGTACTGATGGGACACAGTATCCAGAATGGGAAGCTTTTGGTACTGATGGGACACAGTATCCGGGATGGGAACCATTTGGTACTGCTGGGACACAGTATCCGGGATGTGAAGCTTTTGGTACCGATGGGACACAGTATCCAGGATGGGAAGCTTTTGGTACCGATGGGACACAGTATCGAGGATGTGAAGCTTTTGGTTCTGATGGGACACAGTATCCAGGATGGGAAGCTTTTGGTACTGATGGGACACAGTATCCAGGATGAGAAGCATTTGGTACTGATGGGGCACAGTATCCAGGATGGGAAGCTTTTGGTACTGATGGAACACAGGATCCAGGATGGGAAGCTTTTGGTTCTGTTGGGACACAGTATCCAGGATGGGAAGCTTTTGGTACTGTTGGGACACAGGATCCAGGATGGGAAGCTTTTGGTACTGATGGGACACAGTATCCAGGATGGGAAGCTTTTGGTACTGTTGGGACACAGTATCCAGGATGAGAAGCATTTGGTACTGATGGGACACAGTATCCAGGATGGGAAGCTTTTGGTACTGATGGGACACAGTATCCAGGATGAGAAGCATTTGGTACTGATGGGGCACAGTATCCAGGATGGGAAGCTTTTGGTACTGATGGAACACAGGATCCAGGATGGGAAGCTTTTGGTTCTGTTGGGACACAGTATCCAGGATGGGAAGCTTTTGGTACTGTTGGGACACAGGATCCAGGATGGGAAGCTTTTGGTACTGATGGGACACAGTATCCAGGATGGGAAGCTTTTGGTACTGTTGGGACACAGTATCCAGGATGAGAAGCATTTGGTACTGATGGGACACAGTATCCAGGATGGGAAGCTTTTGGTACCGATGGGACCCAGTATCCAGGATGGGAAGCTTTTGGTACTGATGGGACACAGTATCCAGGATGAGAAGCATTTGGTACTGATGGGACACAGTATCCAGGATGGGAAGCTTTTGGTACCGATGGGACACAGTATCCAGAATGGGAAGCTTTTGGTACTGAAAGGATTGTTTCGCACCCAGAGGGAAAGAAAAATAGGGGAGGTCAAATTAATATGCTAGTTTATGTCTTTAATAGACAGTGAATTTATCACCTTGCTAATTAATATTCTTTTTTTGCTGCAGTGGACTTATTTAAAACTGCAAACATTTGACACCTTTATGGATGTGGCATGTGTCGATTTTATGGCCCTCCTAACCAGGGAGTGGAGGGATCAGAGATGCTCTGACTGCACTGATTTTATCTGTTGGATCTCTATAGTACTGCTGAGAACATTCTTCAACAACCTGGGATTTTCTTGCTTTTTTTTTTTAAAGCTGTTAACTATGTTTTTATTATTAGGAATTTAGTTTCAGCCTCATTTATGCCTGAGGATGGGACTTAGCAACTTAGTCTTGAAAGCTTGCAATCAAACTCTCAGTGAGCCAATAAATGATGTAATTTATCTCTACATTTTTCCTATCTCATTAGACGCAGCGTCTGGATATCTTTTTTCTTTCTTGGTTCCAGATGTGTTTAGGATGTGTTACTCATGCAGTGAATATCTGTGAAAGGTCTATGGGTTTTATTCATCACACAGGGAATTTCAAGGCCGAAGCAGCTGATTTTGAAACATTTTTCCCTTACAGCTGAAGTGCCTAAACATTGAAATTCCCTTAAAACTTCTTTCTTCCATGAAAAATAAGCTCTGAATGTTTTTATCTTATCCATTTCCCACATTCTGTATCCCATTCATATCAGTGAATATTGGGTTTCATTGTTACCCTGATGATTTTCAGATGTAATAAAGAGCCGGCCTGGTAAATAAATTCACCCATTTCCTCACACGACACGTATCCTTAAGAACATTATTTTAATCACCCGCATTGCAGACATATTTCTGTACAGATACCTTAAGAAAAAAGTTGCATACTGGATATTTGTGAACAGAATCGCAAAAGAAGCAAATTAGTGTCAGATGTAAATCTCCAGCGCACAGGTAAAAAAATAAAGTGCCTTTTAATAAACATGTGCTTTATATATAAGGACGCCCAGCCAGTCACTTACACCGCAAGGCCAGGTCTATGATACAGGGTTACCTTGCATCCGCGAGGAATGTGGTCCAGGCTCATCCCCAGAATGTCACTGGATCCTGGGGGAGGTTTCTGTAACAAATAATGGTTACTGGCTGGCAGTACATGGGGGGGGGGGGGGAGAAGGAGAAGTCTTCATAGAAATGCCCCAGGAGGAGGCACCGAATGAAGGTAGGGACTGTACATAGTCTCGTCCTGTGGTCCTGGAAGAGCCTGAGAATCTCCCCCTCTGAAGATTCTACAAATAACAAACTACAAGGTCATATTATCGCAGACCCCCTCCCCCCGCCATACCCTCTACACAGCACAGAATACAAGCATCTGCAGGGGGGGCAACAGGAGTTGGCTCTGGGCTAATGGATTGGTTTTTATCACAGATCTCAGATATTTTAGCTAAGATTTGCATAAAGGATATGAAGATGGTGTGGTCTATGAAACATTTTTGGCCACTACCTCCCACCTTTAACCCCCTAAAACATTTGTAATGCCTATAGGGCCACTAGGCTGTGTTCACTGTATATTGCAAGCTTTAGGAATCCCATACAGAGCACCCGCTTGGCTTTCTGGACAGTTTATCTTAGGAATTTTAGATGTTATTGACGACAACTCCCATAAGCCTGAGCATGATAGGGGTGACAGTCCAACAGCTGGAGAACCAAAAATCCCTTTATTGAAGCTGGAGCAATGGGCTATTTTTTAAACACAACTGGATAATCTCTGCACTGTTGGAGGGGCATGATGACTTTTTTTGGGGCCCACTGGGATAGAGATTTGTCTGTTTGGGAGAGAGTGTCCTCTAGTGGTCACAGCGCAGATTACATGGCAGGAGAGCATTGCACAGAACACCGTGACATCATACTATTTTTAATAAATGGTATTGTTTCTTTAAGTCATCAAACAAATACATTCATCACATGTATCCCAAGAATCCAAACAACTTGTTCCTAATCATCCCAAGTTCAGAGACCAACAGTATCAATTGCATCCAGTCTTTGAGGGCTAACGGCCTGGACAAGGTTTTATGTAATTTAAAGGGAACAATGGGTCAATATAATTTGCTTTAAAGGACAACTGTAGCAAATAACTAAGTTCTGTTTAATTGAAAGAATGCATCAAGTGTAGGCATTTTATTTAGAAATGCATTGATGAAAGAATACAAATAAAGTACATTATTAAGTTATCTTTACCCCATATAGCTCTACCAAGAGGCAGACATTTTGTTTAGAATCTTGGGTCAGATCTTTGTTCATCTGAACCAAGGTGAGTGAAGACCTGACCCAAGATTCTAAACAAGATGTCTGCCCCCTGAGAGAGCCAAATGCTTAATTAAGCACTTCATTTGTATTATTTCATTAAAACATTTCTTTGTAAATCTACACTTGATACAATCTTTCAGTTTAACATCAGACAATGTTTTGCTACAGTTGTCCTTTAACATACAGATTCTGATTTCTACCACATTCAGCATTTAACCCTTCATTTAAAGTGATCCTTTAATTGGAAATGTGAATTACTCCTTCATACAGCTAATTAATGCTTTACCTGGTGTTGATACTTTAATTTGTTGAGTGTCTTTTTCTGTGATTAATGTCTGCACAGAGGATAGGGGAACATTGCATCACTTCCTTCCTTGCACAGTGGAATGTTGGGAGGAGTAACCCAGGTTCTGATTGGCTGTGAGGAGGTGGTCATGTAATTCTGAGATGGCCACCTCCACTTAGTGAAGTTCTATATATACAGCTACATTTCCATTCACATTGTTTGATGAATCTAATATTAATACGTAATTTTATTTGAATCAAAATGATGTAAAGAGAATTTAAAGGGAGGAATCTATATTTAACCTTCACATGTTCTAATTTGTAAACTATTTTCCATCAGTACACGTGGCAGTATGCTCAATTCTCTGACTAGTTCATGAGCAAAGGATGAATATTTAAAAATCTAAATGTCTTTGATCTGGAATCCTTGCTTCCTTGGATAAGTGAGATCTCACATCACACATGCTTTTTTTTACTTCATTTAGCCACATAAAAGCCTCAGGTGTAGCTGCTGTACTGAACGGCAGAGGTTTACCATATTGCCCTTAATTAAGTGAGGGTTTGCTCAGATCCCTGTTTTTATAAGGATATGGTACATACTACTGACAACATTTCCCTAGGGAAGGAAATGTAAAAGCTATTTAATATATTTATAAACTTGTATAAAAATTGTAAACCGATGATCAACAAATAAAACCCAGTCTCACCCTCTTTTCCCCTCCATTCCTACAAATAAACCCAGTCTCACCCTCTTTTCCCCTCCACTCGTACAAATAAACCCAGTCTCACCCTCTTTTCCCCTCCATTCCTACAAGTAAACCCAGTCTCACCCTCTTTTCCCCTCCATTCCTACAAGTAAACCCAGTCTCACCCTCTTTTGCCCTCCATTCCTACAAATAAACCCAGTCTCGCCCTCTTTTCCCCTCCACTTGTACAAATAAAACCCAGTCTCACCCTCTTTTCCCCTCCACTTGTACAAATAAAACCCAGTATCACTCGCTTTCCCCCTCCACTCATAGAAATAAAACCCCGTCTCATCCCTTTTCCCCTCCACTTGTACAAATAAAACCCAGTCTCACCCTCTTTTCCCCTCCACTCGTACAAATAAAACCCAGTCTCACCCTCTTTTCCCCTCCACTCGTACAAATAAAACCCAGTCTCATCCTCTTTTCCCCTCCACTCGTACAAATAAAATTCAGTCTCATCCTCTTTTCTCATCAAATCTCAGGAAAAGCAAATTATATTAACCCATTAAAGTCCTTTAATGCATAACTTGCCTTGTTTTATAGGCATCGCTGGCTCCTAATTGGACATTAGGAATGACATCCCATTGTAATCTGGCCAGAGAATGACCTTCTTCTATTAGAATATTGAAAGAGGCACCTACAAAATGATCTGGTCACCTTCTTACAGTATTGCTTTTCTCAGTACACTTCACACAACAAGCTACAACATTGTATTAAAGTGTTTTCTATTGTTCATATGATCATCCAAATCTGCCACTGTGACCATTAATTAATCTGGCGGCTCATGATATCTAATTCATTCTTCTAACATGGAAGATAATGTTACAATAAAGCCAAATATGGAAGAAGATTCATCAGTGAGCAGGGATGTGTAATGGAAAATCTCATGAACAAATGAAAATCTTGTAAAAGCATTAATACAAGTGATGGTTAATTCGGGGAGTTTCATTAAATAAACAAATAAAAGTCAAATAGTAAATTGGGGCCCCAAGAATCACCTTCTAGACTTCACACCCAGCTCACAAAAGGAACCATGTCAATCACATGATACAATTGTGAGGTCCATTCAGGGGCTTCACGGCGCCCGTGCCCAACACGTTCCGAGTCATTTTCAGTGGGTGTTAAAAGTCAGACTGCTCAGGGCAGACCCCCCATAGCTCTCGACAACCTCTCTCTGGAGCCCAAATTCCACATCACAAAACAGAGAGAGAGCCTCTAAAAAGAGAGGGTTTCCAGTCAACTAGAGCTTGGCGGTCTATGCCTTTTAAATAAAATAATGTTATAGGTTGAGTATTTTAAAGGTAAACAAATATATGTTTAACTTCTGTGTGATCCCTATAAACTTCTAGATTTAATAAATTGTATATCACCTCTATGTATAAGACATCATGACACCATCAGGCGTATTGTACAACATCTAGGTATGGGATATTTTTATCCACTCTCTGTAATATATATATATTTTTATATATATATATATATATATATATATATATATATATATATATATATATATATATATATAAAAACACAGTCCTTTGATTTAAGTATTTTACAACACTCGTTCAGTTGTGTTCCTAAACCATTCCAGGTGCTCTGAGTGAATTAGTCTCACTTCTTAGAAAATACCGGATAATTATTATTTAGTTCCTTGAATTTTATACAATGCTCCCAAACGGCAGACGCTCACAATAATAGAATCGCCATACACAGTGCATCTAGAGAACTACCGGACATGTATTGGCTTTGTTTGCAGGAAAACCATGGAAAGGAGACTTATGATATAACCATCTATGGCCAATGCTATAAACAACCAAAGAAACAGCCGAAAACCAACCTGCTGGTCAACAAACAAGGAAATACCCTCTAAATCCCAGATCTAACATCTTCCAGAGCCAGTTCCCTCAATTGAGACTAAACATCCCAGGTCTGTGTGACCTGATCGATCTTTACCAACCACTCGGCCGCGACTAAACATCCCAGATCTGTGTGACCTGATCCACCAACCACTCGGCTGACACTAAACATCCCAGGTCTGTGTGACCTGATCCACCTTCACCAACCACTCGGCTGAGACTAAACATCCCAGATCTGTGTGACCTGATCCACCAACCACTCGGCTGACACTAAACATCCCAGGTCTGTGTGACCTGATCCACCAACCACTTGGCCAAGACTAAACATCCCAGGTCTGTGTGACCTGATCCACCTTCACCAACCACTCAGCCGAGACTAAACATCCCAGGTCTGTGTGACCTGATCCACCTTCACCAACCACTCGGCTGAGACTAAACGTCCCAGGTCTGTGTGACCTGATCCACCAACCACTCGGCTGAGACTAAACATCCCAGGTCTGTGTGACCTGATCCACCTTCACCAACCACTCGGCTGAGACTAAACATCCCAGGTCTGTGTGACCTGATCCACCAACCACTCGGCTGAGACTAAACATCCCAGGTCTGTGTGACCTGATCCACCTTCACCAACCACTCGGCTGAGACTAAACGTCCCAGGTCTGTGTGACCTGATCCACCAACCACTCGGCTGAGACTAAACATCCCAGGTCTGTGTGACCTGATCCACCTTCACCAACCACTCGGCTGAGACTAAACATCCCAGGTCTGTGTGACCTGATCCACCAACCACTCGGCTGAGACTAAACATCCCAGGTCTGTGTGACCTGATCCACCTTCACCAACCACTCGGCTGAGACTAAACGTCCCAGGTCTGTGTGACCTGATCCACCAACCACTCGGCTGAGACTAAACATCCCAGGTCTGTGTGACCTGATCCACCTTCACCAACCACTCGGCTGAGACTAAACGTCCCAGGTCTGTGTGACCTGATCCACCAACCACTCGGCTGAGACTAAACATCCCAGGTCTGTGTGACCTGATCCACCTTCACCAACCACTCGGCTGAGACTAAACGTCCCAGGTCTGTGTGACCTGATCCACCAACCACTTGGTTGAGACTTTTATTGGTTGTTTTCTGGCAAAAGATAATCTCCTTATATTGCACCTTTATAATGGAGACCCACATCACTCTTCCAGATGTTCCTCACCTGAGCACATATGAATGAAGAGAAAACCCTGCTCAGTAAACTCTTCCCATGGTACCCTCTTAAAAAATAATGTCCAATATGTTATCAGAATAATCCTTGGTCATATCAATTGATCCTTATCATTCTATCACACACACCTCCCCCGACAAGTTATTTTCCAGCTTAATTATCAGATGGCTTATTGGGAGTAACCCTTTATACAAAAGGCTGCTTCATTCCTTTGTTCCTAATCTTATCCAATTGCATAGCTTAGGACCACAAAAAAACCTCCACCATTAAACTCTTCCTGGACCGAAAACATTCCTGCTTAGATTTCTATTCGCCGATTTTCAACCCCATGAAGACAACCTAATAAGCTAACTGAGTATTCTGGCCTATTCCCCCACCCCTGCCCCCTCTGTGACTGATCATTCAGGACATCTTGTTTAGCATTTCCACTTAGGAGTCACTGTTAAAAAAAAATAAAAAACAAAAGCTTCTTTCTGTAACCCCAGAATTCTGGAAACCCCAGCATCTGACATTGTATGCCTAATGATGTCACGATCTGGGATGGGGTCGGAACGTATGCAATAGAAAGGAGTAGGACGTATAAAATATTTCCAGATTAATAAACCGTTATTTAAGGAGCGACATAAGAGAGTTGTATGAGACACCTGCAGCATTTTACAGCAAAAAACGTATATATATCTACATCATGTCAACCTTAAAAAACTCTATAAAACACTAGATATATAATAATAAAAAATATGCATATACGGCATGTAAACTGCTTTGGTAACATCGTATTCCAGATGTCGTCAGTGCATAAGATCCTCCCCGCAGGGAGAGGAGGAAGCTCAGAAGGGAAATCTCAGGAAATTCTGGACAGAGCCATCGTTTGTGGACCACAGTTGGTGTCCATTGCTCCGATGACAAGATGGGCTTCTCTGGGAGTCTACGAGGCTCGAGGTCATAAACTGGAGCGCGCAGTGAGAGAGATCATTAAGGTGCTGATGGCTGATAAGGTGCAGGCGTTTGATGTGGAAGCACCTGATCCCTGTGCGTAGGCATCTAGTGGAAGAGGAGAAGGATGAGGTTAGACCCAACAGTAGAGGTAGAACATACCCGGTCTGTCTATTCCCTGTTATAAAGCATGGTCACACTGCTCTCTGACTATGTGATTTCCATTTTGTATCCACTAGCCACATGTCCAGCGTCTCCATGGGTTAAGTCCTTATCCTGTCCTCATTACTCCCCAAATGTTACTCCCATCAGAGCTTACTCTCACCGCCCACTCACTGGATATCCGAGGAATACGGATGGGTTCACTGCTGCTGCCATCTCCTCCCTCACTGATTGGTCGGATCTCAATAATGTAATCTTCATCGAATGGGAGGGACAGCTCCACTGATGTCTGGTTGGTCTCAATCATGGAGGATCCACCCTGTCGGTTCCACCGGTATAGAACCTGCATGAATTAAGAAGACAAAGTATGTTAAACAGGTCAAGGAGAAGAGGTCTGGGGCAGCATTGGAAGGATAATTAGTTATGAGAGATGCCCAACAAGCATGGAATAGGTTGCTTTCTAAGTTTTAGTTTGGGTGCCTGGGTTTATACACTTTAAATGTTTTGGGAATGATTGAGTGTTTAAGTCATAAATATAAAACCACGTCCCAGGAGCTGCAGCCCTGCCCAAAAAACATTGTTTATATAATAAAGTACGTGGTGCTTTATTTAGTTTTTAAGTCGCATGTCATTCAGGATCTGACTTACTCTATAACCTTTAACTTCCGACTCGTCTTCCTGTGCGGTTACTTGGTCCCAATTCAGGATAATTTTTGAATTTGATGAATTCCAGATAATGTTTCCTGGAGGTTGACTAGGGGCTGGAGAAGAGAGAAAAAGAGTCATTTTTTGCCCCAGAAGCTGACACTCTAGGCTAGTGACAGAACAGAACTCAAGATGACATTAGTCACCTGAGAGCATCAATAAGAAGAGACATCAGTGATCACAGAGAAAAGGGAAGGCCAATTCATAAAGACACCTCTGTGTGTCTGCTGCTCCAAGAGAGGAAGTCCTTAACTCTGGGCACTGCTCTCTTTGTGCGTGGCACTAACAAGGAATACTCACGCGGCTTCCTGGTGGTGACGTTGACTGTGGAGCTGGCAGGGCCAGTACCCGCACTGTTATATGCTCGGACGTTCAGGTGGTAGGAGGTGTGACCCTGTAGGTGGCTCAGTTTAGTGGAGGTTTGATTCCCCAATGTGCGCAGTTTGCGTGCTGTCTGCTCCTTCTCTGTCTGCTTCCAGTAGCGCACCTTGAAGGTAAAGCTGATTGTTAACCTGGATAAAGCCGCATTACCAGTCATGGGTGGTTAGCTTTATAGAAGTCAGGTTTGGGTTAGACTCGAGCCACAGACATAAAGTTTCCATGTAATTAATAAATGTCCCCATCATGATTTTAGGGTCTGTACCTCATATCCTTGGATTCTCCCTTTGCTAATGCTCCCGGGAACTGCTATCCAAGACACCTCAATGTCCCACGCAGTCAGGCTCCGTGCAAATACACCTGCAGGGGCGCGGGCTGGCTCTGCAATACAGAGAACAGCCAATCAGAGAGGAGCTGGCACAAAGCAGCCTATCACACAGCAATATAAAAACACCAAGCAATTGTGTGGCACAGCGACCCAAGTAAAAAATGAAAATGCAGAAAAACTTGATGAGGAATCACAGAGCAAAGCACCCAGTAAGCATGCACAAGACAGGTAACCATACAGCTGGGGTGAATCTGTGTAACTGCACAGTATGAGAGACAGACTTCAGGGGCTGGTATGCTGTAAGAGACAGGTGTAAGACTGGGGCCAGTACCTTCCTCTGCAGAATACACCACAGTCAGAGGACTGAATGGTCCCTCTCCTCTGTTGTTATAAACGCCAACCTTCACCTCGTACGGAGAGAAGGAGGGGAGGCTCTCGTTCCTGTAGGTGTAACGCGAGGCATCTGCCGAGGCTACAACCG
The DNA here is from genome assembly GCA_036172795.1 of Pelodytes ibericus. Taxonomy (NCBI): domain Eukaryota; kingdom Metazoa; phylum Chordata; class Amphibia; order Anura; family Pelodytidae; genus Pelodytes; species Pelodytes ibericus. The sequence continues at coordinate 84,623,148 of CM069865.1, forward strand.
TCTGCATCCAACTGACTGTGCCAAAGGGCCGGAAAGCAACCACGTACCCAAAACCTCCTCCGTTCTGAAACTCCTCTGGCACGGGCTGTGAGAATTTACACAGTACATGTTACACGGCTGGCAGGGTGTTCACAAGGTCTGAATATACAGCACAAATCTCTGGAGACTATACAGAGTACTGAACACATCACCAGGACCTACTCACAAGCCAGTCACTTCCATCAGCTGTCACTATTCATAGCCAGCTCCAGCCACTATACTCTCCAGGGATCCCACTGCTGACACCAGTGGGTATGGCTCCTTTGACGTGCATAGGGTTTATACTTGGAGACTATTGACATGACTTAATGAGTAGGACCCTTTATCTTTCTGGCAGATTAATGGCTCTTACCTCCCATGTAATGACCAGCTCACTCTTACTGCCGCCTCCTCCACTGACATTAGCAGGGGTTAACTCCGGGACTGCCAGAGAGAGCAGCAAGTCAGAGACAATGCAGAGAGGGGAGGGACAGAGATAGGCGAGAAAGAGACAGTGCAGAGAGAAGCGAGACATTACAGAGAGGAGCGAGACAGAGACAGTCAGAGAGGAGCGAGACAGAGAAAGGGTAAAAGAAGATAAATATACTGTTATCTGATATGTATTACTGTGGTGACAGAAGTGGGGGTATTAGTGTGGCAGTAGAAGTGGTGACAGAAGTGGGGGTATTAGTGTGGGAGTAGAAGTGGTGACCGGAGTGGGGATTTTAGTGTGGCAGTAGGAGTGGTGACAAGAGTGGGGGTATTAGTGTGGCAGTAGGAGTGGTGACAGGAGTGGGGATTTTAGTGTGGCAGTAGGAGTGGTGACAGTAGGGGGGTATTAGTGTGGCAGTAGGAGTGGTGACAGGAGGGGGGTATTAGTGTGGTGACAGAAGTGTGCTATTAGTGTGGCAGTAGGAGTGGTGACAGGAGGGGGGTATTAGTGTGGCAGTAGGAGTGGTGACAGGAGGGGGGTATTAGTGTGGCAGTAGGAGTGGTGACAGGAGTGGGGTATTAGTGTGGCAATAGGAGTGGTGACAGGAGTGGGGGTTTTAGTGTGGCAGTAGGAGTGGTGACAGGAGTGGGGGTATTAGTGTGGCAGTAGGAGTGGTGAAAGGAGTGGGGTATTAGTGTGGCAATAGGAGTGGTGACAGGAGTGGGGGTTTTAGTGTAGCAGTAGGAGTGGTGACAGGAGTGGGGATTTTAGTGTGGCAGTAGGAGTGGTGACAGTAGGGGGGTATTAGTGTGGCAGTAGGAGTGGTGACAGGAGGGGGGTATTAGTGTGGCAGTAGGAGTGGTGACAGGAGGGGGGTATTAGTGTGGCAGTAGGAGTGGTGACAGGAGGGGGGTATTAGTGTAGCAGTAGGAGTGGTGACAGGAGGGGGGTATTAGTGTGGCAGTAGGAGTGGTGACAGGAGGTGGGTATTAGTGTGGCAGTAGGAGTGGTGACAGGAGTGGGGTATTAGTGTGGCAATAGGAGTGGTGACAGGAGTGGGGGTTTTAGTGTGGCAGTAGGAGTGGTGACAGGAGTGGGGTATTAGTGTGGCAGTAGGGGGGTATTAGTGTGGCAGTAGGAGTGGTGACAGGAGGTGGGTATTAGTGTGGTGACAGGAGGGGGGTATTAGTGTGGCAGTAGGAGTGGTGACAGGAGGGGGGTATTAGTGTGGCAGTAGGAGTGGTGACAGGAGGGGGGTATTAGTGTGGCAGTAGGAGTGGTGACAGGAGGGGGGTATTAGTGTGGCAGTAGGAGTGGTGACAGGAGGGGGGTATTAGTGTGGCAGTAGGAGTGGTGACAGGAGTGGGGTATTAGTGTGGCAATAGGAGTGGTGACAGGAGTGGGGGTTTTAGTGTGGCAGTAGGAGTGGTGACAGGAGTGGGGGTATTAGTGTGGCAGTAGGAGTGGTGAAAGGAGTGGGGTATTAGTGTGGCAGTAGGAGTGGTCATGGCTTGTGTATTACTCACGTGCCTCCTCCGTCCTCCTCTTGTCAGATGGGGGGCTGGGTTCTCCAATCCCGATTTGGTTAATTGCGATGACTCGAAACTCATATTCCACCCATGGGCTCAGACCAACTACTGTGGCCGTGAAAGAGCGGCCATCCACCACCTCGGGCACTGCGACAAAGCAGAGATAACAGCTCAATTTCATCCAACTCACACTGTAACCTGCACTGCAACTCACACTGTAACCTGCACTGCAACTCACACTGTAACCTGCACTGCAACTCACACTCTAACCTGCACTGCAACTCACACTGTACCCTCCACTGCAACTCACACACTGTAACCTCCACTGCAACTCACACTGTAACCTGCACTGCAACCTGCAATACAACTCACACTGTAACATTCACTGCAACTCACACTGTAACCTGCACTGCAACCTACACTGTAACCTGCACTGCAACTCACACTGTAACCTGCACTGCAACTCACACTGTAACCTGCACTGCAACTCACACTGTAACCTGCACTGCAACTCACACTGTAACCTGCACTGCAACTCAGCACTGCAACTCACACTGTAACCTGCACTGCAACCTGCAATACAACTCACACTGTAACATTCACTGCAACTCACACTGTAACCTGCACTGCAACCTACACTGTAACCTGCACTACAACTCACACTGTAACCTGCACTGCAACTCACACTGTAACCTCCACTGCAACTCACACTGTAACCTCCACTGCAACTCACACTGTAACCTGCACTGCAACTCACACTGTAACCTCCACTGCAACTCACACTGTAACATGCACTGCAACTCACACTGTAACATGCACTGCAACTCACACTGTACCCTCCACTGCAACTCACACACTGTAACCTCCACTGCAACTCACACTGTAACCTGCACTGCAACCTGCAATACAACTCACACTGTAACATTCACTGCAACTCACACTGTAACCTGCACTGCAACCTACACTGTAACCTGCACTGCAACTCACACTGTAACCTGCACTGCAACTCACACTGTAACCTGCACTGCAACTCACACTGTAACCTGCACTGCAACTCACACTGTAACCTGCACTGCAACTCAGCACTGCAACTCACACTGTAACCTGCACTGCAACCTGCAATACAACTCACACTGTAACATTCACTGCAACTCACACTGTAACCTGCACTGCAACCTACACTGTAACCTGCACTGCAACTCACACTGTAACCTGCACTGCAACTCACACTGTAACCTCCACTGCAACTCACACTGTAACCTCCACTGCAACTCACACTGTAACCTGCACTGCAACTCACACTGTAACCTCCACTGCAACTCACACTGTAACATGCACTGCAACTCACACTGTAACATGCACTGCAACTCACACTGTAACATGCACTGTAACCTGCACTCCAACTCATACTGTAACCTGCACTGCAACTCACACTGTAACCTGCACTACAACTCACACTGTAACCTCCACTGCAACTCACACTGTAACCTCCACTTCAAGTGACACTGTAACCTGCACGGCAACTGACAGTGGAACATGCACTGCAACTCACACTGTAACATGCACTGCAACTCACACTATAATCTCCACTGCAACTCACACTGTAACCAATACAGAGCACACAGCTCTTCCTATACAGAGATACTGCAATACAGAGCACACAGCTCTCTCCTTATACAGAGATACTGCAATACAGATCACACAGCTCTTTCCCTATATAATAACCCTTGCTCCAGCTTAATCCATATTATTTTCCCTGGGGTCAGGGAGACACGATATCTACCAACCTGTGCTGACTGCCTGCCATCCCACGGAGAAGGGAGTGCGAGCCTGCACTGCATACATAGTGATGGGGCTGTGGTTGTCCACTCCAGGCATCCACGACAGTTGAGCGGTGGTGTCTGTAATCTCTTCCACTGTCAGAGCATCGGGTGGCCCAGGGGGACCTACAGAAGAGATGATCAGCTGCGGCATGCACAATTCTTCCTGCCACAGCAGGGTAACATGCCCACAGAAACAGGCAAACATATAAACAGATTGATTTCCTCTCTGGAGAAGGTTTCCAGTGATTCATTTCTCATTTATTCTACTAACTGGAATTTGATTTACCGTAATTATTTTGTAACTAGACCCCGACGCGATTCACCCGCTGCCCAAATAACTGACAATTCAGAATCACTACCTCTGACGATGAGATCCGCTCCTGCCGATAGCTTGTCGACGCTGGTGTGGACCATACAGATATACTTCCCGGCGTGTTTCAGCTGGATACTCCGGATCATTAAATCGCCCGCTGAGTCCTGCTAATAAGAATCATTCGCATAAAGCTGTATACAAGTCTAGCTCCAGACACTCCTCACTCACACAGCGATGGACATCTTCACACAGAGCCACTAACACACGCGTTCCATGCAGAGCCTGGGACGATGCAGGATTAACCCCACAGAGTGCACCATATGAGGAGAGACACGTGGTTAAAACCTTCCCAGTTTAATGAGCTGCGTCATTAGGCTTTGGAGGCGATGTTTATACATAGTGGCTGGGCTGGCTGATGTGTGAACAGGCAGTGTCTAGGAGTGTCTATCACTGCTGCTAAGTACCAGAGATTAGACAGGCTGCTGCTCTAGATGTGTAACAGTTTGAGTTTTCACAAACACTTGCAGCAGGCACGGCAAGAGTGAAACGGGGGCAAGGACCTTGCTGCACATGTTAGACAACAAAAAGAGTAATGATTTCAGATGTCCAGGAACTGATACTGAAAGAAGAAAGTCACTGAGCCATGGGAAGTGTCTGAGCCACGGGAAGTGTCTGAGCCACGGGAAGTGACTGAGCCACGGGAAGTGACTGAGAAAGTGTGACTGAGCCACAGGAAGTGACTGAGCCACAGGAAGTACTGGAGGACAGACTGGAGGAATTGGATATTCTGAATTTAACATGGGGATTAGCAATATAAAACCAGCACAAGAGATTTAAGATGAATTATCAGCAGAGCTCTTTCCGGTGAATATATTATTGACACCGAACTATAAGATAAGATATAAACGTATACAGATCTCTGGCTGGTGGGGCAGGGTAAAGAGCAAGTGGAACAAATTCTCTATAGCAGAGAAATTCACCTTATTACAATGTATTTTATATGATTTGTGAACTATGAAGATAAATAGACCCTCTGTCACGGAGGTAATATGGTCTGTGCGCACCATGTACCTTACAGAAAGGATAAGGAGGAAATAAAATAATTGGAATCACATAATAAATATGATATGTGTAACTCCTGGATTCAGACGAGCGTGGCCCAGGGTAGAAGTCAAGACTTTCCTTACCGGCTTTGATGAACAGTATCTTAACAAACCCTGCAGATGAAGCAATGTCCTTACTACAGACCACGTTATAAAGACTAATGAATAACATGGACGGAGATCCACTGATGACAGTAGATTTCCTTTGCCACAGACTACTGGAATAAGGGCACTGGTGTCAATAGACAATCAACATTGCTGTCCTTCAATGGCTTAATTCATGAAAGCGTGAATTGCAGGGAACTGAGAAGGGAACTGCAAAATTAAGGCCAAAGTAGCAGAGTTGGAAAAAATCTCCTATTCAGAAAATTGGTGAAAACTGCTACCATACGTCACAGTCTCTGACACAACGCGTGCCACTTGCTGCGCTCCCTCGCACCATACTTACTCCCCCCACTGCTGCCATACGTCAGTCTCTGACATAGCGCACGCCACTTGCTGCATGCTGCGCCCCCTTGCACCATACTTTATCCCCCCACTGCTGCCATACCTCACAGTCTCTGACACAGCGCACCCCACTTGCTGCATGCTGCGCTCCCTCGCACCATACTTACTCCCCCCACTGCTGCCATACGTCAGTCTCTGACATAGCGCACCCCACTTGCTGCATGCTGTGCTCCCTCGCACCATACTTACTCCCCCCACTGCTGCCATACCTCACAGTCTCTGACATAGCGCACCCCACTTGCTGCATGCTGTGCTCCCTCGCACCATACTTACTCCCCCCACTGCTGCCATACGTCAGTCTCTGACACAGTGCACCCCACTTGCTGCATGCTGTGCTCCCTCGCACCATACTTACTCCCCCCACTGCTGCCATACGTCAGTCTCTGACATAGCGCACCCCACTTGCTGCATGCTGCGCTCCCTCGCACCATACTTACTCCCCCCACTGCTGCCATACGTCAGTCTCTGACATAGCGCACCCCACTTGCTGCATGCTGCGCTCCCTCGCACCATACTTACTCCCCCCACTGCTGCCATACGTCAGTCTCTGACATAGCGCACCCCACTTGCTGCATGCTGCGCTCCCTCGCACCATACTTACTCCCCCCACTGCTGCCATACGTCAGTCTCTGACATAGCGCACCCCACTTGCTGCATGCTGCGCTCCCTCGCACCATACTTACTCCCCCCACTGCTGCCATACGTCAGTCTCTGACATAGCGCACCCCACTTGCTGCATGCTGCGCTCCCTCGCACCATACTTACTCCCCCCACTGCTGCCATACGTCAGTCTCTGACATAGCGCACCCCACTTGCTGCATGCTGCGCTCCCTCGCACCATACTTACTCCCCCCACGCGCTCAAAGTGTTCGCCATCTTTCTGGAAATCGATAAGTTGCCCGTTAAACACCCAGGAGAAGGAGATGTCCAGGGAGTGGTCATGTGACACCTGGCAGGGCAGGACGATGCTTTCTCCCACTGTGACGTCCATACTGGCGGGGGGAACCAGCACCTGTGTGGGATCTGCAGGCAGAGGACAGGCATCACGTCAGGTCATGTGGGGACTCGGTAACCCTCCTTTCCATGGCTTGGACTTGCCTCACCCTTTCTACCAATAGACCTATTCCAGGTTGCCCAATGTCCCAGGATGATTCTTACCCTTCACCACAAGGGTCCCGGTGCTGCTGGCCGTCCCAAAGTGATTGCTAGCCATGCAGGTGTAAGTCCCAGCGTCGGACTTTGTCAGGTTGGAGATCTTCACACTGCCATCGTCCAAGAGTGAGATTCTGTGAGGACAGAGAGGGAGGAAAGTAAGTCAGTCTTATAAATATGTGAATTCCTGCTCTTCAGATTTCTCGCTAAAAACACAATGTGACAAACTAACCCCAGTTTACAGGGTAGCTGAGTGTGATGATGGTACAAACCTTGGAGATGCCCCCACACTCACCCACCCCCCATCCACTCAAATGCCAGTGGACTCCAGATTAATGATGAACAAACGCTGCTTTAAAGTTAAAAATACAAATCTACTCACTCTGCAGTAAGACAAAAAGACAGGAACAAAAACCAGAGCAATACCTAAGCAGCCTGAGTTATGTGATTACTCCCACCTTGCACAGTCTCTCTCCATTGACTGATTATGTTATTAGTTTTATTTTAAATTCATTCCGTTTGTTTTATGGTTCAGGCGGCTTAGAAATCAGCACATTACTTGTGCGCAACGCGTTGTGTATTGCTCTTTTTTTTGTTTGTGTACATTTTTATACCTATTATAGGGCATTAATGAAGAGTCTGATGGTTTTTGTGTGAATGCCTATGTGGATAGAGATTTGTGTTTTGTGATGGATACAATCTTACAAGGCATATAGCGACACTGACAAGAAAAATCCACCAATTGCATTTTACACTGTGCAGCATTTAATGATACAAATGGGTAATATCTCTTTACTCATAGCGGGGGGCTGAATGAACTTTGTGGGACTTGTACCTGGACCTGACTCACTGGCATTCTGGGTTCATTTAGAATTTGGTATAATATGTTTTTATGAGACATACTGGAAAAAGGACATATGTGGGACAAAGGTCTAAAAGTGGAGCAGTCACCATGCAAACCAATGTACATCACTTTACCCCAGAAATTCTCTTTATACTGACTTTCCAACAGAGGATTATTAGTTCAGTCACCACACACTCCAGGAATAACGTGAGACAACTGACTGGCGCTCTGGACGGGCAGCATTGGAGATCTCTGCCAAGTTTTATCTCTGGTCCTTAAAGCACATGGAGCCTGAATGAGAGCCTGTACTGTCCCTTTAAACACCACTCTCCCAGACAAAGGGCAGGCGGCTCGGTGACAGGCCAAACCGTAAAGGCAGGTGGAAAAACTCCCATAAATCTCCATCTGGGCCCTGCCTGACACTGATGAATCTGTTCCTGCTTTACATTAGCAGTGATGAATCTGTGTGTGCCGCAGTAAAGAAAAATAATGACCACAGACATCACTGTTTTATTCTGAGCGCGCATGTCACCCTTATGAATTCTCTCAAGTGCCCGAGACAGTGCAACGCAGACAGAAGCGCGCATATTGATCACCGTGGCTTTGATGAATGACTGGCTGTACCTGGCGGTCACTGCAGGGTCCATTATTTGGCAGATAATGACCCGCTCGTTGGGCAGGAGGGGAAGGGTCTATAAATACAAAGCATTGTGTGCACACGACTCACACAGATGGAAAACTGGGTCACCAAGCTGACACGCAAAAGGCTTTGTATCGCTACAAGATGGCACACCGCTCAGCAGGAGTAAGGTTACCGGTTGCACTCCGACGACTCTGAATATAGATCAGACACAAAGAATCCCCCAGAAGAGGGTCACAGCTGGAAGGTGGGCACCTGCTGCCAGGCTCCCTGAGGACCAGGCAACTAGATTCAATCACGTGCTTTCCGTGGCAAGTGCCACATATCACTGTGTGTAAAGCCCACACGGCGAATGAAGAGGAGAGGGACAGATCACGGACAGTGTGCGCATGCAGCAGGCATTAAGGAACGCAGAGGAGGAATACCAGGGCGCCCACTACATGTTCTTTAACTATGAGGATGATTCACTAACTGTGAATTGACACGTAAACTACACAAATCAGGCAGTAATAGCCGAGCTGGAGAAATTCCAGTATAGCCGATCCTGCCTGATTTATGTAACCATCAGAAACTCCCAGCATGCCAAGGGATTGAGCCAGTGTGTGCCACTCCGTTAATCTAGTCAATTCGTTTTCTTCTCACATTAGTCAGAATTTCAATATAACCCAAGATCCTCTGCAAGAAAACATGTCAAGCTTGGTGTGTTGGACAGGAGCAGATGGAAAGTTTGGTGAATGATTTCTTGAGAGAGAGACTAGGAGAGCAGGGGAGACTGGAGGAGACAGATGGTAATGCAGTGCCAGATGGCAGACATGAAGAGCGGGATGGGAGAGAGCAGGGAATAAACTGGAGAAACCAAAGATATTCCAGAAAGAGCCTGGATATTACACACCAATGAGACAGACAGTGAAACCCTATGGACCACTCCAGACACATCCTGAGAGGATGGGGTAGTGGAAGGGCAGAGGGTGAGAAGCTACTCAAATTGGGTGCCACTTAAAGAGGATCAACTTCTCAAGACACGAGCCTCACAACATGATAAAGGAGGCTTTATTGGCTATATACACAGCACTGTACAGTAATAATATAACTAACGCAGACTGACCAGGTTACATAGCAGTTATTATTTTACAGAGGAAGAGTTTTTACTTCTCGTATTGAGCATTTTCAAAACTATGTGTGATTTATTACATTTCACATGTGTCCCACTCTCTTCTCTTACTCTGTCACCTTAACACTATGCATACCAGGACTGTAACGAATACAATATGATGAACACTGTGCAGACTGTTCCATTTACAGACCTTAATTAAGATTTAAATGTCATTATTTATATTCCTGCCATTGATCCTGTAACAAGTTGGGTTATTCATGGTCTGTTATTTGCCTAGCTATAGAGGAGCCAAATATTCCAATCTCTCCCTCCTGCACTATTTGGGCTGTGATTGGTACCTTGGTGGTGTCAGATTTTGGGAGATGTCCTCACCTGGGGTTTTCCCGTAGCAGATCCTTGCCTTTCCTCCACGTGATGGTGGGTTTAGGAGATGCTTTCGGTTTACACTCTATCAGGATGGAGCCTCCGACCTTTCCCAAGGTCACCCTTCTTACAAACGCCTTGGAAAAGTCTGGACCCACCGCTGAAACCCCCACAAAAGATAGATTAACAGACAGAAGAAGCTCTGTCCATCAGTATGTGAGACACCTCAATATAAAGTTCAGTTGATACCACAGTGTACACAGCACTGAATTCATAGGCCAGGCTCCACTATAAATACGTTATTTAACATGAAAAATAAGTGAAAGGTTGCCAGATTGGGCTCCTAAAGCATGAACATGGATGGAGTTTGGGTGTCATTGGTCAGATGGGCTAAAGATGGAGCCATCAGAATGACACAGCCTCTGCCATCTATAAAAGCAGTACTCTGGACAATTTTGCCTCCATGAATGTGGTGGTGATGGGAATATAAATGGGTCACTGGGAAAGCCTCTGCATGTGGGCTGCACCCATACGAGCTCAGTACTGGAGAAGATGGTCCCATGCCTCTGCATGTGGGCTGCACCCATACATCTGGTGTCCCAGACACTCACCTATGACCCTGAGCTCAGCGCTGGAGTAGATGGTCCCATGCTTGTTTTCTGCCAAGCACTGATACATTCCCGAGTCGGAGCTGTTGACAGATGTGATGGTCAGAGACCCATGTTCAATCTGAAGACGCCCCTATGGAATAAAAACTCCCGAGTAAGACTGGGAGAGGTGTAGGTAATAATAATTCCCACCCCAAGTGCTGAGAGATATAATATCCAACATGTGGTGTTTATTTGTGATACTCAGGGCACATGGGACCATCCAGCATATAATGGGTCAGCTTCTCCTCCATTCCTTTGCTTTTGGTCTGAAAATTCTCCAGAGTATCCAGCAGGGGGCAGAATGTGCACGCTTATTTATTTAGAAAGTATTTTTCAAGTAGAGAGCAGGGTCATATCTCCCCAAATCCAGACCCAGCAGTGTGTACTGTCCCCTCATACACCCCCCTGCTTCCCCCCAGCAGTGTGTACTGTCCCCTCATTCACCCCCCTGCTCCCCCCCAGCAGGGTGTACTGTCCCCTCATACACCCCCAGCAGTGTGTACTGTCCCCCTCATACACCCCAGCAGTGTCCTGTCCCCTCATACACCCCCAGCAGTGTCCTGTCCCCTCATACACCCCCAGCAGTGTGTACAGTCCCCTCATACACCCCCAGCAGTGTGCACTGTCCCCCCTCATACACCCCCCTGCTCCACCCAATACTTACTTTGCTCTGCAGACGCTGTCCGTTCCTCAGCCAGGTGTAGGATGGTTTAGGTCTGCCGCTAGCTTTACATTCCCACAGGATATTCTCCTCGATGGCGATGTGCGCATCATTGATCTTCTGAATCCAGTTGGGCGAGGCTGGGAGGTCGATGGTCAGAGGTCACCATAAATACATGCATTTCTGCTAAAAACCTGCATATAATCACCCAAGTTCCCTACAGTACCAGCCCCTGGCTACAAGATTCAATCGATTTGTGAGGTCTTATTATGCACTATTATTCATTCCCATGCTATGCACTATTATTCATTCCCATGCTATGCACTATTATTCATTCCCATGCTATGCACTATTATTCATTTCCGTGCTATGCACTATTATTTGTGGCTGTGCTATACACTAATATTCATGGCCGTGCTATACACTATTATTTGTAGCCATGTTATGCACTATTATTTGTGGCTGTGCTATGTAATATTATTTGTGGTCGAGCTATGCAATATTATTTGTGGTCGAGCTATGAATTATTATTCATGGCCATACTTGATACATCATATCCCACCCCATATACCATGTCCTCCTCATACCAAAATATGTGAGCTGGCCTCGCACCATGTTCTTCCCACGTGTATTCTCAGCAACGCACTCATAGGGTCCAGTGTCCTCCTGCTGGAAGTTGGGGATCTCTAGCACTCCACTGGAGCGATGTCTACGCACTTTGCGAGAGATTTGTTTCCCGTCTGCTCTCCTCCACGTGATGGTCGGGACTGGACTGTGATGGGGAAAGGAGAATCTGAGAATAAAGCTCTACAAATAATAGGAGCGTGAGCTGGACACAGGGGCTGGAGAAAAACATACAACTTTATTATAGGGAGAAGATATTCAACCAGTGGTGCCACCAAGGGGAACAGCCCACTTACTAGTGCAAGAAAATCTGCCAGTGTCCTGAGTCAAATCCTGTACAGCCATCGCATGTCTGCGCCAGACTTCCCACGTGGCAGGAAAAGCACTTACCATTGAGTGTAAATATTGGCAAATATACTTCATAGCTAGACAAAGTGCAATTTACTATTTGTATGGCCACATGTCAATTACCTCAAGAGAATACAGATTATGGGGCATTTCCCCTCATATTAGGGGTACTTACTTCCCCAAAGCAAAGCACTCAAGTTTGACAGTGGATCCTTTGGCTGACGCTACGGCCTCTGGGAAATGTACCTCGATTTTTGGTTCATATTCTCCCATCACCCCTGAGGACAGAGCAAGCACCATTAAAACCTCTCACAATGGCTGAGAATGGTCAGCAACAGTATCTACCTTCACACAGCATTGCAGTGATACGAATAGCACAGACCCGCTCTACAGGCTCAGCTAAAATACCTAGAAACATTTCTATTTAATGACTATTTCATCACACGGGATTTAAACAGAAAGACACGGTGTAGACGAAAATACAAAAAGAATAATAAAATAACATTAACAACACTGGATTTCTATCAAACGGCTCATTGGACTTCCCTATCCTCAGCTTCTTGCAAAGGATTAAAAAAAGATGTTTAACCAAAAGGCAGCTAGAGTGATGATGCAATCAGAAGGCGCAGGTCAGGTGCATTCTGGGAATAATCATTTCTAACCACTAGAGACAGGGAATGCGATGGACGTATTATTATTAAAAACATCCTTTAACCTCAACATATAGGCAATTGTTTATTGTCTATTGATGTTCTCTGGGGTGAGAGGATCGCTTTAAGTGCTGTGCTTATTATTTTATTTACAAATCCATGTTTGAAAAGAAATATGACTCTTTCCTTAGTTTAATCATTAGTAGCCCTCGTGGCCCACCAAATAAACCAATCAGTGGAGCGTGCCTGCTTCTCCACCAACATTTTATGATAGTACATATGTTTCCATGCTTTGAGAGCTGGGCAGATTAGCACATGGTGACAGGCATCACCCCCTGCATCAGAATTTCCAAACACAGCCCAGCGGGGGGCGCACTGATTTGCCTATCCAACTATACATTTTTGAGCATCCAAAAAATATTGATGGTTAACTTATTCCACCATAACCCCTTTAACAGAGCACTTCCATCTAACTTGTCTTGCGTATGTTGTACATGTGCTTAATATATGTGACATATGCTTACCTTCAACAAAAATCAATTTACAGGACTCCTCTAGCTTTAACTATAAAATAATTTCATCGGGGGTCCCTTAATTCAGAGCCATCAGTGAGAGGAAGTAAACATGAGGGTTGTTACTGTTATTAGCTGTGGAATCAGCCTCTCTCATTTCTCTGGTTTACATTCAGTGCCTAACTAGAAATCCAGACAAGGTCCCTTTTTGTAACACCTTATAAATCCTCAGTCTGCAGAAAGGGAATTTAGATTGCGTTAGACGCCTGCCACCAAAATAAGGAATTCCGTGGCAGCTGGCTGACTATTATTATTATTAAAAAAACATATTTAATCTGTGAAAGTGTGTTCCAGTTATAAGGTACAGATTTACACCAGAAACAAGCTGCACATTAATCCCGTTTGGCTCGAGCGCTCACGCTGAGTCTAATGAGACTGTATAATATGTTAAATAAATCTTTTTAACTGGTTTCCTTCAAAAATATTACAATGAAATTATAAAGAACAGAATGAAACCGTAAAAAGTCAGTACATTTTATGTTGTGCCAAACAATAAAAACCACAGCTTATTACATGCGGTGTGCTTATTAAAGGAGAGAGATGAGGTCATGTGTGCTAGACCAGCTGCTGATGGACTACATCTCCCACAAGGCTCTGGCTGGCAGGGAACCATGGGACATTTAATTCTCCAACTGCTGGAGGCCCAGAGTCTATTCCCCCGTGCTAGATATACACAGTGTATATCAGTGTCCTGTCATGTCTAACTACATTACTGCACTCTGTGTCCTGACGATGTCATACTGAATTACTGCACTGTGTGTACTGATGATGTCATACAGAATTACTGCACTGTGTGTACTGATGATGTCATACTGAATTACTGCACTGTGTTCTGATGATGTCATACTGAATTACTGCACTGTGTGTACTGATGATGTCATACTGAATTACTGCACTGTGTGTACTGATGATGTCATACTGAATTACTGCACTGTGTTCTGATGATGTCATACTGAATTACTGCACTTTGTGTACTGATGATGTCATACTGAATTACTGCACTGTGTCCTGACGATGTCATACTGAATTACTGCACTGTGTCCTGATGATGTCATACTGAATTACTGCACTGTGTGTCCTGATGATGTCATACTGAATTACTGCGCTCTGTGTCCTGATGATGTCATACTGAATTACTGCACTCTGTGCCCTGATGATGTCATACTGAATTACTGCACTGTGTCCTGATGATGTCATACTGCATTACTGCCCTGATGATGTCATACTGCATTACTGCCCTCTGTGTCCTGATGATGTCATACTGCATTACTGCCCTGTGCCCTGATGATGTCATACTGCATTACGGCACTGTGCCCTGATGATGTCATATAGCATTACTGCACTGTGCCCTGATGATGTCATATAGCATTACTGCACTGTGCCCTGATGATGTCATATAGCATTACTGCCCTCTGTGTCCTGATGATGTCATATAGCATTACTGCACTCTGTGTCCTGATGATGTCATATAGCATTACTGCACTCTGTGTCCTGATGATGTCATATAGCATTACTGCAGTCTGTCCTGATGATGTCATATAGCATTACTGCACTCTGTGTCCTGATGATGTCATATAGCATTACTGCACTCTGTGTCCTGATGATGTCATATAGCATTACTGCACTCTGTGTCCTGATGATGTCATATAGCATTACTGCCCTCTGTGCCCTGATGATGTCATATAGCATTACTGCCCTCTGTGCCCTGATGATGTCATATAGCATTACTGCACTCTGTGTCCTGATGATGTCATATAGCATTACTGCACTCTGTGTCCTGATGATGTCATATAGCATTACTGCACTCTGTGTCCTGATGATGTCATATAGCATTACTGCCCTCTGTGCCCTGATGATGTCATATAGCATTACTGCCCTCTGTGCCCTGATGATGTCATATAGCATTACTGCACTCTGTGTCCTGATGATGTCATATAGCATTACTGCACTCTGTGTCCTGATGATGTCATATAGCATTACTGCCCTCTGTGTCCTGATGATGTCATATAGCATTACTGCACTGTCCTGATGATGTCATATAGCATTACTGCCCTTGATGTCCTGATGATGTCATGCTGATGTCATTAATGAATGAAACATACCGTCTGTCCTGAGAGTGAGGGGAGTGCTCGGGCCCAGTTCCCGGGAGTTAGTCATGGTGTTTGTAACCACACAGGTATAGTTCCCCGCATCAGAAGCTTCCACTTTTGCGATGTACAAATTCCCCGTGACCTGGGACACAAATCGCCGGTTGTCCTGCTGTACGAACGGTGGGTATTCATTAAATATCCAGGCGTAAACCAGCTCTGCAAGGAGTGACATCATTCACCGCGCAGTTACTACACTGAAAGGGTTAAACTCTCCATCCTGCCCCCCACCATACCTCCATCTGACCCATAATATAACCTGGCCCATGATGTATTAACTCTCATCATGCAGAGCCTGGTTCCCTGCTCCTCCTACTCTGGCTGATGGGACCAGTATCAAAGTATTTATTTTATTATTGGATTTTGACATTACCTCCGGCATGGGCAGGGGGGCCACACAGCAACACCATTCCTTGTCCCTCTCGTACAGACACGGTGCTGCGGGTGATGGTCTGGAAAGAGTCCAGGTCTGAGGGAGAAAAAAGAAAATAATGGGTTAATGGGAAAAAAAATCAGAAGAAACAAGGGCCATAATTAACGCCACATTTGGCACGCCACACAGATCAGAGACTTCCAGCAGGAGCATGGCACCTATATCCGTGGCATCAGACACTGAGAGCAGCTTTTACAGGGAGCAAAATCAGTCCCTGGTGCTAAGACCACCAGGGAGGGTGTCGCTGGAGGTATTAAGACCACCAGCGAAGGTGTAGATGGAGGTATTGAGACCACCAGTGGAGGTGCTAAGACCACCAGTGAAGGTGTAGCTGGAGGTCCAAAGACCACCAGGGAAGGTGTAGCTGGAGGTGCTAAGACCACCAGGGAAGGTGTAGCTGGAGGTATTGAGATCACCAGGGAAGGTGTAGCTGGAGGTGCAAAGACCACCAGGGAAGGTGTAGCTGGAGGTATTGAGATCACCAGGGAAGGTGTAGCTGGAGGTATTAAGATCACCAGGGAAGGTTTAGTTGGAACTATTAAGACCACCAGGGAACGTGTAGCTGGAGGTATTGAGACCACCAGGGAAGGTGTAGCTGGAGGTATTGAGATCACCAGTGAAGGTGTAGCTGGAGGTGTTAAGACCACCAGGGAACGTGTAGCTGGAGGTATTGAGATCACCAGGGAAGGTGTAGCTGGAGGTATTGAGACCACCAGGGAAGGTGTAGCTGGAGGTATTGAGATCACCAGGGAAGGTGTAGCTGGAGGTGTTAAGACCACCAGGGAAGGTGTAGCTGGAGGGGTTAAGACCACCAGGGAAGGTGTAGCTAGGGGTATTGAGATCACCAGGGAAGGTGTAGCTGGAGGTGTTAAGACCACCAGGAAAGGTGTAGCTGGAGGTATTGAGATCACCAGGGAAGGTGTAGCTGGAGGTGTTGAGACCACCAGGGAAGGTGTAGCTGGAGGAGCAAAGACCACTAGGGAAGGTGTAGCTGTAGGTATT
Organism: Pelodytes ibericus; assembly: GCA_036172795.1. Classification (NCBI taxonomy): domain Eukaryota; kingdom Metazoa; phylum Chordata; class Amphibia; order Anura; family Pelodytidae; genus Pelodytes; species Pelodytes ibericus. The sequence continues at coordinate 84,640,074 of CM069865.1, forward strand.
AAGATCACCAGGGAAGGTGTAGCTATAGGTATTAAGACTACCAGGGAAGGTGTAGCTGGAGGTATTGAGACCACCAGGGAAGGTGTAGCTCAAGGTATTGAGACCACCAGGGAAGGTGTAGCTGGAGGTGTTGAGACCACCAGGGAAGGTGTATCTGGAGGTGTTGAGACCACCAGAGAAGGTGTTCTCCTCATTCTAGTCTACCCATTTCTGCCCCACCACAGACCCTTGAACTGATTGTTTTTAGGGCGAGGTGATTACTGCAACAGTTTCGCCTCAGGTATGTGATTTTATTGGTGACAGACCCTGATTGATGGCGTATCTCCGCACAGACGGTTCACTGCTTTCTATAAATCACCTTGATCGATAATTAGGCCCCATGGAGTAATATGAGATTTGGACAGTTTTGTGCCACTTGATGAATGGGTCTGACATATAGAAAGTATATAAACTGGGTGGATGGAATAAGGGGTCTTTCGATGAGGATTTGGCCCTTTTATTTCTATATTTTGCTCTTGATACAGGTTATATTAAGGTCAAAACATCTCCATCAGAACAGGGACAAAAAGAAAATGTGGCGAGGGAATAAAGTCAGACAATCACATGCCTCCTTAATTATCTCTCACTGGTCATAAAGAACAAGCACTAGGAGATTCCATTCCTCGAATCTATCCAAGGGGGTAACAAACATAGCACCTTATTGGTCTATCAGCACAGGCCACGTCCACATGCAGACACTGATTGAAGTTAGTGTGCTAGTGCTTAGTGACAAGTTCCAGACTGACCATCGGGTTGGTTTATAACATTTTGTGGTATTGGTCTATCTGGGTCTTCAAAAGTCCCTCCCATATTTATAAATAAGAAGTAAATTATAAACCCTAAGGTCTTTAATCATCAGAGGGAATTGCAGGGAATTGAGAACGAAATGTAAAACTTGAATTCTCCCATTCAGCTATACTTCAAACTCGGCTACTTTGGCCTTGAAATTCTCTGCATGTATAATGCAATTCCTTGGTGGAAGATCTTTATGTCAATCATTTTTTGGATGATCTGACCTCATTACTCCCATGCTCAGTTACTTATAATTATCCCCTTCCACAAATCACTTTCTGCTGCTGAGATTAAACAGGAGATGTGAGAAAATCCCCAACTGAACGACCAGACCCTCAATAGCCCAGTAGTAATCAGCTGTTACGGTTCACACACCAATTCACCTTCCCCTGATTACACCTAAAAACCTTACAAAACACTTCTCTGAAGTATCACCTAACATGTCACCCACCAAGTTATAAATCCTGGAGTTAAATTCCATGGAGTCAAAAACAGCGCAATGGGAGGAGTTATCTAGTATTTGTAATCTGGTTCCCTGGATCTGGATGTTTTTCGATGTCTGGGCAATGAGGCAGATAAGAGCCCAGATCAAGTCATTGACCTGGTTAATAATGTCTCAATGAGGCTTATAATTCTAACGAGATAGAATTGTAATTTAAGAAATAACGAGATGACAGCATTTCTTGCAGCCTGACCTTTTTATTTCTATTTTTTTTTTTATAGATTTATATTTAATTAGAATAAATGAGCAGTTTCCCACTGGAACATTGGCTTTGTGATAAGCTTTGTGTTTGAGACTGTCTGTCTGGCTGGTGCTGCTGTCTGTCTGGCGCTGCTGTTTGTCTGGTGCTGTGCTGCTGTCTGTCTGGTGTTGTGCTGCTGTCTATCTGGTGCTGTGCTGCAGTCTATCTGGTGCTGTGCTGCTGTCTGTCTGGCTTGGTGCTGCTGTCTGGCTGGTGCTGCTGTTTATCTGGTGCTGCTGTCTATCTGGTGCTGTGCTGCTCTCTGGCTGGTGCTGCTGTCTGGCTGGTGCTGTGCTGCTCTCTGTCTGGTGCTGTGCTGCTCTCTGTCTGGTGCTGTGCTGCTGTCTATCTTGTGCTGTGCTGCTGTCAGTCTGGTGCTGTGCTGCTCTCTGTCTGGTGCTGTGCTGCTCTCTGTCTGGTGCTGTGCTGCTCTCTGTCTGGTGCTGTGCTGCTCTCTGTCTGGTGCTGTGCTGCTGTCTGTCTGGTGCTGTGCTGCTGTCTGTCTGTAGCTGTGCTGCTCTCTGTCTGGTGCTGTGCTGCTGTCTATCTTGTGCTGTGCTGCTGTCAGTCTGGTGCTGTGCTGCTCTCTGTCTGGTGCTGTGCTGCTCTCTGTCTGGTGCTGTGCTGCTCTCTGTCTGGTGCTGTGCTGCTCTCTGTCTGGTGCTGTGCTGCTGTCTGTCTGGTGCTGTGCTGCTGTCTGTCTGGTGCTGTGCTGCTGTCTGTCTGTAGCTGTGCTGCTCTCTGTCTGGTGCTGTGCTGCGCTGCTCTCTGTCTCGCTGGCGTTGTGCTGCTGTGTGCCTCGCTGGCTCTAGGCTGTTGTCTGTCTGTCTGTCTTGCTGGCGCTGTGCTCCTGTCTGTCTCGCTGGCGTTGTGCTGCTTTGTGTCTTGCTTGCGCTGCTGTTTTAGACTTGCTGGTCCCGTGTATGTCTCTTTACATGTGTGACATGTCTCCCCCGTGCCCTGCGATGCTGCCTCCCCAGCCTGGGCGCAAAGACCCCTGCATCAGATTGAGGGAGTGATTACGTCCTTCTCGTTTGATTTATTGATGTTAAACTCACGCTGCCATCTAATCCGATTGTCTCGGTTGCAAATATTTTTTTTAATTAATTGCCCCGAACACACTGTAACATGCTGATTATTTAATTAGTAGCAGTCCAGAGAGGGAAATTACCCAGAGCCCTCTGCAGAAAGTCTCCTAGCAACAGCCGGGGAGGAGAGAAAAGGCAGGGGTCCCGGGAGCCAGCTGGAAGACGGGAAGAGGGTGACAAGGGTTAAAAGGTGACAGGAGGAGGCGGCAGATATTACTGTGTGGACAGCTGCGCAGATGGACCCTGCATTCAGTATATACCGAGAGCTGCAGGGTTCAGTGTGTAGTCTATGAAGAGCTGTGGGGTTCAGTGTGCAGTCTATGGAGAGCTGCAGGGTTCAGTGTGTAGTCTATGGAGAGCTGCAGGGCTCAGTGTGCAGTCTATGGAGAGCTGCAGGGTTCAGTGTGCAGTCTATGGAGAGCTGCAGGGCTCAGTGTGCAGTCTATGGAGAGCTGCAGGGTTCAGTGTGCAGTCTATGGAGAGCTGCAGGGTTCAGTGTGCAGTCTATGGAGAGCTGCAGGGTTTAGTGTGCAGTCTATGGAGAGCTGCGGGGTTCAGTGTGCAGTCTATGGAGAGCTGCAGGGTTCAGTGTGCAGTCTATGAAGAGCTGCGGGGCTCAGTGTGCAGTCTATGGAGAGCTGCAGGATTCAGTGTGCAGTCTATGAAGAGCTGCAGGGTTTAGTGTGCAGTCTATGGAGAGCTGCGGGGTTCAGTGTGCAGTCTATGAAGAGCTGCGGGGCTCAGTGTGCAGTCTATGGAGAGCTGCAGGGTTCAGTGTGCAGTCTATGGAGAGCTGCAGGGCTCAGTGTGCAGTCTATGGAGAGCTGCAGGGTTCAGTGTGCAGTCTATGGAGAGCTGCAGGGTTCAGCGTGCAGTCTATGGAGAGCTGCAGGGTTTAGTGTGCAGTCTATGGAGAGCTGCGGGGTTCAGTGTGCAGTCTATGGAGAGCTGCAGGGTTCAGTGTGCAGTCTATGAAGAGCTGCGGGGCTCAGTGTGCAGTCTATGGAGAGCTGCAGGGTTCAGTGTGCAGTCTATGGAGAGCTGCAGGGTTCAGTGTGCAGTCTATGGAGAGCTGCAGGGTTCAGTGTGCAGTCTATGGAGAGCTGCGGGGTTCAGTGTGCAGTGTATGGAGAGCTGTGGGGTTCAGTGTGTAGTCTATGGAGAGCTGCGGGGTTCAGTGTGTAGTCTATGGAGAGCTGCGGGGTTCAGTGTGCAGTCTATGGAGAGCTGCAGGGTTCAGTGTGCAGTCTATGGAGAGCTGCGGGGTTCAGTGTGCAGTCTATGGAGAGCTGCAGGGTTCAGTGTGCAGTCTATGGAGAGCTGCAGGGTTCAGTGTGCAGTCTATGGAGAGCTGCGGGGTTCAGTGTGCAGTGTATGGAGAGCTGTGGGGTTCAGTGTGTAGTCTATGGAGAGCTGCAGGGTTCAGTGTGCAGTCTATGGAGAGCTGCAGGGTTCAGTGTGTAGTCTATGGAGAGCTGCGGGGCTCAGTGTGCAGTCTATGGAGAGCTGCGGGGTTCAGTGTGTAGTCTATGGAGAGCTGCAGGGTTCAGTGTGTAGTCTATGGAGAGCTGCGGGGCTCAGTGTGCAGTCTATGGAGAGCTGCGGGGTTCAGTGTGTAGTCTATGGAGAGCTGCGGGGCTCAGTGTTCAGTCTATGGAGAGCTGCAGGATTCAGTGTGCAGTCTATGGAGAGCTGCGGGGTTCAGTGTGCAGTCTATGGAGAGCTGCAGGATTCAGTGTGCAGTGTATGGAGAGCTGCAGGGTTCAGTGTGAAGTCTCTGGAGAGCTGTGGGATCTGGTTGAACTCAGTAAGATCTTGCTAGTGTATACGCTGTGTGCCGTTGTGTAACTTCCTGTGTATACGCTATGTTGCCGATGCGTATCTTCCTGTGTATACGCTATGTGCCGACGTGTATCTTCCTGTGTATTCGCTATGTGCCAACGTGTATCTTCCTGTGTATTCGCTATGTGCTGCCACGTATCTTCCTGTGTATACGCTATGTGCTGCTGCGTATCTTCCTGTGTATGCGCTATGTGCTTCCGCGTATCTCCTGTGTATACGCTATGTGCTGCCGCATATCTTCCTGTGTATGCGCTATGTGCTTCCGCGTATCTCCTGTGTATACGGTATGTGCTTCCGCGTATCTCCTGTGTATACGCTATGTGCTTCCGCGTATCTCCTGTGTATGGGCTATGTACCGACGCGTATCTTCCTGTGTATACGCTATGTGCTGCCGCGTATCTTCCTGTGTATACGCTATGTGCTGCCACGTATCTTCCTGTGTATGCGCTATGTGCTGCCGCGTATCTTCCTGTGTATACGCTATGTGCTGCCGCGTATCTTCCTGTGTATACGCTATGTGCTGCCGCGTATCTTCCTGTGTATACGCTATGTGCTGCCGCGTATCTTCTGTGTATGGGCTATGTACCGACGCGTATCTTCCTGTGTATGCGCTATGTGCTGCCACGTATCTTCCTGTGTATGCGCTATGTGCTGCTACGTATCTTCCTGTGTATGCGCTATGTGCTGCCACGTATCTTCCTGTGTATACGCTATGTGCTGCTGTGTATCTTCCTGTGTATGCGCTATGTGCTGCTGCGTATCTTCCTGTGTATGCGCTATGTGCTGCCACGTATCTTCCTGTGTATGCCCTATGTGCTGCTACGTATCTTCCTGTGTATGCGCTATGTGCTGCCGCGTAACTTCCTGTGTATGCGCTATGTGCTGCCGCGTATCTTCCTGTGTATACGCTATGTGCTGCTGTGTATCTTCCTGTGTATGCGCTATGTGCTGCCACGTATCTTCCTGTGTATGCGCTATGTGCTGCCACGTATCTTCCTGTGTATACGCTATGTGCTGCTGTGTATCTTCCTGTGTATGCGCTATGTGCTGCTGCGTATCTTCCTGTGTATGCGCTATGTGCTGCCACGTATCTTCCTGTGTATGCGCTATGTGCCGCCGCGTATCTTCCTGTGTATACGCTATGTGCTGCGTATCTTCCTGTGTATGCGCTATGTGCTTCCGCGTATCTCCTGTGTATGGGCTATGTACCGACGCGTATCTTCCTGTGTATACGCTATGTGCTGCCGCGTATCTTCCTGTGTATGCGCTATGTGCTGCTGCGTATCTTCCTGTGTATGCGCTATGTGCTGCTGCGTATCTTCCTGTGTATACGCTACGTGCTGCTGCGTATCTTCCTGTGTATACGCTATGTGCTGCCACGTATCTTCCTGTGTATACGTTATGTGCTGCTGCGTATCTTCCTGTGTATGCGCTATGTGCTTCCGCGTATCTCCTGTGTATACGCTATGTGCTTCCGCGTATCTCCTGTGTATGGGCTATGTACCGACGCGTATCTTCCTGTGTATGCGCTATGTGCTGCCACGTATCTTCCTGTGTATGCGCTATGTGCTGCTACGTATCTTCCTGTGTATGCGCTATGTGCTGCCGCGTATCTTCCTGTGTATGCGCTATGTGCTGCTGCGTATCTTCCTGTGTATGCGCTATGTGCTGCTACGTATCTTCCTGTGTATGCGCTATGTGCTGCCGCGTATCTTCCTGTGTATGCGCTATGTGCTGCCGCGTATCTTCCTGTGTATACGCTATGTGCTGCCGCGTATCTTCCTGTGTATACGCTATGTGCTGCCGCGTATCTTCCTGTGTATACGCTATGTGCTGCCGCGTATCTTCCTGTGTATACGCTATGTGCTGCTGCGTATCTTCCTGTGTATACGCTATGTGCTGCCGCGTATCTTCCTGTGTATGCGCTATGTGCTGCCGCGTATCTTCCTGTGTATGCGCTATGTGCTGCCGCGTATCTTCCTGTGTATACGCTATGTGCTGCTGCGTATCTTCCTGTGTATGCGCTATGTGCTGCCACGTATCTTCCTGTGTATACGCTATGTGCTGCCACGTATCTTCCTGTGTATACGCTATGTGCTGCCACGTATCTTCCTGTGTATGCGCTATGTGCTGCCACGTATCTTCCTGTGTATACGCTATGTGCTGCCGCGTATCTTCCTGTGTATACGCTATGTGCTGCCGCGTATCTTCCTGTTTATACGCTATGTGCTGCCGCGTATCTTCCTGTGTATGCGCTATGTGCTGCCACGTATCTTCCTGTGTATACGCTATGTGCTGCCGCGTATCTTCCTGTGTATGCGCTATGTGCTGCCGCGTATCTTCCTGTGTATACGCTATGTGCTGCTGCGTATCTTCCTGTGTATACGCTATGTGCTGCTGCGTATCTTCCTGTGTATACGCTATGTGCTGCGTATCTTCCTGTGTATACGCTATGTGCTGCCACGTATCTTCCTGTGTATACGCTATGTGCTGCCGCGTATCTTCCTGTGTATACGCTATGTGCTGCTGCGTATCTTCCTGTGTATACGCTATGTGCTGCGTATCTTCCTGTGTATGCGCTATGTGCTGCGTATCTTCCTGTGTATACGCTATGTGCTGCGTATCTTCCTGTGTATACGCTATGTGCTGCCGCGTATCTTCCTGTGTATGCGCTATGTGCTGCTACGTATCTTCCTGTGTATGCGCTATGTGCTGCTGCGTATCTTCCTGTGTATGCGCTATGTGCTGCCGCGTATCTTCCTGTGTATGCGCTATGTGCTGCTACGTATCTTCCTGTGTATGCGCTATGTGCTGCCGCGTATCTTCCTGTGTATGCGCTATGTGCTGCTGTGTATCTTCCTGTGTATGCGCTATGTGCTGCTGTGTATCTTCCTGTGTATGCGCTATGTGCTGCTGCGTATCTTCCTGTGTATACGCTATGTGCTGCCACGTATCTTCCTGTGTATGCGCTATGTGCCGCCGCGTATCTTCCTGTGTATGCGCTATGTGCTGCTGCGTATCTTCCTGTGTATACGCTATGTGCTGCCGCGTATCTTCCTGTGTATACGCTATGTGCTGCTGCGTATCTTCCTGTGTATACGCTATGTGCTGCCGCGTATCTTCCTGTGTATGCGCTGTGTGCTGCTGCGTATCTTCCTGTGTATACGCTATGTGCTGCTGCGTATCTTCCTGTGTATACGCTATGTGCTGCCACGTATCTTCCTGTGTATGCGCTATGTGCTGCCGCGTATCTTCCTGTGTATACGCTATGTGCCGCCGCGTATCTTCCTGTGTATACGCTATGTGCTGCCGCGTATCTTCCTGTGTATACGCTATGTGCTGCCGCGTATCTTCCTGTGTATGCGCTATGTGCTGCCACGTATTGAAATCTCACTCACATGCAAATTGAAGGAAAGCTTCGCGGCTGAGGATGGTCCCCATCATGTTGGTTGCCTCGCATTGAAACGTTCCCACATCCCGAGTCCGATCTGGTGAACCGATAACCAAACTTCTGTCTAGAACCCGGTACCGGTAATCCTGGGCTTCGTCCAAAAGTGTCCCGTTTACTCTCCATCTGTGGATCGAATAGTGAAATGGAAAACAATGTAAGGAACAAGTGTATAAAAAAACTGCTAGCGGCAAGACGGACAGGAGGGGCTGTGCGGCAAGACGGACAGGAGGGGCTGTGCGGCAAGACGGACAGGAGGGGCTGTGCGGCAAGACGGACAGGAGGGGCTGTGCGGCAAGACGGACAGGAGGGGCTGTGCGGCAAGACGGACAGGAGGGGCTGTGCGGCAAGACGGACAGGAGGGGCTGTGCGGCAAGACGGACAGGAGAGGCTGTGCGGCAAGACGGACAGGAGGGGCTGTGCGGCAAGACGGACAGGAGGGGCTGTGCGGCAAGACGGACAGGAGGGTCTGTGCGGCAAGACGGACAGGAGGGTCTGTGCGGCAAGACGGACAGGAGGGTCTGTGCGGCAAGACGGACAGGAGGGTCTGTGCGGCAAGACGGACAGGAGGGGCTGTGCGGCAAGACGGACAGGAGGGGCTGTGCGGCAAGACGGACAGGAGGGGCTGTGCGGCAAGACGGACAGGAGAGGCTGTGCGGCAAGACGGACAGGAGAGGCTGTGCGGCAAGACGGACAGGAGGGGCTGTGCGGCAAGACGGACAGGAGAGGCTGTGCGGCAAGACGGACAGGAGGGGCTGTGCGGCAAGACGGACAGGAGGGGCTGTGTGGCAACACGGTACACGGCAGGAGGTGTACAGCACAGGGTACATGGCAGGAGGTGTACAGCACAGGGTGCATGGCAGGGGGTGTACAGCACAGGGTACACGGCAGGTGGTGTACAGCACAGGGTACACGGCAGGTGGTGTACAGCACAGGGTACACGGCATGGGGTGTACAGCACAGGGTACACGGCAGGGGGTGTACAACACAGGGTACACGGCAGGGGGTGTACAGCACAGGGTACACGGCAGGGGGTGTACAGCACAGGGTACACGGCAGGGGGTGTACAGCACAGGGTACACGGCGGGGTGTACAGCACGGTACACGGCGGGGTGTACAGCACAGGGTACACGGCAGGGGGTGTACAGCACAGGGTACACGGCAGGGGGTGTACAGCACAGGGTACTCGGCAGGGAGTGTACAGCACAGGGTGCATGGCAGGGGGTGTACAGCACAGGGTACACGGCTGGGGGTGTACAGCACGGTATATGGCAGGGGGTGTACAGCACGGGGTGTACGGCACAGGGTACACTGCAGGGGGTGTACAGCACAGGGTACACGGCAGGGGGTGTACGGCACAGGGTACACGGCAGGGGGTGTACGGCACAGGGTACACAGCAGGGGGTGTACAGCACGGTACATGGCAGGGGGTGTACAGCACGGTACAATGCTGCACGACGGCAGCAGGGAAGGTGGAAGGAGCAGCCGGATGGGCCCAGGGAGCAAAGGTGTAAAGTGTGATGTCATTATAATACTATGATATCATGACACCGGATTAGCGCCGTGTACCGGCATCACACTCACCGGGTTACAGGTTTAGGATGTCCCTGGACCTCGCAGACCAGCCGTAGGGTCCGATCCTCTGAGTCTAAAGGGAAGATGAGATTTGCTGGCTCCTGGGTGAAGACTGGGCCCTGCAAGGTGAGTTCATCTGCAGAGAGACAGAGGGCGCCAGTGAGTGGCGAGTAATAATGAATGATAAGACACTGCTTATTCCAGGTAGACTGACAGGCAGGAGATATGGGATTCATTCAAACTACAAGAGGGGAATTACAGAGAACAGAGCAGGCTCTGCTCTATAATATGCTATATGTGAAATGCTCTGCTCTATAATATATGTGAAATGCTCTGCTCTATAATATATGTGAAATGCTCTGCTCTATAATATGCTATATGTGAAATGCTCTGCTCTATAATATGCTATATGTGAAATGCTCTGCTCTGTAATATGCTATATGTGAAATGCTCTGCTCTATAATATGCTATATGTGAAATGCTCTGCTCTATAATATGCTATATGTGAAATGCTCTGCTCTATAATATGCTATATGTGAAATGCTCTGCTCTGTAATATGCTATATGTGAAATGCTCTGCTCTATAATATGCTATATGTGAAATGCTCTGCTCTATAATATGCTATATGTGAAATGCTCTGCTCTATAATATGATATATGTGAAATGCTCTGCTCTATAATATGATATATGTGAAATGCTCTGCTCTATAATATGCTATATGTGAAATGCTCTGCTCTATAATATGCTATATGTGAAATGCTCTGCTCTGTAATATGATATATGTGAAATGCTCTGCTCTATAATATGCTATATGTGAAATGCTCTGCTCTGTAATATGATATATGTGAAATGCTCTGCTCTATAATATGCTATATGTGAAATGCTCTGCTCTATAATATGCTATATGTGAAATGCTCTGCTCTATAATATGCTATATGTGAAATGCTCTGCTCTATAATATATGTGAAATGCTCTGCTCTATAATATGCTATATGTGAAATGCTCTGCTCTATAATATATGTGAAATGCTCTGCTCTATAATATGCTATATGTGAAATGCTCTGCTCTATAATATGCTATATGTGAAATGCTCTGCTCTATAATATTCTATATGTGAAATGCTCTGCTCTATAATATTCTATATGTGAAATGCTCTGCTCTATAATATGCTATATGTGAAATGCTCTGCTCTATAATATGCTATATGTGAAATGCTCTGCTCTATAATATGCTATATGTGAAATGCTCTGCTCTGTAATATGCTATATGTGAAATGCTCTGCTCTATAATATGCTATATGTGAAATGCTCTGCTCTGTAATATGATATATGTGAAATGCTCTGCTCTGTAATATGATATTTGTGAAATGCTCTGCTCTGTAATATGATATATGTGAAATGCTCTGCTCTATAATATGCTATATGTGAAATGCTCTGCTCTATAATATATGTGAAATGCTCTGCTCTATAATATGCTATATGTGAAATGCTCTGCTCTATAATATATGTGAAATGCTCTGCTCTATAATATGATATATGTGAAATGCTCTGCTCTATAATATGCTATATGTGAAATGCTCTGCTCTATAATATGCTATATGTGAAATGCTCTGCTCTATAATATGCTATATGTGAAATGCTCTGCTCTATAATATATGTGAAATGCTCTGCTCTATAATATGCTATATGTGAAATGCTCTGCTCTATAATATATGTGAAATGCTCTGCTCTATAATATGCTATATGTGAAATGCTCTGCTCTATAATATGCTATATGTGAAATGCTCTGCTCTATAATATATGTGAAATGCTCTGCTCTATAATATGATATATGTGAAATGCTCTGCTCTATAATATGATATATGTGAAATGCTCTGCTCTATAATATGCTATATGTGAAATGCTCTGCTCTATAATATGATATATGTGAAATGCTCTGCTCTATAATATGATATATGTGAAATGCTCTGCTCTATAATATGCTATATGTGAAATGCTCTGCTTTATAATATGATATATGTGAAATGCTCTGCTCTATAATATGCTATATGTGAAATGCTCTGCTCTATAATATGATATATGTGAAATGCTCTGCTCTATAATATTCTATATGTGAAATGCTCTGCTCTATAATATGCTATATGTGAAATGCTCTGCTCTATAATATGATATATGTGAAATGCTCTGCTCTATAATATGCTATATGTGAAATGCTCTGCTCTATAATATGATATATGTGAAATGCTCTGCTCTATAATATGCTATATGTGAAATGCTCTGCTCTATAATATGCTATATGTGAAATGCTCTGCTCTGTAATATATGTGAAATGCTCTGCTCTGTAATATGCTATATGTGAAATGCTCTGCTCTGTAATATGCTATATGTGAAATGCTCTGCTCTGTAATATATGTGAAATGCTCTGCTCTATAATATGCTATATGTGAAATGCTCTGCTCTGTAATATATGTGAAATGCTCTGCTCTGTAATATGCTATATGTGAAATGCTCTGCTCTATAATATGCTATATGTGAAATGCTCTGCTCTATAATATGCTATATGTGAAATGCTCTGCTCTGTAATATGATATATGTGAAATGCTCTGCTCTATAATATGCTATATGTGAAATGCTCTGCTCTATAATATGCTATATGTGAAATGCTCTGCTCTATAATATGATATATGTGAAATGCTCTGCTCTGTAATATATGTGAAATGCTCTGCTCTATAATATGCTATATGTGAAATGCTCTGCTCTATAATATGCTATATGTGAAATGCTCTGCTCTATAATATGCTATATGTGAAATGCTCTGCTCTATAATATGCTATATGTGAAATGCTCTGCTCTGTAATATATGTGAAATGCTCTGCTCTATAATATGCTATATGTGAAATGCTCTGCTCTGTAATATGCTATATGTGAAATGCTCTGCTCTATAATATGCTATATGTGAAATGCTCTGCTCTATAATATGATATATGTGAAATGCTCTGCTCTGTAATATGCTATATGTGAAATGCTCTGCTCTATAATATGCTATATGTGAAATGCTCTGCTCTATAATATGCTATATGTGAAATGCTCTGCTCTGTAATATGCTATATGTGAAATGCTCTGCTCTATAATATGCTATATGTGAAATGCTCTGCTCTATAATATGATATATGTGAAATGCTCTGCTCTATAATATGCTATATGTGAAATGCTCTGCTCTATAATATGCTATATGTGAAATGCTCTGCTCTATAATATGCTATATGTGAAATGCTCTGCTCTGTAATATGCTATATGTGAAATGCTCTGCTCTATAATATGCTATATGTGAAATGCTCTGCTCTATAATATGATATATGTGAAATGCTCTGCTCTATAATATGCTATATGTGAAATGCTCTGCTCTATAATATGCTATATGTGAAATGCTCTGCTCTATAATATGCTATATGTGAAATGCTCTGCTCTATAATATGCTATATGTGAAATGCTCTGCTCTGTAATATGCTATATGTGAAATGCTCTGCTCTATAATATGCTATATGTGAAATGCTCTGCTCTATAATATGCTATATGTGAAATGCTCTGCTCTATAATATGCTATATGTGAAATGCTCTGCTCTATAATATGCTATATGTGAAATGCTCTGCTCTGTAATATGCTATATGTGAAATGCTCTGCTCTATACTATGCTATATGTGAAATGCTCTGCTCTATAATATGCTATATGTGAAATGCTCTGCTCTGTAATATGCTATATGTGAAATGCTCTGCTCTATAATATGCTATATGTGAAATGCTCTGCTCTATAATATGCTATATGTGAAATGCTCTGCTCTGTAATATGCTATATGTGAAATGCTCTGCTCTATAACATGCTATATGTGAAATGCTCTGCTCTATAATATGATATATGTGAAATGCTCTGCTCTATAATATGCTCTATGTGAAATGCTCTGCTCTATAATATGCTATATGTGAAATGCTCTGCTCTATAATATGCTATATGTGAAATGCTCTGCTCTATAATATGATATTTGTGAAATGCTCTGCTCGATAATATGATATATGTGAAATGCTCTGCTCGATAATATGATATATGTGAAATGCTCTGCTCTGTAATATGATATTTGTGAAATGCTCTGCTCGATAATATGATATATGTGAAATGCTCTGCTCTATAATATGCTATATGTGAAATGCTCTGCTCTATAATATGCTATATGTGAAATGCTCTGCTCTATAATATGATATATGTGAAATGCTCTGCTCTATAATATGCTATATGTGAAATGCTCTGCTCTATAATATGCTATATGTGAAATGCTCTGCTCTGTAATATGCTATATGTGAAATGCTCTGCTCTATAATATGCTATATGTGAAATGCTCTGCTCTATAATATGCTATATGTGAAATGCTCTGCTCTATAATATGCTATATGTGAAATGCTCTGCTCTATAATATGCTATATGTGAAATGCTCTGCTCTATAATATGATATATGTGAAATGCTCTGCTCTGTAATATATGTGAAATGCTCTGCTCTATAATATGCTATATGTGAAATGCTCTGCTCTATAATATGCTATATGTGAAATGCTCTGCTCTGTAATATGATATATGTGAAATGCTCTGCTCTATAATATGCTATATGTGAAATGCTCTGCTCTATAATATGCTATATGTGAAATGCTCTGCTCTATAATATGCTATAGGTGAAATGCTCTGCTCTATAATATGCTATATGTGAAATGCTCTGCTCTATAATATGCTATATGTGAAATGCTCTGCTCTATAATATGCTATATGTGAAATGCTCTGCTCTATAATATGCTATATGTGAAATGCTCTGCTCTATAATATGATATATGTGAAATGCTCTGCTCTATAATATGATATATGTGAAATGCTCTGCTCTATAATATATGTGAAATGCTCTGCTCTATAATATGATATATGTGAAATGCTCTGCTCTATAATATATGTGAAATGCTCTGCTCTATAATATGATATATGTGAAATGCTCTGCTCTATAATATGCTATATGTGAAATGCTCTGCTCTATAATATGCTATATGTGAAATGCTCTGCTCTGTAATATGCTATATGTGAAATGCTCTGCTCTATAATATGCTATATGTGAAATGCTCTGCATCGTTCCATTCTCTGCTCTATAACATGCAGTACCAGGTGCTGTCCAGGGCCCGGGGGATGCTCTGTGCGATGCTGCGGCTGATGTAACACTTGGCAGAAGTGTTGAGAGCAGTGAGGGAAGTTCTGCCCCCCCCCCCCCCCGGGTAGGTGGAATAAACACGCTATAATTGCACCGTTGGGTCTGTGATGTTTTGCCCCCGGGATAGCTTGTTTTGATTTGGAAGCTGCGAGAGCCGGATAGGAACGCTGTGTGACACCCTGTGCTCATATCAAGGATATCATGGATATATAGGAAGGCTGCATAGAATGGGGTAGAGAGGTAACTGCTGAGGGCAAGATGGAGGAGGAAACACAGGGTATTAACCTTGAATGTGCCGGCAAAAACAGCCAAAGCCCCTAAACGGTTTGCCAAACATGCTACTGGTGACCCATAGAAAATGTGAAGCTTATACCAAGTATCCCTTCCTCACTCAGTGTGTAGCAGGTTACAATGAATAGTTACTGGTGACCCATAGAGCATGTAAAGCTTATACCAAGTATCCCTTCCTCACTCAGTGTGTAGTGGGTTACAATGAACAGTTACTGGTGACCCATAGAGCATGTAAAGCTTATACCAAGTATCCCTTCCTCCCTCAGTGTGTAGTGGGTTACAATGAATAGTTACTGGTGACCCATAGAGCATGTAAAGCTTATACCAAGTATCCCTTCCTCACTCAGTGTGTAGCGGGTTACAATGGACAGTTACTGGTGACCCATAGAGCATGTAAAGCTTATACCAAGTATCCCTTCCTCCCTCAGTGTGTAGCGGGTTACAATGAACAGTTACTGGTGACCCATAGAGCATGTAAAGCTTATACCAAGTATCCCTTCCTCACTCAGTGTGTAGCAGGTTACAATGAATAGTTACTGGTGACCCATAGAGCATGTAAAGCTTATACCAAGTATCCCTTCCTCACTCAGTGTGTAGTGGGTTACAATGAACAGTTACTGGTGACCCATAGAGCATGTAAAGCTTATACCAAGTATCCCTTCCTCCCTCAGTGTGTAGTGGGTTACAATGAATAGTTACTGGTGACCCATAGAGCATGTAAAGCTTATACCAAGTATCCCTTCCTCACTCAGTGTGTAGCGGGTTACAATGGACAGTTACTGGTGACCCATAGAGCATGTAAAGCTTATACCAAGTATCCCTTCCTCCCTCAGTGTGTAGCGGGTTACAATGAACAGTTACTGGTGACCCATAGAGCATGTAAAGCTTATACCAAGTATCCCTTCCTCACTCAGTGTGTAGCGGGTTACAATGAACAGTTATTGGTGACCCATAGAGCATGTAAAGCTTATACCAAGTATCCCTTCCTCCCTCAGTGTGTAGTGGGTTACAATGAACAGTTACTGGTGACCCATAGAGCATGTAAAGCTTATACCAAGTATCCCTTCCTCCCTCAGTGTGTAGCGGGTTACAATGAACAGTTACTGGTGACCCATAGAGCATGTAAAGCTTATACCAAGTATCCCTTCCTCACTCAGTGTGTAGCGGGTTACAATGGACAGTTACTGGTCACCCATAGAACATGTAAAGCTTATACCAAGTATCCCTTCCTCACTCAGTGTGTAGCGGGTTACAATGAACAGTTACTGGTGACCCATAGAGCATGTAAAGCTTATACCAAGTATCCCTTCCTCCCTCAGTGTGTAGCAGGTTACAATGGACAGTTACTGGTGACCCATAGAGCATGTAAAGCTTATACCAAGTATCCCTTCCTCACTCAGGGTGTAGCGGGTTACAATGAACAGTTACTGATGCCCTGTGGGCTTGAGACTGAAATAATTTATTTAATTTCCTATTGGGATATCTGGAAGGGCAAGATAACTGCCCCCAACCACGATGTGCATTGGGTGAGGATTGGAGGATGGAGACATTAGTCATCTCACCTGGGTCTATTGACAATCTCCCTGTACAACTAGTGTTATAAGTCCTGCGATAGTTATTATCAGTGTCACTATGGCCCAGCAGTAGGGGCTGTATTATCTGTGTCACCCAGTGGTAGGGGCTGTATTATCTGTGTCACCCAGTGGCAGGAGCTGTATTATCTATGTCACCCAGTGGCAGGAGCTGTATTATCTATGTCACCCAGTGGCAGGGGCTGTATTATCTGTGTCACCCAGTGGCAGGGGCTGTATTATCTATGTCACCCAGTGGCAGGGGCTGTATTATCTGTGTCACCCAGTGGTAGGGGCTGTATTATCTGTGTCACCCAGTGGCAGGGGCTGTATTATCTATGTCACCCAGTGGCAGGGGCTGTATTATCTGTGTCACCCAGTGGCAGGAGCTGTATTATCTGTGTCACCCAGTGGTAGTGGCTGTATTATCTGTGTCACCCAGTGGTAGTGGCTGTATTATCTGTGTCACCCAGTGGCAGGGGCTGTATTATCTGCATCTCCCAGTGGCAGGGGCTGTATTATCTGCGTCACCCATTGATATTATCTGTGTCACCCAGTGGCAGGGGCTGTATTATCTGTGTCACCCATTGATATTATCTGTGTCACCCATTGATATTATCTGTGTCACCCAGTGGCAGGGGCTGTATTATCTGTGTCACCCAGTGGCAGGGGCTGTATTATCTGTGTCACCCATTGATATTATCTGTGTCACCCATTGATATTATCTGTGTCACCCAGTGGTAGGGGCTGTATTATCTGCGTCACCCATTGATATTATCTGTGTCACCCAGTGGTAGGGGCTGTATTATCTGCGTCACCCATTGATATTATCTGTGTCACCCAGTGGCAGGGGCTGTATTATCTGCGTCACCCATTGATATTATCTGTGTCACCCAGTGGCAGGGGCTGTAATATCTGTGTCACCCAGTGATATTATCTGTGTCACCCTGTAATATTATCTGTGTCACCCAGTGGTAGGGGCTGTATTATCTGCATCTCCCAGTGGCAGGAGCTGTATTATCTGTGTCACCCAGTGGTAGGGGCTGTATTATCTGTGTCACCCAGTGGCAGGGGCTGTATTATCTGTGTAACCCAGTGACAGGGGCTGTATTATCTGTGTCACCCAGTGGCAGGGGCTCTATTATCTGTGTCACCCAGTGGCAGGAGCTGTATTATCTGTGTCACCCAGTGGCAGGAGCTGTATTATCTGTGTCACCCAGTGGTAGGGGCTGTATTATCTGCATCTCCCAGTGGCAGGAGCTGTATTATCTGTGTCACCCAGTGGTAGGGGCTGTATTATCTGTGTCACCCAGTGGCAGGGGCTGTATTATCTGTGTAACCCAGTGACAGGGGCTGTATTATCTGTGTCACCCAGTGGCAGGGGCTCTATTATCTGTGTCACCCAGTGGCAGGAGCTGTATTATCTGTGTCACCCAGTGGCAGGAGCTGTATTATCTGTGTCACCCAGTGGCAGGGGCTCTATTATCTGTGTCACCCAGTGGCAGGGGCTGTATTATCTGCGTCTCCCAGTGGCAGGGGCTGTATTATCTGTGTCACCCAGTGGCAGGGGCTGTATTATCTGCGTCTTCCAGTGGCAGGGGCTGTATTATCTGTGTCACCCAGTGGCAGGGGCTCTATTACCTGTGTCACCCAGTGGCAGGGGCTGTATTATCTGCATCTCCCAGTGGCAGGAGCTGTATTATCTGTGTCACCCAGTGGTAGGGGCTGTATTATCTGTGTCACCCAGTGGCAGGGGCTGTATTATCTGCGTCTTCCAGTGGCAGGGGCTGTATTATCTGTGTCACCCAGTGGCAGGGGCTGTATTATCTGTGTCACCCAGTGGCAGGGGCTGTATTATCTGTGTCACCCAGTGGCAGGGGCTGTATTATCTGTGTCACCCAGTGGCAGGGGCTGTATTATCTGTGTCACCCTGTGGCAGGGGCTGTATTATCTGTGTCACCCAGTGGCAGGGGCTGTATTATCTGTGTCACCCAGTGGTAGGGGCTGTATTATCTGCATCTCCCAGTGGCAGGAGCTGTATTATCTGTGTCACCCAGTGGTAGGGGCTGTATTATCTGTGTCACCCAGTGGCAGGGGCTGTATTATCTGTGTCACCCAGTGGCAGGGGCTGTATTATCTGTGTCACCCAATGGCAGGGGCTGTATTATCTGTGTCACCCAGTGGCAGGGGCTGTATTATCTGTGTCACCCAGTGGCATAGGCTGTATTATCTGTGATTTTCTTAATAAAACAACTTTCATATGAGAGAAATCAGATAATTTAAGCCTTATTTTATCTACTAATATAAATTCAACCCTAGCAAATTAAAGCAAGAAGAATTAATTGGATATGCAAATGAGATTATCTGCCATATAAATCTAATTACAAACCAATTTACTCTAACAGCATGAAAAGGAAAAACGTGTTCCTACAAACAGCACCTGAGAGGCGCCGAGCAGGAATGCACAAGGAGCAAAGGTCAAAGTGTGCGACCTTTCGGCTGGAGACTACAAAAGCTTAATAAGGAGATGCAGGACAGGCTAAGCAAAGACTGGCTGAGCATATTGGGAAATGTAATCCACATGGTACGCAAGGAACATCAGTGTAACAATCTGAACACAATGCTCTGATGCACAATGCAAATCCTAGGGGTGCAGGAGAGGGCGGAGCAAAGAAACACAGAATGTGTCACCGAAAAATACCGGCCTTGGTACTGTCTCCATAGACTTAATATTGGCCTTAAGCCAATTTATTACCGGCCTCCTCCTAACCCTATAAATCCCTGCCTCCCCCTAACCCTATAAATCCCTGCCTCACCCTAACCCTATAAATCCCTGCCTCACCCTAACCCTATAAATCCCTGCCTCCCCCTAACCCTATAAATCCCTGCCTCCCCCTAACCCTATAAATCCCTGCCTCACCCTCACCCTATAAATCCCTGCCTCACCCTAACCCTATAAATCCCTGCCTCACCCTCACCCTATAAATCCCTGCCTCACCCTCACCCTATAAATCCCTGCCTCACCCTAACCCTATAAATCCCTGCCTCCCCCTAACCCTATAAATCCCTGCCTCACCCTATAAATCCCTGCCTCACCCTAACCCTATAAATCCCTGCCTCCCCCTAACCCTATAAATCCCTGCCTCCCCCTAACCCTATAAATCCCTGCCTCACCCTCACCCTATAAATCCCTGCCTCACCCTCACCCTATAAATCCCTGCCTCACCCTAACCCTATAAATCCCTGCCTCACCCTCACCCTATAAATCCCTGCCTCACCCTCACCCTATAAATCCCTGCCTCCCCCTAACCCTATAAATCCCTGCCTCACCCTAACCCTATAAATCCCTGCCTCCCCCTATAAATCCCTGCCTCACCCTATAAATCCCTGCCTCACCCTATAAATCCCTGCCTCACCCTAACCCTATAAATCCCTGCCTCCCTCTAACCCTATAAATCCCTGCCTCCCCCTAACCCTATAAATCCCTGCCTCACCCTAACCCTATAAATCCCTGCCTCACCCTCGCCCTATAAATCCCTGCCTCACCCTCGCCCTATAAATCCCTGCCTCCCCCTAACCCTATAAATCCCTGCCTCCCTCTAACCCTATAAATCCCTGCCTCCCTCTGACCCTATAAATCCCTGCCTCCCTCTGACCCTATAAATCCCTGCCTCCCTCTAACCCTATAAATCCCTGCCTCCCCCTAACCCTATAAATCCCTGCCTCACCCTATAAATCCCTGCCTCACCCTAACCCTATAAATCCCTGCCTCCCCCATACCCTATAAATCCCTGCCTCACCCTAACCCTATAAATCCCTGCCTCCCCCTAACCCTATAAATCCCTGCCTCACCCTAACCCTATAAATCCCTGCCTCACCCTAACCCTATAAATCCCTGCCTCCCCCTAACCCTATAAATCCCTGCCTCACCCTATAAATCCCTGCCTCACCCTATAAATCCCTGCCTCACCCTAACCCTATAAATCCCTGCCTCCCTCTAACCCTATAAATCCCTGCCTCCCCCTAACCCTATAAATCCCTGCCTCACCCTAACCCTATAAATCCCTGCCTCACCCTCACCCTATAAATCCCTGCCTCACCCTCACCCTATAAATCCCTGCCTCCCCCTAACCCTATAAATCCCTGCCTCCCTCTAACCCTATAAATCCCTGCCTCCCTCTAACCCTATAAATCCCTGCCTCCCTCTAACCCTATAAATCCCTGCCTCCCTCTAACCCTATAAATCCCTGCCTCCCCCTAACCCTATAAATCCCTGCCTCACCCTATAAATCCCTGCCTCCCCCTAACCCTATAAATCCCTGCCTCCCCCTAACCCTATAAATCCCTGCCTCACCCTAACCCTATAAATCCCTGCCTCCCCCTAACCCTATAAATCCCTGCCTCACCCTAACCCTATAAATCCCTGCCTCACATTTAGCGGTCAGACACCCTTTTAGGGTAATGTCTTTAGCAGGATGTGTTTCTGGATGTAAAGCCATCTGATTAGCATACAGCAGCAACACAAGCTTAATTACTAAGTATGTGGTACCCTGAGCAGCATGATACCCTATGGGAGGTAAATGGGTCACCAAGGCAACCGAAGCTCAGCTTATCCAGGTTACTAATACTGAGATCATCCAGCTGGGACAGGAGGGTCCGCACTGGAAGCAGGAGATTGGGGGATTTTCCAGGAATTTACGTATTACCTGCTGGTTCACTGATATTGAATTCTAGGCCCCTGGGCTGGATGTGGCCCCTAAAGCTTTCTTACTTTGCCCTATAAATTTCTGTGACGCCCATGGATCCAGATCATTAATGGAGCGGGGTCCTGCCTGGCTGTGCCCCCCATGTTACCATAGCTTGCAGCAGATATTATTCTGGGTTTGCTGGACCCTGCTTTCTGCTTTCAGTTCCCTTTCTTTCTGCATCGTCCATTTCAGCACCAGGGAGTGAGAAGGTCCAAACCTCTTGGATCAGATACACAAACTATTATCTAGTACATAGCAAGGAATGCATCAATATGTAATACTCATCTGTAACATTATAACATACTGACATGAACATAGCCAGATTAGTCACAAGTGATGGGTTATGAATTCACTGGAAAATCAAACTGAACCATATGAAAAAACCTACACTACCGTTCAAAAGTCTGGGGTCACATGTAATGTTATTGTTTTCCATGAAAATATACATCAAATGAGTTGCAGAATTAATAGGAAATACAGTCAGATGATGCCTAATAAAATTATAAACTTGGATTAGCTGAAACAATGTGCCACTGGGAACATAGGAGTGATTCTGCTGATAATGGGCCTCTGTCCATTGGAATACAGGAGTGATGCTGCTGATAATGGGTCTCTGTCCATTGGAACACAGGAGTGATGCTGCTGATAATGGGTCTCTGTCCATTGGAATACAGGAGTGATGCTGCTGATAATGGGCCTCTGTCCATTGGAATACAGGAGTGATGCTGCTGATAATGGGCCTCTGTCCATTGGAATACAGGAGTGATGCTGCTGATAATGGGCCTCTGTCCATTGGAATACAGGAGTGATGCTGCTGATAATGGGCCTCTGTCCATTGGAACACAGGAGTGATGCTGCTGACAATGGGTTTCTGTCCATTGGAATACAGGAGTGATGCTGCTGATAATGGGTTTCTATCCATTGGAATACAGGAGTGATGCTGCTGATCATTGTCCTCTATCCATCGGAACACAGGAGTGATGCTGCTGATAATGGGCCTCTGTCCATTGGAACACAGGAGTGATGCTGCTGATAATGGGTCTCTGTCCATTGGAACACAGGAGTGATGCTGCTGATAATGGGTCTCTGTCCATTGGAACACAGGAGTGATGCTGCTGATCATTGTCCTCTATCCATCGGAACACAGGAGTGATTCTGCTGATAATGGGTCTCTGTCCATTGGAATACAGGAGTGATGCTGCTGATCATTGTCCTCTATCCATCGGAACACAGGAGTGATGCTGATGATAATGGGTTCCTGTCCATTGGAACACAGGAGTGATGCTGCTGATAATGGGCCTCTGTCCATTGGAATACAGGAGTGATGCTGCTGATAATGGGCCTCTGTCCATTGGAATACAGGAGTGATGCTGCTGATAATGGGTCTCTGTCCACTGGAACACAGGAGTAATGCTGCTGATCATGGGCCTCTGTCCATTGGAATACAGGAGCAATGCTGTTGATAATGGGTCTCTGTCCATTGGAATACAGGAGTGATGCTGCTGATCATGGGCCTCTGTCCATTGGAACACAGGAGTGATGCTGCTGATAATGGGTCTCTGTCCATTGGAACACAGGAGGGATGCTGCTGATAATGTGTCTCTGCCCATTGGAATACAGGAGTGATGCTGCTGATAATGGGCCTCTGTCCATTGGCACACAGCAGTGATGCTGCTGATAATGGGCCTCTGACCATTGGAATAAAGGAGTGATGTTGCTGATAATGGGTCTCTGTCGGAGTGATTCTGCTGATAATGGGTCTCTGTCCACTGGAATACAGGAGTGATGCTGCTGATAATGGGTCTCTGTCCATTGGAATAAAGGAGTGATGTTGCTGATAATGGGTCTCTGTCGGAGTGATGCTGCTGATAATGGGTCTCTGTCCACTGGAATACAGGAGTGATGCTGCTGATAATGGGTCTCTGTCCATTGGAACACAGGAGGGATGCTGCTGATAATGGGTCTCTGCCCATTGGAACACAGGAGGGATGCTGCTGATAATGGGTCTCTGCCCATTGGCACACAGCAGTGATGTTGCTGATAATGGGTCTCTGTCGGAGTGATGCTGCTGATAATGGGTCTCTGTCGGAGTGATGCTGCTGATAATGGGTCTCTGTCGGAGTGATGCTGCTGATAATGGGTCTCTGTCCACTGGAATACAGGAGTGATGCTGCTGATAATGGGTCTCTGTCCATTGCAATACAGGCATGAATGTGCGCGCAGAAATGACAACAAGTAATAATGGGGTGTTTGTTTCTAACGTAAACCTCCTTCCAAGGTCAGTGAAGTCGAGGAGTCAGCTTGTCGTGTTATCGTGTCCAATAGAGAAGGTGTCTGGACTCTGTCTGACACATTATAAACATGTAAATGAGGGAACATGTTGATACAGCAATACATCGTGTCTTCTAGTCTTGCAGGATCATGTTTCTATCTTGTAAGATTACTTTCTATTGATCTCATTGTGTGAACAGTTGGCTAACGCAAGGATTGGTCTGTCCAGAACTATGTCATTAAGTGGAAATGATAGACATGTCTCAGTGTGCATGTAACACGGACTCCATGCTGTGACACGCCTCCTCTACAAAGGATCAGACGTGTCAGTGTGCACATATAACACGGACTCCATGCTGTGACACGCCTCCTCTACAAAGGATCAGACGTGTCAGTGTGCACATATAACACGGACTCCATGCTGTGACACGCCTCCTCTACAAAGGATCAGACGTGTCAGTGTGCACATATAACACAGACTCCATTCTGTGACACATCTCGTCTACAAAGGATCCGACGTGTCAGTGTGCACATATAACACGGACTCCATGCTGTAACATGTCTCCTCTACAAAGGATCAGACGTGTCAGTGTGCACATATAACACGGACTCCATGCTGTAACATGTCTCCTCTACAAAGGATCAGACGTTTCAGTGTGCACATATAACACGGACTCCATGCTGTGACACACCTCCTCTACAAAGGATCAGACGTGTCAGTGTGCACATATAACACGGACTCCATGCTGTGCACGCCTCCTCTACAAAGGATCAGACGTGTCAGTGCGCACATATAACACGGAATCCATGCTGTGACACGCCTCCTCTACAAAGGATCAGACGTGTCAGTGTGCACATATAACACGGACTCCATGCTGTGCACGCCTCCTCTACAAAGGATCAGACGTGTCAGTGCGCACATATAACACGGAATCCATGCTGTGACACGCCTCCTCTACAAAGGATCAGATGTGTCAGTGTGCACATATAACACGGACTCCATGCTGTGACACGCCTCCTCTACAAAGGATCAGACGTGTCAGTGTGCACATATAACACGGAATCCATGCTGTGACACGCCTCCTCTACAAAGGATCAGACGTGTCAGTGTGCACATATAACACGGACTCCATGCTGTGATACGCCTCCTCTACAAAGGATCAGACGTGTCAGTGTGCACATATAACACAGACTCCATTCTGTGACACATCTCGTCTACAAAGGATCAGACGTGTCAGTGTGCACATATAACACGGACTCCATGCTGTAACATGTCTCCTCTACAAAGGATCAGACGTGTCAGTGTGCACATATAACACGGACTCCATGCTGTGATACGCCTCCTCTACAAAGGATCAGACGTGTCAGTGTGCACATATAACACAGACTCCATTCTGTGACACATCTCGTCTACAAAGGATCAGACGTGTCAGTGTGCACATATAACACGGACTCCATGCTGTAACATGTCTCCTCTACAAAGGATCAGACGTGTCAGTGTGCACATATAACACGGACTCCATGCTGTAACATGTCTCCTCTACAAAGGATCAGACGTTTCAGTGTGCACATATAACACGGACTCCATGCTGTGACACACCTCCTCTACAAAGGATCAGACGTGTCAGTGTGCACATATAACACGGACTCCATGCTGTGATACGCCTCCTCTACAAAGGATCAGACGTGTCAGTGTGCACATATAACACGGACTCAATGCTGTGACACGCCTCCTCTGCAAAGGATCAGACGTGTCAGTGTGCACATATAACACAGACTCCATTCTGTGACACATCTCGTCTACAAAGGATCAGACGTGTCAGTGTGCACATATAACACGGACTCCATGCTGTAACATGTCTCCTCTACAAAGGATCAGACGTGTCAGTGTGCACATATAACACGGACTCCATGCTGTAACATGTCTCCTCTACAAAGGATCAGACGTTTCAGTGTGCACATATAACACGGACTCCATGCTGTGACACACCTCCTCTACAAAGGATCAGACGTGTCAGTGTGCACATATAACACGGACTCCATGCTGTGACACGTCTCCTCTACAAAGGATCAGACGTGTCAGTGTGCACATATAACACGGACTCCATGCTGTGACACGCCTCCTCTACAAAGGATCAGACGTGTCAGTGTGCACATATAACACAGACTCCATGCTGTGACACGCCTCCTCTACAAAGGATCAGACTTGTCAGTGTTCACATATAACACGGACTCCATGCTGTGACACGCCTCCTCTACAATGGATCAGACGTGTCAGTGTGCACATATAACACGGAATCCATGTTGTGACACGCCTCCTCTATGAAGGATCAGACGTGTCAGTGCGCACATATCACACGGACTCCATGCTGTGACACGCCTCCTCTACAAAGGATCAGACGTGTCAGTGCGCACATATAACACGGAATTCATGCTGTGACACGCCTCCTCTACAAAGGATCAGACGTGTCAGTGTGCACATATAACACGGACTCCATGCTGTGCACGCCTCCTCTACAAAGGATCAGACGTGTCAGTGTGCACAAATAACACGGACTCCATGCTGTGACACGCCTCCTCTACAAAGGATCAGACGTGTCAGTGTGCACATATAACACGGACTCCATGCTGTGACACGCCTCCTCTACAAAGGATCAGACGTGTCAGTGTGCACATATAACACGGACTCCATGCTGTGACACGCCTCCTCTACAATGGATCAGACGTGTCAGTGTGCACATATAACACGGAATCCATGTTGTGACACGCCTCCTCTGTGAAGGATCAGACGTGTCAGTGTGCACATATCACACGGACTCCATGCTATGCACGCCTCCTCTACAAAGGATCAGACGTGTCAGTGCGCACATATAACACGGAATCCATGCTGTGACACGCCTCCTCTACAAAGGATCAGACGTGTCAGTGTGCACATATAACACGGACTCCATGCTGTGCACGCCTCCTCTACAAAGGATCAGACGTGTCAGTGCGCACATATAACACGGAATCCATGCTGTGACACGCCTCCTCTACAAAGGATCAGACGTGTCAGTGTGCACATATAACACGGACTCCATGCTGTGACACGCCTCCTCTACAATGGATCAGACGTGTCAGTGTGCACATATAACACGGAATCCATGTTGTGACACGCCTCCTCTGTGAAGGATCAGACGTGTCAGTGTGCACATATCACACGGACTCCATGCTGTGCACGCCTCCTCTACAAAGGATCAGACGTGTCAGTGCGCACATATAACACGGAATCCATGCTGTGACACGCCTCCTCTACAAAGGATCAGACGTGTCAGTGTGCACATATAACACGGACTCCATGCTGTGCACGCCTCCTCTACAAAGGATCAGACGTGTCAGTGCGCACATATAACACGGAATCCATGCTGTGACACGCCTCCTCTACAAAGGATCAGACTTGTCAGTGTGCACATATAACACGGACTCCATGCTGTGACACGCCTCCTCTACAAAGGATCAGACGTGTCAGTGTGCACATATAACACGGAATCCATGCTGTGACACGCCTCCTCTACAAAGGATCAGACGTGTCAGTGTGCACATATAACACGGACTCCATGCTGTGATACGCCTTCTCAGATCCTCCTTATTATCAGACAAGCTCTTTCCCTGTGTGAACGTATAGTATATATCTATATCATTCTCCCCCGACATGTCAGTGTGCAGTAACATGACCCTCAGTAAGGGAGAGGGATCCGGTGAATGTAATATTAACCAGTCTGAATGTCTCGAATGGTTTGATTAAAGCAGCGTATTTATCTCACGTAGGATAAATAAAAGGGGCCTTTTAATCTCCGGTAAAAGTTCTGCAAATCCACAAATAACTCGCTTTGCTCGTTAGATGGACTTACTCCTCATTAAGCGCACTGGGATGGCTTTTATCGCCGTCTGTATTAATGCGGAGTGCATTTTATTACCCGACATCAAATGAATTTACAAATGTATTAGTGGGATGTTTGCCCAGGTCTGTAGACCAGATATAGGCAAAGACTTATCGCTTTGGGAATAAAACTACTGCTATCCTCAGCCATGTGATTATCAGGAGGAGTAAAACCCTCTAGCTTTATTTGTAACCATACTGCTGTACTACACTCCACATGTTGGTCACTAACTCAGGGGATGGCCATGGTTTTTTTTGAGAATGTAGAGTGTAGGGTAAGCTAAGAAAAATCTGGCCCAAAGATTCTAAACAACATGTCTGCCCCCTGATAGAGCTATACAGAGCAAAGATTCTAAACAACATGTCCACCCCTGATAGAGCTATACAGAGCAAAGATTCTAAGCAGCATGTCCACCCCTGATAGAGCTATACAGAGCAAAGATTCTAAACAACATGTCCACTCCTGATAGAGCTATACAGAGCAAAGATTCTAAACAACATGTCCGCCCCCTGATAGAGCTATACAGAGCAAAGATTCTAAACAACATGTCTGCCCCCTGATAGAGCTATACAGAGCAAAGATTCTAAACAACATGTCCTCCCCCTGATAGAGCTATACATAGCAAAGATTCTAAACAACATGTCCTCCCCCTGATAGAGCTATACAGAGCAAAGATTCTAAACAACATGTCCACTCCTGATAGAGCTATACAGAGCAAAGATTCTAAACAACATGTCCTCCCCCTGATAGAGCTATACATAGCAAAGATTCTAAACAACATGTCCTCCCCCTGATAGAGCTATACAGAGCAAAGATTCTAAACAACATGTCCACTCCTGATAGAGCTATACAGAGCAAAGATTCTAAACAACATGTCGGCCCCTGATAGAGCTATACAGAGCAAAGATTCTAAACATGTCCGCCCCCTGATAGAGCTATACAGAGCAAAGATTCTAAACAGCATGTCCCCCCCTTATAGAGCTATACAGAGCAAAGATTCTAAACAACATGTCCACCCCTTATAGAGCTATACAGAGCAAAGATTCTAAACAACATGTTTGCCTCCTGATAGAGCTATACAGAGCAAATATTATAAACAACATGTCCACCCCCTGATAGCGCTATACAGAGCAAAGATTATAAACAACATGTCCGTCCCCTGATAGAGCTATACAGAGCAAAGATTCTAAATAACATGTCCGCCCCCTGATAGAGCTATACAGAGCAAAGATTCTCAACAACATGTCTGCCCCCTGATAGAGCTATACAGAGCAAAGATTCTAAACAACATGTCCGCCCCCTGATAGAGCTATACAGAGCAAAGATTCTAAACAACATGTCTGCCTCCTGATAAAGCTATACAGAGCAAAGATTCTAAACAACATGTCTGCCTCCTGATAGAGCTATACAGAGCAAAGATTCTAAACAACATGTCTGCCTCCTGATAGAGCTATACAGAGCAAATATTCTAAAAAACATGTCCGCCCCCTGATAGAGCTATACAGAGCAAATATTCTAAACACCATGTCTGCCTCCTGATAGAGCTATACAGAGCAAAGATTCTAAACAACATGTCTGCCTCCTGATAGAGCTATACAGAGCAAATATTCTAAACAACATGTCTGCCTCTTGATAGAGCTATACAGAGCACATATTCTAAACAACATGTCCGCCCCCTGATAGCGCTATACAGAGCAAAGATTCTAAACAACATGTCTGCCTCCTGATAGAGCAATACAGAGCAAAGATTCTAAATAACATGTCCGCCCCCTGATAGAGCTATACAGAGCAAAGATTCTAAACAACATGTCTGCCTCCTGATAGCGCTATACAGAGCAAAGATTCTAAACAACATGTCTGCCTCCTGATAGAGCTATACAGAGCAAAGATTCTAAACAACATGTCTGCCTCCTGATAGAGCTATACAGAGCAAATATTCTAAACAACATGTCTGCCTCTTGATAGAGCTATACAGAGCACATATTCTAAACAACATGTCCGCCCCCTGATAGCGCTATACAGAGCAAAGATTCTAAACAACATGTCTGCCTCCTGATAGAGCAATACAGAGCAAAGATTCTAAATAACATGTCCGCCCCCTGATAGAGCTATACAGAGCAAAGATTCTAAACAACATGTCTGCCTCCTGATAAAGCTATACAGAGCAAAGATTCTAAACAACATGTCTGCCTCCTGATAGAGCTATACAGAGCAAAGATTCTAAACAACATGTCTGCCCCCTGATAGAGCTATACAGAGCAAATATTCTAAAAAACATGTACGCCCCCTGATAGCGCTATACAGAGCAAAGATTCTAAACAACATGTCTGCCTCCTGATAGAGCAATACAGAGCAAAGATTCTAAACAACATGTCTCCCTCCTGATAAAGCTATACAGAGCAAAGATTCTAAACAACATGTCTGCCTCCTGATAGAGCTATACAGAGCAAAGATTCTAAACAACATGTCTGCCTCCTGATAGAGCTATACAGAGCAAATATTCTAAACAACATGTCTGCCTCCTGATAGAGCTATACAGAGCAAATATTCTAAACAACATGTCCGCCCCCTGATAGCGCTATACAGAGCAAAGATTCTAAACAACATGTCTGCCTCCTGATAGAGCAATACAGAGCAAAGATTCTAAACAACATGTCTGCCTCCTGATAGAGCTATAGAGAGCAAAGATTCTAAACAACATGTCTGCCCCTGATAGAGATATACAGAGCAAAGATTCTAAACAACATGTCCGCCCCCTGATAGAGCTATACAGAGCAAAGATTCTAAACAACATGTCCGCCTCTGATAGAGCTATACAGAGCAAAGATTCTAAACAACATGTCCGCCTCCCTTGATAGAACTATACAGAGCAAAGATTCTAAACAGCATGTCCGCCCCTGATAGAGATACACAGAGCAAAGATTCTAAACAACATGTCCGCCTCTGATAGAGCTATACAGAGCAAAGATTCTAAACAACATGTCCGCCTCCCTTGATAGAACTATACAGAGCAAAGATTCTAAACAGCATGTCCGCCCCTCATAGAGATACACAGAGCAAAGATTCTAAACAACATGTCCTCCCCCTCATAGAGCTATACAGAGCAAAGATTATAAACAACATGTCTGCCTCCTGATAGAGCTATAGAGAGCAAAGATTCTAAACAACATGTCTGCCCCTGATAGAGCTATACAGAGCAAAGATTCTAAACAACATGTCTGCCCCTGATAGTGCTATACAGAGGAAAGAGGAGTGAATAAGATGCTTTATTTATTTTATATACTCTTTTAATTAATTTAGAACTTCATATTTTTGTATTATTAAAATGGCAGAACTCGAATCAGTGAGAACATGTCTGGACAACCTTACTCAATCCTCAATACACAGTATGGATTGTGACTCAGAGGACACTAAACATGTTGGCTGCCGATATAAAACTAGGTCACAGTGTAACACTGAGGACATCCAGATCATAGTGACAATGAAATGCAACACTCGTTCTTTACAGAAGTGTAAAAAGGGTGTGAAGTGAAAGAAAAAGTGTTAAGAAAGAAAATCAGGTGGAGTTTTTCATGCGTTATAAAATCACTTATTTACCAAAAGTTTTTAAAAAACAGTGTGATACATTTCATGCATCAGAAAAGAGATCCAAAAATGGATTGTATGAGTCAGGGATCTGGACGTGTGAGGTTACATGTGGGTCAGTGTATTCTTAGATTTCGAAGTCTGATTTTGAAACGTGTTAAAATAAGGCAGGATCGGCAGGTATGACACATGTATGGAACATGCTACACTTCATTCATTTTAATATATCTCTGGACGGGGCTATAATGAAAATATCTGCTAAATATCTTTATATATAAAATATTATTCATTCCACCCATCTTCCTAAACTGCAGGAAGTGTCCCCAAAAACATTATGAGACCTATTCACTAAAAGTGAGGTGCAGGTGAGATGAACATTTCATGTCACTGATGTAACTTACATT
Organism: Pelodytes ibericus; assembly: GCA_036172795.1. Taxonomy (NCBI): domain Eukaryota; kingdom Metazoa; phylum Chordata; class Amphibia; order Anura; family Pelodytidae; genus Pelodytes; species Pelodytes ibericus. The sequence continues at coordinate 84,671,626 of CM069865.1, forward strand.
CATTGTGCAGGGCCAAACCTGCTGAGTTACATCTTTACACACTGTCACTTTATAACAATGCATTATACAGGGCCATCTCTGTTCTTCTAGCAGGAGAAACTCACCAGGCCCTGCACAATGTATAGAAGAATATATAGAAGAGCTCAGCTGGCCATGGATAATGCAGAGTTACATCTTTACACACTGTCACTTTATAACAATGCATCATACAGGGCCAACTCTGTTCTTCTAGCAGGAGAAACTCACCAGACCCTGCACAATGTATAGAAGAATATATAGAAGAGCTCAGCTGGCCATGGATAATACAGAGTTACATCTTTACACACTGTCACTTTATAACAATGCATTATACAGGGCCAACTCTGTTCTTCTAGCAGGAGAAACTCACCAGGCCCTGCACAATGTATAGATAATATATAGAAGAGCTCAGCTGGCCATGGATAATACAGAGTTACATCTTTACACACTGTCACTTTATAACAATGCATTATACAGGGCCAACTCTGTTCTTCTAGCAGGAGAAACTCACCAGGCCCTGCACAATGTATAGATAATATATAGAAGAGCTCAGCTGGCCATGGATAATGCAGAGTTACATCTTTACACACTGTCACTTTATAACAATGCATTATACAGGGCCAACTCTGTTCTTCTAGCAGGAGAAACTCACCATACCCTGCACAATGTATAGAAGAATATATAGAAGAGCTCAGCTGGCCATGGATAATGCAGAGTTACATCTTTACACACTGTCACTTTATAACAATGCATTATACAGGGCCAACTCTGTTCTTCTAGCAAGAGAAATGACATTCTGCTGTACAATATGTTCAAACACAACTAGATAATTCTTGGCCTCATTGACCTTCTTGGTGTCTGTGTGCAGAATGTGGCAAGTTGGGTACAATCAGACGAGTTGGGTACAATCAGACGAGTTGGGTACAATCAGACACCATTGGTTTCACCAAGTACTGGAAAGTAATTATTAAAACCATTTCTGAATTGAAGAGTGAGCAAGTTAAAGAGCAGCTCACATGGCAGTCTATGAATAATTTATCTTAAGATGTGTTCCTAATAGATCTGTAGACTCCTTCAGAGCTTCTCTCCGTGTCCACAAATTCCCAGAAATAAAACCAGTATGTGAATGATGCCGACTCGGTGAGATCGCGACGTCTGCAATCAACAAAACCCCTCAGGCTTTGGTAGTCAACCACAAAAAAAGGGCTCTGCTTCACCCCAATAAACACTATTGCCAGTCTCACCCTCGTACCTCATTATCACCCTTTTATATTATCGTCGCGGTGTAATTATTGTTACGGTGTAATTATTTGGGGTGTAATTATTGTCACGGTGTAATTATTTGAGGTGTAACTATTGTCGCAGTGTAATTATTTGGGGTGTAACTATTGTCGTGTTGTAATTATTTGAGGTGTAACTATTGTCGCGTTGTAATTATTTGGGGTGTAATTATTGTTGCAGTGTAATTGTCACGGTGTAATTATTTGGGGTTTAATTATTGTTGCGGTGTAATTATTTGGGGTGTAACTATTGTCGTGTTGTAATTATTTGAGGTGTAACTATTGTCGCGTTGTAATTATTTGGGGTGTAATTATTGTTGCAGTGTAATTGTCACGGTGTAATTATTTGGGGTTTAATTATTGTTGCGGTGTAATTATTTGGGGTGTCCCTTACACATTGGTCTATTCAATGTTAATGGACATAAAGTGGTTATTAGACATCAGCCTAAGAGACAATATAACTGCACCATGTAACACCTCCTGCCATATCTGGGCTACTACTCAATATGGAGCAATCAGCTGGACCACTCCCTTGGTTTCTATGACAACTGCCCCAGATTGAGCGCCATGTTGTGGCCCAGTAAATGGTAAGATACAGCCTGAGATCACACACAGCCTGGGATCACACACAGCCTGGGATCAGTAATTGGCCTCTGAAGAGGGGCTGAATCCCCCTGGAAAGATTTCATATCCTTACCTGCAAGACACACAAACCATCGAAACGCCAGCAGTTTCCATAGCAACCTCATCCTTGCTCTTGGGGCCGGTCCCCTCTCTCCAACCAATCAGAGCTGCAGCAACTTTACACTGTTATCTGTGAAGAGAAGAAGCAAGTTTTACCACTGCAGACACACAGACAAACCCTGCACCATCACCCATACTGAACCAGATCCTACCCCTGTTATTCTAGCACACTCCTGCATCCTGTCCTCAGTCTGTCTGTTATTCTAGCACACTCCTGCATCCTGTCCTCAGTCTGTCTGTTATTCTAGCACTCTCCTGCATCCTGTCCTCAGTCTGTCTGTTATTCTAGCACTCTCCTGCATCATGTCCTCAGTCTGTCTGTTATTTTAGCACTCTCCTGCATTCTGTCATCAGTCTGTCTGTTATTCTAGCACACTCCTGCATCATGTCCTCAGTCTGTCTGTTATTCTAGCACACTCCTGCATCCTGTCCTCAGTCTGTATGTTATTCTAGCACTCTCCTGCATCATGTCCTCAGTCTGTCTGTTATTCTAGCACTCTCCTGCATCCTGTCCTCAGTCTGTCTGTTATTCTAGCACTCTCCTGCATCATGTCCTCAGTCTGTCTGTTATTTTAGCACTCTCCTGCATCCTGTCATCAGTCTGTCTGTTATTCTAGCACACTCCTGCATCCTGTCCTCAGTCTGTCTGTTATTCTAGCACTCTCCTGCATCCTGTCCTCAGTCTGTCTGTTATTCTAGCACTCTCCTTCAGTCTGTCTTTTATTCTAGCACACTCCTGCATCCTGTCCTCAGTCTGTCTGTTATTCTAGCACTCTCCTGCATCATGTCTTTAGTCTGAGAAGCTCTGCCCAGCTTCTTTCTCTGATGTTACTCTATCATTGTCCTGATCTATGTTTAAATGATTCCCTCGTTGGCTCAGCAGCCTGGGTCTATATTGAGATACTGTCCTCAGCATCCATGCTCTGCCAGCACAAGACACATTGCAGAGAATACCCCCCCGCCCCCCCCCCCCCCCTCATATTGATGTTAGGTTAAGAGATCTTCAGATCAATTGAAATTCAAGACTCTATAGTTTGTTAACATCTCAGCTGGGAACACGGAGCAATCTGTATCTTTACACCAACACACCACAGCACTGGGCCAAGTGCCATGTCAAGGATCTCCCTCCACCCCCTGGACTTGTATGGGAGATCCTGGGCTGATCTATAGGGGAGACAAGCAAATCACACAGGGCCAGGCGGAAGCTGACGAGGCTACATCAATGAAACATAACCGGCTGAGCTGAGCCAATGGCAGCCAAAATGACCAGGTTGGGATAGCTGTAACGGAATCTGGGAAAGACCATTATTTAATAAGCCCCTAATAGACATCGAGCTGCTTTACACTCTGTGCTACATCCCAACCAGCACGTCAAATGGACAAAGAGGCACTAATGGTTCCGGATAGATTATATAAAGATATCCACCTCAACATTGCTTGTACTATAAGTGTAGAGAATAAAAAAAATAATGATTTTCAGCAAATGCATAAATTAAGAGAAAAATGTGTTTTATAAATGTCTGCTATTTCTGACATCATATGTGGCCTGAGATGCAAATACACTACTTGTCAATGAGAAATGGATACTTCCATATCAAGCCACAGGTGATGTCATAAGCAGGAGACACAGACGCCATTTAATGGATGTATTTTCTTATTCTCTACAATCTTTTTTCAGGGAAAATGTCCCCGAGGAGAGAGAGGAATCAGACCTCCAACTCTTGGAGCTGCAGTTGGTGCACTGACTGGTCAACTCCAAAACACTACCAGATGTACAGATCCAATGGGACATGAACACAAGCATCGTCTGCACAGCACAGTCGCCCTCGGCACTCACTGATGGGAAGTCTTTAGGAGTTAAACATATTAATAAGGCGTGTGCTGAGTAGAGATATTTGTATTATGTTTCAAAGCATGTGATAATGTCTGCGTAGGGTGATTCATTCTGTATGAAAAGTCTCTTTTCAGGCCAATTGACCTCCGAGCGGCAACAGCACAGATTAATACCAGTTCAATGTACATATTACTGATAGAATCTATTGTAAAATGTCCACTGGCAGAAAAACAGAACACGTTGGGCAAAGAGATCTCAAAATAGCAAGATATGAAAAGATATAGAATGATATTAATTGTCTAATGCGAATTAAAGAACTTTATTTATACCACTGCATCATAATCAGCTCTACAAACTGTGAAACCACTAGTACCTAAGACATGGCACTGTCAGATATAGAGTCATCAGGCTGGCTGCTTTTATATCTGGATGTCTTGTATCCATTCCACTAATACTGCTACTGATATACATCCAACATAACAGAACATTACACATATATGACACTCTTCCAGATTTATAAAATATTCTTCAGCATTAATGAGGTATCTCAACATTCTAGAACATCAATGAGCTGTCCCTACATTCTAGAACATCAACAATATGTCCAGACATTCTAGAACATCAATGAGATGGCCAGACACTCTAGAACATCAACCAGATGCGCTAACACTCTAGAACATCAATGAGATGTCCCAACATTCTAGAACATCAACCAGATGTTCATACACTATTGAACATCAATGAGCTGTCCAGACACTGTAGAACATCAGTGAGATGGCCCTACATTCTAGATCAATGAGATGTCTTAACACTCTAGAACATCAACGAGATGTCCAGACACTAAAGAACATCAATGAGATGTCCCAACATTCTAGAATATGAATGAGCTGTCGCAACATTCTAGAACATCAATGAGATGACCCAACATTCTAGAATATGAATGAGCTGTCCCAACATTCTAGAACATCAGTGAGATGACCCAACATTCTAAAGAATTAATAGGATTTTCCAACATCCTAAAACATTGACAAGATTTCCTTACACCCTAGAATATTGAGATTTTCCAAGATTGAGAAGCATTCTATAACTTTGCCACAATGTTACATGACTCTAGAACATTGCCAACATGTTAACATGATTCTAGAACAGAAACAAGATTGTCCAATATTCTAAAATATGAATTAAGATTGTCTAGCATTCTGAAACATGAACTAGATTTGTCCGATATTCTAAAACATGAGCAAGATGTTTCAACACTTTTAGTACATGGAATAGATGTTCCAATACTCTAGAACATGAAATAGATGCTCCAACACTCTAGAACATGAAAAAGATGTTCCAACACTCTAGAACATAAAATAGATGCTCTAACACTCTAGAACATGAAATAGATGCTCTAACACTCTAGAACATGAAATAGATGTTCCAACACTCTAGAACATGAAAAAGATGCTCCAACATTCTGAAACGTGGCCCTATATTCTATAGGATTATTGAAATATCATGCCAACATTGCGCAAAATTACTGAAAATATGGATTGAATCCCCCAGTTTCCAGAGCAGTCCAACAGTATCTCCAGAAATATAATCACCCCTTACCACATACTCTTCTTAACAACATAATATAATTTCCAGCTCCTCAGAGTATCATCCAGACATCTCTGCAGTGCTCCTACCTCAGTATTACATGGCCCTTTCCTAATCTCAACTGATTCATCATTCTCATCTGCTCAGCTCTGTGCTATTCCAATATCCTATCATCAGGCTGCTCTCCCTTCCCCTGCACAGATTAAGGAGTGCTGCCTGTCTCAGATCCTCTGGCTGGTGCTGTAAATAAATTGCAATCTGTGATTAAGGTAAATTAACTTGAAACATTTATACAGGGTAAATCAAACTGTATGATGCCATACAACCACAACTGTATGATGCCATACAACCACAACTGTATGATGCCATACAACCACAACTTTATCATGCCAGACCCCCACAACTGTATGATGCCATACAACCACAACTGTATGATGCCATACAACCACAACTGTATGATGCCATACAACCACAACTGTATGATGCCATACAACCACAACTGTATGATGCCATACAACCACAACTGTATGATGCCATACAACCACAACTGTATGATGCCATACAACCACAACGTTATCATGCCAGACCCCCACAACTGTATGATGCCATACAAGCACAACTGTATGATGCCATACAAGCACAACTGTATGCCATACAACCACAACTGTATGATGCCATTCCCCCATAACTGTATGATGCCATACAACCACAACTGTATGATTCCATACAACCACAACTGTATGATGCCATACAACCACAACTGTATGATGCCATACAACCACAACTGTATGATGCCATGCAACCACAACTGTATGATGCCATACAAGCACAACTGTATGATGCCATACAAGCACAACTGTATGATGCCATACAAACACAACTGTATGATGCCATACAAGCACAACTGTATGCCATACAACCACAACTGTATCATGCCATTCCCCCATAACTGTATGATGCCATACAACCACAACTATATGATGCCAGACCCCCACTACTCCAAAATACCTTACTAGCTTATGGCTGATCATCTCCAATATACTCAGTTCAAGTTCAGCATATGAGTGCAGGTGGCATGGAGTGTGAGTGCCGTCAGCAAGGCTGGGCACAGTGGGCATTAGAGAGTGAGTATAATGAGTGCGAGTGCAGCTGGCATTTAATGTGAGTTCATGGGGTGTGAGTGCATGGGGTGTGAGTGCATGGAGTATGAGTGCATGGGGTGTGAGTGCATAGGAAGTGAGTGCATGGAGTGTGAGTGCATGGGGAGTGAGTGCATGGAGTGTGAGTGCATGGGGTGTGAGTACATGGAGTGTGAGTGCATGGGGTGTGAGTGCATGGTGTGTGAGTACATGGAGTGTGAGTGCATGGGGTGTGAGTGCATGGGGTGTGAGTGCATGGAGTGTGAGTGCATGGGGTGTGAGTGCAGTTGGTGTGGGTTGTGAGTGCATTGAGTGTGAGTGCATGGGGTGTGAGTATTGATAGAGAAATGTAGACGGTCAGTATATAGTTAGACACAATAAGTCTGGCATCCCCTTGCGAGTCATCCCTTACTCCTGCCCCCTGAGAGTCATGCATTACTCCTGCCCCCCTGAAAGTCATGCCTTACTCCTGCCCCCCTGAGAGTCATGTCTTACTCCTGCCTCCCTGAGAGTCATGCCTTACTCCTGCCCCCCTGAGAGTCATTCCTTACTCCTGCCCCCCTGAGAGTCCTGCCTTGCTCCTACCCCCTGAGAGTCATGCCTTGCTCCTACCCCCTGAGAGTCATGCCTTACTCCTGCCCCCCTGAGAGTCATGCCTTGCTCCTACCCCCTGAGAGTCATGCCTTGCTCCTGCCCCCTGAGAGTCATGCCTTACTCCTGCCCCCCTGAGAGTCATCCCTTACTCCTGCCCCCTGAGAGTCATGCCTTACTCCTGCCCCCCTGAGAGTCATGCCTTGCTCCTGCCCCCCTGAGAGTCATGCCTTGCTTCTGCCCCCCGGAGAGTCATGCCTTACTCCTGCCCCCCTGAGAGTCATGCCTTACTCCTGTCCCCCTGAGAGTCATGCCTTGCTCCTGCCCCCCTGAGAGTCATGCCTTGCTCCTGCCCCCTGAGAGTTATGCCTTGCTCCTGCCCCCTGAGAGTCATGCCTTACTCCTGTCCCCCTGAGAGTCATGCCTTGCTCCTGCCCCCCTGAGAGTCATGCCTTGCTCCTGCCCCCTGAGAGTTATGCCTTGCTCCTGCCCCCTGAGAGTTATGCCTTGCTCCTGCCCCCCTGAGAGTCATGCCTTACTCCTGCCCCCTGAGAGTCATGCCTTGCTCCTGCCCCCCTGATAGTCATGCCTTACTCCTGCCCCCTGAGAGTCATGCCTTACTCCTGCCCCCCTGAGAGTCATGTCTTACTCCTGTCCCCCTGAGAGTCATGCCTTGCTTCTGCCCCCCTGAGAGTCATGCCTTACTCCTGCCCCCCTGAGAGTCATGCCTTACTCCTGCCCCCTGAGAGTCATGCCTTACTCCTGCCCCCCTGAGAGTCATGCCTTACTCCTGCCCCCTGAGAGTCATTTTTTGCTCCTACCCCCTGAGAGTAATGCTTTGCTCCTGCCCCCCTGAGAGTCATGCCTTGCTCCTGCCCCCTGAGAGTCATGCTTTACTCCTACCCCCTGAGAGTCATGCCTTGCTCCTGCCCCCCTGAGAGTCATGCCTTACTCCTGCCCCCCTGAGAGTCATGCCTTGCTCCTACCCCCTGAGAGTCATGCTTTACTCCTGCCCCCCTGAGAGTCATGAATTACTCCTGCCCCCCTGAAAGTCATGCCTTACTCCTGCCCCCCTGAGAGTCATGCCTTACTCATGCCCCCCTGAGAGTCATGCCTTACTCCTGCCCCCCGGAGAGTCATGCCTTGCTCCTACCCCCTGAGAGTCATGCTTTGCTCCTGCCCCCTGAGAGTCATGCCTTGCTCCTACCCCCTGAGAGTAATGCCTTGCTCCTACCCCCTGAGAGTCATGCTTTGCTCCTGCCCCCCTGAGAATCATGCCTTGCTCCTACCCCCTGAGAGTAATGCTTTGCTCCTGCCCCCCTTAGAGTCATGCCTTGCTCCTACCCCCTGAGAGTCATGCCTTGCTCCTGCCCCTCTAGGAAGTTTGGTTGGAAATCTTGTGAACTTTGGAAGTAAAATGGGGACCATCTGTTTACACAGCAGTCTTAACAAATCCTATCACTGACAGCCAACCATCCAATATATGTAACTTTTCAAGTCCTATTACAGCCCCATTTAGTTGGTATAGAGAAGAATCATATAAATGACCATATTAAAGTATTGATGCCTTGTCCAGGGAGAAGCTCAGATACCAAGGCATCCTGCAATAGGTAGATCTTCCAATTATACAGACAGTATCGACAGTCCTGTATGAAGAGCATTAAATACAGCGCTGCAGTCCACTCAGATCCAGGGAGATCCATTAGATAATCCCAGGCATAAATCAACATGGATCTGTTTCCTCCATCTTGGCCGGGATGATGGGATTACACTTTCGTAGCATTAGGAGGAGAGTGAAACCCAGAGCAGCTGAGGGATAACTGTGCACAATTTGCCCCACAAGGCACGACATGAAACGAACCATAACTAAATCCAGAACCACCGGAAACTAACCAGGGGTGAAGCCCACTCGCATGGATGACACCAGAACCACCGGAAACTAACCAGGGGTGAAGCACACTCGCAGTGATGACACCAGAACCACCGGAAACTAACCAGGGGTGAAGCCCACTCGCAGTGATGACACCAGAACCACCGGAAACTAACCAGGGGTGAAGCACACTCGCAGTGATGACACCAGAACCACCGGAAACTAACCAGGGGTGAAGCCCACTCGCAGTGATGACACCAGAACCACCGGAAACTAACCAGGGGTGAAGCCCACTCGCAGTGATGACACCAGAACCACCGGAAACTAACCAGGGGTGAAGCCCACTCACAGTGATGATGTAAAAGTGGATCAATCAGCACGAACATGACTTAGGCTTCCATAATGACTGCTCCTAAACTACGAATCCCACAATCCACAGAGACTCATGGTAGCTGTAGTCCAGAAACAGGTGGAGGGCTACAACTGGGCACCCAAATCCCAGACCTCTGGACTAGGTGGCCGGCTGCCATGATACACAGCCCATATCTCCTATTCTCAGGAAGGAGAGAGGAAGAATATAAACTCCATTATTACCAGACACACAGCTCAGGAAACCCCTCCAATTACTGCACAACTATGCTCATCCAGCCCAGAGCTGCCTCAGCTTGATGGGAGTTTTCTAATAGGTAATGCAGTTTGTCAGCTCTTTAGATTAGACTGATATTGCTTAACCACAACTCCCATCACCCTTTCCCAGAGCTGGTTGCTTATACTGAAACTGTATCAAATGTTTGCTGAAGATGAAACTTATCACAGGAAGTTAGGGAGGCCTGGTCTCTGCTATTAGACTGCTAATAGCGACCATCATCCTCAGCCATCCTTAAAGTGGCAGTGTCCTTTAAGTGCCAATTGGATCTATTTTTAGGAATGTTCTGTAGCCCCCAGTATATCCGGCTCCCTGTAACCCCCAGTATACCCAGCTACCTGTAACCCCAGTATACCCAGCTCCCTGTAACGTCCAGTATACCCGGCTCCCTGTAACCCCCAGTATACCCAGCTCCCTGGAACCCCCAGTATACCTGGCTCTCTGTAACCCCCAGTATACCAAGCTCCCTGTATCCCCCAGTATACCAAGCTCCCTGTAACCCCCAGTATACCAAGCTCCCTGTAACCCCCAGTATACCCAGCTCCCTGTAACCCCCAGTATACCAAGCTCCCTGTAACCCCCAGTATACCCGGCTCCCTGTATCCCCCAGTATACCAAGCTCCCTGTAACCCCCAGTATACCCGGCTCCCTGTAACCCCCAGTATACCCGGCTCCCTGTTACCCCCAGTATACCAAGCTCACTGTAACCCCCAGTATACCAAGCTCCCTGTAACCCCCAGTATACCCAGCTCCCTGTAATCCCCAGTATACCCGGCTCCCTGTAACCCCCAGTATACCCGGCTCCCTGTTACCCCCAGTATACCAAGCTCCCTGTAACCCCCAGTATACCCAGCTCCCTGTAACCCCCAGTATACCCAGCTCCCTGTAACCCCCAGTATACCCGGCTCCCTGTATCCCCCAGTATACCCAGCTCCCTGTAACCCCCAGTATACCCAGCTCCCTGTAACCCCCAGTATACCCGGCTGCCTGTATCCCCCAGTATACCCAGCTCCCTGTAACCCCCAGTATACCCTGCTCCCTGTAACCCCCAGTATACCCAGCTCCCTGTGACCCCCAGTATACCCGGCTCCCTGTGACCCCCAGTATACCAGGCTCCCTGTGACCCCCAGTATACCCGGCTCCCTGTAACCCCCAGTATACCCGGCTCCCTGTAACCCCCAGTATACCCAGCTCCCTGTAACCCCCAGTATACCCGGCTCCCTGTAACCCCCAGTATACCCGGCTCCCTGTAACCCCCAGTATACCCGGCTCCCTGTAGCCCCCAGTATACCCGGCTCCCTGTAACCCCCAGTATACCAGGCTCCCTGTAGCCCCCAGTATACACAGCTCCCTGTAACCCCCAGTATACCAAGCTCCCTGTATCCCCCAGTATACCAAGCTCCCTGTAACCCCCAGTATACCCAGCTCCCTGTAACCCCCAGTATACCCAGCTCCCTGTAACCCCCAGTATACCCAGCTCCCTGTAACCCCCAGTATACCTGGCTACCTGTAACCCCCAGTATACCCGGCTCCCTGTAACCCCCAGTATACCCAGCTCCCTGTAACCCCCAGTATACACAGCTCCCTGTAACCCCCAGTATACCCGGCTCCCTGTAACCCCCAGTATACCCAGCTCCCTGTAACCCCCAGTATACACAGCTCCCTGTAACCCCCAGTATACACAGCTCCCTGTAACCCCCAGTATACCCAGCTCCCTGTGACCCCCAATAAGATACATGAAATGGTTAATCAGACAGAAGGTTTATTATGATTCCTATAAACTCCGAAACCCATGCAGCTGATGACATCACATCACATTACATCACATCACATCACATCACATTACATCACATCATTACATCACATCATTACATCACACACCTCCAACACACACACCAACATGCATGCACACACACCAATGTGCACAAATACATGGGGGGTGAAATGCCCAGCCCCTCTGCCGGTACAACAGCCCACCAGAGCCTAGCACAGGGTGATGGGAGTTGAAGTATTTCAACATTTCTGTATTTTCTCTGCCGTAACAAACCCCTGTAACCCTTGTCTGACATGCTAAATATATTGTGGGCCCTAATCTCTAAGAAGTAAACCCTTTACCCCTTTATCACAATGCTGTCTGCCCAGTGTGTACACATTACTGCACTGTACACACTGTACACAGTTCATACAAACATATTCGTTACTGTAACAATCAGGACTTTGACATTTGTTACAGAAGGCCTTGCATTGTACATGTGTCTCAAACACCAAGAAATAAATATACACAGCGTATACCATACACACACCAAGAAATAAATATACACAGTGTGAACAATACACACACCAAGAAATAAATATACACAGTGTATACAATACACACACCAAGAAATAAATATACACAGCGTACACAATACACACACACCAAGAAATAAATATACACAGCGTACACAATACACACACCAAGAAATAAATATACACAGTGTATACAATACACACACCAAGAAATAAATACACACAGAGTACACAATACACACACACACACCAAGAAATAAATATACACAGTGTGAACAATACACACACCAAGAAATAAATATACACAGTGTGAACAATACACACACCAAGAAATAAATATACACAGTGTATACAATACACACACCAAGAAATAAATATACACAGCGTACACAATACACACACACCAAGAAATAAATATACACAGAGTATACAATACACACACCAAGAAATAAATACACACAGAGTACACAATACACACACACACCAAGAAATAAATATACACAGAGTGTACAATACACACACCAAGAAATAAATACACACAGAGTACACAATACACACACACACCAAGAAATAAATATACACAGAGTGTACAATACACACACCAAGAAATAAATACACACAGTGTATACAATACACACACACCAAGAAATTAATATACACAGTGTATACAATACACACACCAAGAAATAAATATACACAGCATATACAATACACACACCAAGAAATAAATATACACAGTGTATACAATACACATACCAAGAAATAAATATACACAGTGTGTACAATACACACACCAAGAAATAAATATACACAGCATATACAATACACACACACCAATTAATAAATATACACAGCATATACAATACACACACACCAATTAATAAATATACACAGCGTACACAATACACACACACCAAGAAATAAATATACACAGAGTATACAATACACACACCAAGAAATAAATATACACAGCGTATACAATATACACACACACACCAAGAAATAAATATACACAGCGTACACAATACACACACACCAAGAAATAAATATACACAGCATATACAATACACACACACCAATTAATAAATATACACAGCATATACAATACACACACACCAATTAATAAATATACACAGCGTACACAATACACACACACCAAGAAATAAATATACACAGAGTATAAAATACACACACACCAAGAAATAAATATACACAGTGTACACAATATACACACACCAAGAAATAAATATACACAGTGTGTACAATGCACACACCAAGAAATAAATATACACAGAGTATACAATATACAGAATGTGTAACGTAGATACAAAATGCTGAAAACTGTAACAATTTGTATATAAATAATATACACAGTATATAAAGTGCATACAAAACACCAATAAATATAACAAACAGAAATAACAGAAATATCTCTCCGCAGGGAAATAGTCTGACATTTTATTAAAAATTCTGCCCGCAGAATGAACAAAATTCCCCCCTTGGATCCTGCGTGAATACAATATAATAAGGAATCCATCATATAATAAGCTATGGGTTACATACTGTGACTGCAAGTCAATGCACTGCATCCAGCTCCTCACATTGGATCTCGGTCCCTGAGATTGTGCACCTTCTCCCCACCAACAGCCTCCCAGAGATGAGCAGAGAGAAAAGGGGAGACAGAGAGGGGGGGATGAGAGGGAGAGATGGAGAGAGACAGGAAAGAGAGAGAGCGGAATGAGAGAGATGGAGAGAGACAGGGAATGAGAGAGATGGAGAGAGACAGGGAAGAGAGCGGAATGAGAGAGATGGAGAGAGAGAGAGACAGGGAAGAGAGCGGAATGAGAGAGAGAGACAGGGATTAGAGAGAGCGAATGAGAGAGAGAGAGAGAGAGAGAGAGAGAGAGGGAGGAGATAGAGAGGGAGGAGGGGAGAGGAGGAGACAGATAAAGAGATTGAACACTGTGTAAAAGAGGAAGGGATAACGGTGCTACTGAGGGGTTTGTAATGCACAGAATATTATCTGTATCACAGGTCCAGAGCATCCCCACTATACGCAGGTCCAGAGCATCCCCACTATACGCAGGTCCAGAGCATCCCCACTATACACAGGTCCAGAGCATCCCCACTATACACAGGTCCAGAGCATCCCCACTATACGCAGGTCCAGAGCATCCCCACTATACACAGGTCCAGAGCATCCCCACTATACGCAGGTCCAGAGCATCCCCACTATACACAGGTCCAGAGCATCCCCACTATACACAGGTCCAGAGCATGTCCACTATACGCAGGTCCAGAGCATGTCCACTATACGCAGGTCCAGAGCATCCCCACTATACACAGGTCCAGAGCATCCCCACTATACGCAGGTCCAGAGCATCCCCACTATACGCAGGTCCAGAGCATGTCCACTATACAAAGGTCCAGAGCATGTCCACTATACACAGGTCCAGAGCATGTCCACTATACACAGGTCCAGAGCATCCCCACTATACACAGGTCCAGAGCATCCCCACTATACACAGGTCCAGAGCATGTCCACTATACGCAGGTCCAGAGCATCCCCACTATACACAGGTCCAGAGCATCCCCACTATACACAGGTCCAGAGCATGTCCACTATACACAGGTCCAGAGCATGTCCACTATACGCAGGTCCAGAGCATGTCCATTATACGCAGGTCCAGAGCATGTCCATTATACACAGGTCCAGAGCATGTCCATTATACACAGGTCCAGAGCATCCCCACTATACACAGGTCCATAGCATGTCCACTATACGCAGGTCCAGAGCATCCCCACTATACACAGGTCCAGAGCATCCCCACTATACGCAGGTCCAGAGCATCCCCACTATACACAGGTCCAGAGCATGTCCACTATACACAGGTCCAGAGCATGTCCACTATACACAGGTCCAGAGCATGTCCACTATACGCAGGTCCAGAGCATCCCCACTATACGCAGGTCCAGAGCATGTCCACTATACGCAGGTCCAGAGCATGTCCATTATACACAGGTCCAGAGCATGTCCATTATACACAGGTCCAGAGCATGTCCATTATACACAGGTCCAGAGCATCCCCACTATACACAGGTCCATAGCATGTCCACTATACGCAGGTCCAGAGCATCCCCACTATACACAGGTCCAGAGCATCCCCACTATACGCAGGTCCAGAGCATCCCCACTATACACAGGTCCAGAGCATCCCCACTATACACAGGTCCAGAGCATGTCCACTATACACAGGTCCAGAGCATGTCCACTATACACAGGTCCAGAGCATGTCCACTATACGCAGGTCCAGAGCATGTCCACTATACGCAGGTCCAGAGCATGTCCACTATACACAGGTCCAGAGCATGTCCACTATACACAGGTCCAGAGCATGTCCACTATACACAGGTCCAGAGCATGTCCACTATACGCAGGTCCAGAGCATGTCCATTATACACAGGTCCAGAGCATGTCCATTATACACAGGTCCAGAGCATGTCCATTATACACAGGTCCAGAGCATCCCCACTATACGCAGGTCCAGAGCATGTCCACTATACGCAGGTCCAGAGCATCCCCACTATACACAGGTCCAGAGCATCCCCACTATACACAGGTCCAGAGCATCCCCACTATACACAGGTCCAGAGCATGTCCACTATACGCAGGTCCAGAGCATGTCCACTATACACAGGTCCAGAGCATCCCCACTATACGCAGGTCCAGAGCATCCCCACTATACGCAGGTCCAGAGCATCCCCACTATACACAGGTCCAGAGCATGTCCACTATACACAGGTCCAGAGCATCCCCACTATACACAGGTCCAGAGCATGTCCACTATACACAGGTCCAGAGCATGTCCACTATACGCAGGCCCAGAGCATCCCCACTATACGCAGGTCCAGAGCATGTCCACTATACACAGGTCCAGAGCATGTCCACTATACACAGGTCCAGAGCATCCCCACTATACACAGGTCCAGAGCATGTCCACTATATGCAGGTCCAGAGCATCCCCACTATACACAGGTCCAGAGCATGTCCACTATACACAGGTCCAGAGCATGTCCACTATACACAGGTCCAGAGCATCCCCACTATACACAGGTCCAGAGCATGTCCACTATACGCAGGTCCAGAGCATGTCCATTATACACAGGTCCAGAGCATCCCCACTATACACAGGTCCAGAGCATGTCCACTATACGCAGGTCCAGAGCATGTCCACTATACGCAGGTCCAGAGCATGTCCACTATACGCAGGTCCAGAGCATGTCCACTAAACGCAGGTCCAGAGCATGTCCACTATACGCAGGTCCAGAGCATGTCCACTATACACAGGTCCAGAGCATGTCCACTATACACAGGTCCAGAGCATGTCCACTATACACAGGTCCAGAGCATGTCCACTATACGCAGGTCCAGAGCATGTCCACTATACACAGGTCCAGAGCATCCCCACTATACGCAGGTCCAGAGCATGTCCACTATACGCAGGTCCAGAGCATGTCCACTATACACAGGTCCAGAGCATGTCCACTATACGCAGGTCCAGAGCATGTCCACTATACACAGGTCCAGAGCATGTCCACTATACACAGGTCCAGAGCATGTCCACTATACACAGGTCCAGAGCATGTCCACTATACACAGGTCCAGAGCATGTCCACTATACGCAGGTCCAGAGCATGTCCACTATACGCAGGTCCAGAGCATCCCCACTATACGCAGGTCCAGAGCATGTCCACTATACACAGGTCCAGAGCATGTCCACTATATGCAGGTCCAGAGCATGTCCACTATACGCAGGTCCAGAGCATGTCCACTATACGCAGGTCCAGAGCATGTCCACTATACGCAGGTCCAGAGCATGTCCACTATACGCAGGTCCAGAGCATCCCCACTATACGCAGGTCCAGAGCATCCTCACTATACACAGGTCCAGAGCATGTACACTATACACAGGTCCAGAGCATCCCCACTATACGCAGGTCCAGAGCATCCCCACTATACGCAGGTCCATAGCATGTCCACTATACGCAGGTCCATAGCATGTCCACTATACGCAGGTCCAGAGCATCCCCACTACACACAGGTCCAGAGCATCCCCACTATACACAGGTCCAGAGCATGTCCACTATACACAGGTCCAGAGCATCCCCACTATACGCAGGTCCAGAGCATGTCCACTATACGCAGGTCCAGAGCATGTCCACTATACACAGGTCCAGAGCATCCCCACTACACACAGGTCCAGAGCATGTCCACTATACGCAGGTCCAGAGCATGTCCACTATACACAGGTCCAGAGCATGTCCACTATACGCAGGTCCAGAGCATCCCCACTATACGCAGGTCCAGAGCATCCCCACTATACGCAGGTCCAGAGCATGTCCACTATACACAGGTCCAGAGCATCCCCACTATACGCAGGTCCAGAGCATCCCCACTATACGCAGGTCCAGAGCATGTCCACTATACACAGGTCCAGAGCATGTCCACTATACACAGGTCCAGAGCATGTCCACTATACACAGGTCCAGAGCATCCCCACTATACACAGGTCCAGAGCATGTCCACTATACACAGGTCCAGAGCATCCCCACTATACACAGGTCCAGAGCATGTCCACTATACGCAGGTCCAGAGCATGTCTATTATACACATTCTAAGAGCATTCTAAATAACATGTTCTGATAGAGATATACAGAGCAAAGATTCTAAACATGTCCGCCCCTGATAGAGCTATGCAGAGCAAAGATTCTAAACAACATGTCCACCCCCTGATAGAGCTATACAGAGCAAAGATTCTAAACATGTCCGCCCCTGATAGAGCTATGCAGAGCAAAGCAAAGAGAGCTCAATAAGGTGCTTGTGTTAGCAGAATTGCAAGAAAATGTCTAAATTAAGAGACAAATATTTTTTTAAATGTGTCTGTGGTGTCTATTAATTATGACATCACCTTGAGGTTTGTTATGCAAATTACCACTGAAAAACAGTTCATTTGCATATCCAGCCACAGGTGATGTCATAAGCAGGGGACACCACAGACACATTTAAAAAATATTTTTCTCCTAATTTAGGCATAAAAGCCAAAAACTGACAGAGATGGAATTTGACAGTAGAGAAAGATGATGTTGATCTTAGATCTGTGATAAGGATCAATGTCTAGCTTTCTCTATAATAATAACAGCACAGACATTAGCATGCGTTTAATAAAGTACAGCAGCTGTCTGCTTGAGAAAGAGCGATGGTAAACAAGCCATGGATGCCCAATTATCTTGATCAGGAAAATTACCCAGAGTTCTGCAGTAACTGTCAGCCAATCAGCACCGAATTAGAAGTTACTTGCACACCCATTACTGGATATGAACCTGTGTCACCTCTGATTAATGGCAGGGAGGATACTACTGGAAGGACAATGTATAAAATGGGAGATGAAGTGGAGTTTATATAGAAGGAGATACTAAAGTTCTAAAAGTGAAGTAATCAGCAGGAACATTCCATTGGTTTCCATGGTGATTCTGGGGGTAAAGTTCTAAAAGTGATGTAATCAGCAGGAACATTCCATTGGTTTCCATGGTGATTCTGGGGGTAAAGTTCTAAAAGTGATGTAATCAGCAGGAACATTCCATTGGTCTCCATGGGGGACTTCTCTACTTTTATTAATTTGCACCTGGTGCTAGGAAACCTTGTGATCAGATTTGTGCTATAAGGTGGTATTAGTGAGTAGATTTGGTGTAACTCAGTGTGACTGGGGAGTGACACATCACTGCAGAGAGCTGCTGAGTGTGCAAGCTACCGATTGTGCATGCTGCCAGTGTGCAAGCTTCTGAGTGTGCGTGCTGCAAGTGTGCAAGCTACTGAGTGTCCATGCTGCCAGTGTGCAAGATGGTGAGTGTGCAAGCTGCCGAGTGTGCAAGATGGTGAGTGTGCAAGCTGTTCTTGTGTGAGGGTTACTAGTGCAGAGGTGACTCCCGAGGTGAACGGATCTCTTCTTATCAAACCTCAGCTCAAGGAAAGTGTTTACACCGGAAAAGACAAATCACTATATACATAACTCCCATGTCCCTCAGCTGTTGTATTTTACAGTTTAGGCTCCTGTCACACGTGTGTGTCTGTGTTATGGAATCATCGCTCCTATTAACCTGCAGCATTGTCCCTATAATTATCTGTAAGATCTCGCATATGGACTGGGTGTAACGGGGGTCCAGTAATTACCCCAGAGAATAAGCTTTTTATTCAGACAATTAAAAAGATTAAACTGATAAAATCATTTCCCGCTCTGCTGTTTTCCTGTGAGCTGCTTGTCAGTAATAACCCCTCCTGTAGTAATGCTAGCGGAGCACATCCCCCCTCCTGCCAATGGCCCCCCCGCGACCAGACTAGGATCACCAATATGTTACCAAAACCTACTGCATCCCCTGCACCTAGTGACTGTGACCTGCTACTGACAGCAGGACTGTGTGACTGTGTCCTAGTGACAGCAGGACTGTGTGACTGTGTCCTAGTGACAGCAGGACTGTGTGACTGTCTCCTACTGACAGCAGGACTGTGTGACTGTCTCCTAGTGACAGCAGGACTTTGTGACTGTGTCCTAGGGACAGCAGAACGGTGTGACTGTCTCCTAATGATAGCAGGACTGTGTGACTGTCTCCTAATGACAGCAGGACTGTGTGACTGTTTCCTAGTGACAGCAGGACTGTGTGACTGTCTCCTAGTGACAGCAGGACTGTGTGACTGTCTCCTAATGACAGCAGGAAAGTGTGACTGTCTCCTAATGACAGCAGGACTGTGTGTTACTGTCTCCTAATGACAGCAGGACTGTGTGACTGTCTCCTACTGACAGCAGGACTGTGTGACTGCCTCCTAATGACAGCAGGACCGTGTGACTGTCTCCTAATGATAGCAGGACTGTGTGACTGTCTCCTAATGATAGCAGGACTGTGTGACTGTCTCCTCATGACAGCAGGACCGTGTGACTGTCTCCTAATGACAGCAGGACCGTGTGACTGTTTCCTAGTGACAGCAGGACTGTGTGACTGTCTGCTAGTGACAGCAGGATTGTGCGACTGTCTCCTACTGACAGCAGGACTGTGTGACTGTCTCCTACTGACAGCAGGACTGTGAGACTGTTTCCTACTGACAGCAGGACTGTGCAACTGTCTCCTAGTGACAGCAGGACTGTGCGACTGTCTCCTACTGACAGCAGGACTGTGCGACTGTCTCCTAATGATAGCAGGATCGTGTGACTGTCTCCTAATGACAGCAGGATCATGTGACTGTCTCCTACTGACAGCAGGACTGTGTGACTGTCTCCTAATGACAGCAGGATCATGTGACTGTCTCCTAATGACAGCAGGATCATGTGACTGTCTCCTACTGACAGCAGGACTGTGTGACAGTCTCCTACTGACAGCAGGACCGTGTGACTGTCTCCTAATGATAGCAGGACTGTGTGACTGTCTCCTCATGACAGCAGGACCGTGTGACTGTCTCCTAATGACAGCAGGACCGTGTGACTGTTTCCTAGTGACAGCAGGACTGTGTGACTGTCTGCTAGTGACAGCAGGATTGTGCGACTGTCTCCTACTGACAGCAGGACTGTGTGACTGTCTCCTACTGACAGCAGGACTGTGAGACTGTCTCCTACTGACAGCAGGACTGTGCGGCGACAGTCTCCTAGTGACAGCAGGACTGTGCAACTGTCTCCTAGTGACAGCAGGACTGTGCGACTGTCTCCTACTGACAGCAGGACTGTGCGACTGTCTCCTAATGATAGCAGGATCATGTGACTGTCTCCTAATGACAGCAGGATCATGTGACTGTCTCCTACTGACAGCAGGACTGTGTGACTGTCTCCTAATGACAGCAGGATCATGTGACTGTCTCCTAATGACAGCAGGATCATGTGACTGTCTCCTACTGACAGCAGGACGGTGTGACTGTCTCCTACTGACAGCAGGAGCGTGTGACTGTTTCCTAGTGACAGAAGGACTGTGTGACTGTCTCCTACTGACAGCAGGATCATGTGACTGTCTCCTAATGACAGCAGGATCATGTGACTGTCTCCTACTGACAGCAGGACTGTGTGACTGTCTCCTACTGACAGCAGGACCGTGTGACTGTTTCCTAGTGACAGAAGGACTGTGTGACTGTCTCCTACTGACAGCAGGACTGTGAGACTGTCTCCTACTGACAGCAGGACTGTGCGACTGTCTCCTAGTGACAGCAGGACTGTGCAACTGTCTCCTAGTGACAGCAGGACTGTGCGACTGTCTCCTAGTGACAGCAGGACTGTGCAACTGTCTCCTAGTGACAGCAGGACTGTGTGACTTTCTCCTAGTGACAGCAGGACTGTGTGACTGTCTCCTAGTGACAGCAGGACCGTGTGACTATCTCCTACTGACAGCAGGACTGTGCTACTGTCTCCTACTGACAGCAGGACTGTGCGACAGTCTCCTAGTGACAGCAGGACTGTGCAACTGTCTCCTAGTGACAGCAGGACTGTGTGACTTTCTCCTAGTGACAGCAGGACTGTGTGACTGTCTCCTAGTGACAGCAGGACCATGTGACTATCTCCTACTGACAGCAGGACTGTGTGACTATCTCCTACTGACAGCAGGACTGTGTGACTATCTCCTACTGACAGCAGGACTGTGTGACTGTCTCCTAGTGACAGCAGGACTGTGCGACTATCTCCTAGTGACAGCAGGACTGTGAGACTCTCTCATAGTGACAGTGGGAATGTGTGAATGTCTCCTAGTGACAGCGGGAATGTGTGAATGTCTCCTAGTGACAGCGGGAATGAGACTGTCTCCTAGTGACAGCAGGACTGTGCGACTATCTCCTAGTGACAGCAGGAATGAGACTGTCTCCTAGTGACAGCGGGAATGATACCTGTACTCTCTAGGAACACAGCCCCACTGCTCCCATCAACTTAGCCCATTCACTACCTACTGTAAAATCATCAGACCTTATTGATCCTTGGCCTTATCTTATTTCAGTATAGACGTATGCTTATCCCATACCCTCTACCACTTCTGCTGGAAGGCTATTCCATGCATCCACTGCCATCTTATACCTGCACATCTATGATTCTCTCATTGTGCTTAGATTTTATATCCCCCTTTCTTTTCTTCACCCTCTACATTTGGAGACCCACCTGCCTTTCCTGAGACCTGGACCCCTCATCTAAGTGAGACCAAAGGCCAACCTCCCTGACTCAAACTGACTGTATAACATATGTTCTCTCAGAGTCCGTGGTAATGGGCCCACCTTACTAATCCACCAACCCATGGCCCATCAGATTTATGATCCTGTGTCCAGCTGTATCCCCCCTCTTGTTACCCCAGTCACCCTCAGCGCAGTCTGAGGCCCTCCATTTACTCCCCACCCCTTCCTCTCTCTCTCAGCGTTTCCCAAGCAGAAAGTGAGATCAGTAATTGTGTTCACTTGACGGGATGCGGGTGTGAGCTGCTAAGAAATCCTCAGTGCTCGTACAAGCGCAGGTGTCAATGAGCAGCGAGCGAAGGAGACTGATGGAGAGACACATGAAAGAGAAAACGGAAAATGAAGGAAAAACAAAATGGATGGAAGAAACTCGGCGTTAAAAACAGCGAAATGTGTTAACGGCGAAAAATGAGTAAAATCCAGTAAGGGAGGAATTAGGAAGCGACTGTCGGAGAGAGAGAGGCGATAGAGATCCCGGGCTGGAAAATGACAATATCGGCAATACCTGCTGGGATCTGGTAAGACTGGGAAAGGATATTAAACTCCCCTCTATTCCTCCACTGCTGAACTGTGCCCAGCGGACATTATAACACATAACATCACCTTATTAAATACCCAGCCGCCAACCCGCCATAACTACCCACCCGCCAACCCGCCATAACTACCCACCCGCCAACCCGCCATAACTACCCACCCGCCAACCAGCAGCAATAAATACCCAGCCACCAACCCGCCATAACTACCCACCCGCCAACCCGCCATAACTACCCACCCGCCAACCAGCAGCAATAAATACCCAGCCACCAACCCGCCATAACTACCCACCCGCCATAACTACCCACCCGCCAACCAGCAGCAATAAATACCCAGCCGCCAACCCGCCATAACTACCCACCCGCCAACCCGCCATAACTACCCACCCGCCAACCAGCAGCAATAAATACCCAGCCACCAACCCGCCATAACTACCCACCCGCCAACCAGCAGCAATAAATACCCAGCCACCAACCCGCCATAACTACCCACCCGCCAACCAGCAGCAATAAATACCCAGCCACCAACCCGCCATAACTACCCACCCGCCAACCAGCAGCAATAAATACCCACCCGCCAACCCGCCTTAACTACCCACCCGCCAACCCGCCATAACTACCCACCTGCCAACCAGCAGCAATAAATACCCACCCGCCAACCAACAGCAATAACTACCCACCCGCCAACCCGCCTTAACTACCCACCCGCCAACCCGCCATAACTACCCACCCGCCAACCAGCAGCAATAAATACCCAGCCACCAACCCGCCATAACTACCCACCCGCCAACCCGCCATAACTACCCACCCGCCAACAAGCAGCAATAAGTACCTAGCCACCAACCCGCCATAACTACCCACCCGCCAACCAGCAGCAATAAATACCCAGCCGCCAACCCGCCATAACTACCCACCCGCCAACCCGCCATAACTACCCACCCGCCAACCAGCAGCAATAAATACCCAGCCACCAACCCGCCATAACTACCCACCCGCCAACCAGCAGCAATAAATACCCAGCCACCAACCCGCCATAACTACCCACCCGCCAACCAGCAGCAATAAATACCCAGCCACCAACCCGCCATAACTACCCACCCGCCAACCAGCAGCAATAAATACCCACCCGCCAACCCGCCTTAACTACCCACCCGCCAACCCGCCATAACTACCCACCTGCCAACCAGCAGCAATAAATACCCACCCGCCAACCAACAGCAATAACTACCCACCCGCCAACCCGCCTTAACTACCCACCCGCCAACCCGCCATAACTACCCACCCGCCAACCAGCAGCAATAAATACCCAGCCACCAACCCGCCATAACTACCCACCCGCCAACCCGCCATAACTACCCACCCGCCAACCCGCCTCAACTACCCACCCGCCAACCCGCCATAACTACCCACCCGCCAACCAGCAGCAATAAGTACCTAGCCACCAACCCGCCATAACTACCCACCCGCCAACCAGCAGCAATAAATACCCAGCCGCCAACCCGCCATAACTACCCACCCGCCAACCCGCCATAACTACCCACCCGCCAACCAGCAGCAATAAAATACCCACCCGCCGCCTAATGGAGAGATGGATTTGGAGGTCCCGTGTAGGAGATTATGCCGTGAAATCAAATTACAACAGAAAGTGCAGCAGAGACAGGATTTAATTAGAAAACGATCCACAGGAACTTGGCTCTTAGTGCCGGGGCAGAGGACCCGTCAGAGGGGTTGCCATAGTCGCTTCCACCTGACTATACACAATGCTCAGTATAACAGTGCCGAGGATACCCTTCTCATTCTCAACATGTTGTTCTGTAGGAGATAATGATATACAAAGGGCAGATACCTTCGCACTGCACAGATTTCCCCACCTGTCAACACATTTCACAAAAGCTATGTGAATAAAACATTAGTCACAGTGCCAAGTAGTGCAGCAGGGGTTATGTCCAAGTGCCTCACAGTCCTTCAGGGGTTAAGTCACAGTGCCTCACAGTCCTGCAGGGGTTAAGTCACAGTGCTACAAAGTCCCGTAGAGGTTAAGTCACAGTGCCTCACCTGTCCAGCAGGGCTTAAGTCACAGTGCCATGCAGGCTGGCAGGGGTTAAGTCACAGTGCCACGCAGACCGGTAGGGATGAAGTCACAGTGCCATGCAGGCGGGCAGGGGTTAAGTCACAGTGCCTCATCTGTCCAGCAGGGGTTAAGTCACAGTGCCATGCAGGCCGGGAGGGGTTAAGTCACAGTGGCATGCAGGCTGGCAGGGGTTAAGTCACAGTGCCATGCAGGCCGGCAGGGGTTAGGTCACAGTGCCATGCAGGCCAGGAGGGGTTAAGTCACAGTGCCTCACCTGTCCAGCAGGGGTTAAGTCACAGTGCAATGCAGGCCGGGAGGGGTTCAGTCACAGTGGCATGCAGGCTGGCAGGGGTTAAGTCACAGTGCCACGCACGCCGGGGGGGGGGGGGGGGGTTAAATCACAGTGCCATGCAGGCCGTGAGGGGTTAAGTCATAGTGCCATGCAGTCCCTCAGGGGTTAAGTCACAGTGCCATGCAGGCCAGGAGGGGTTAAGTCACAGTGCTGTAGCAGTTTCGGGTGCAGGAGTTTTGCTGATGTGGCTGCAGCTGATGTGTGGCTGTATCAGCAGTGATATCACACTGTGAGAGAAGGTGTGACAGACTCATTTGTACTCCGTGTAACAGATTAATTCCTCAAGCGTTGTGAAACAAAACCAATTTAGGTGAATTGGGCTCTGAAAATCTGAGAAATTCATGAATATGTGATTTCTGTGTGAATGTCACACTGCCTGGATCAGTCCCTGCAGACACACCATCCTGGGAGGGAGGTTGGAGTCACAAACAGATGCACCAACATAGTCTGTAGTGCAGTACAACCTCACAAAGTACAAGGGGAATAGCAGAACTGACAATCTAATGCAGGACCACCAAGTTGGGCAGTAGATTCCTCAGCCAGAGCCCCAGGTGTAGACCAGGTATTAGGGTGGGACATGGAGAATGACTGCTGCATAACCTCAGATTTATATTAATGACACTGATTTGATTGGTGCAGGTCTGTGGAATAAATAATACTATACTTTCCATGGGCCCAGAGCAGCTACAGAACCGGGAGCTGCAGGGGTTAAATCTCCACCTTCACCTGTATATCTAATCAGATCCCCTCCTGACCTAATTTACGCACACTAGTCGTTACCTCATCTCGACCGCGCAGTCATTCTTTGTGAATACCTTTTTGCAAAGTGGAGATGAGGGATCTGAGGGGGGAGGACAAGTCTGTTTGAGATTAGTAGATAGACCCCATAGTC
This sequence comes from Pelodytes ibericus, assembly GCA_036172795.1. Taxonomy (NCBI): domain Eukaryota; kingdom Metazoa; phylum Chordata; class Amphibia; order Anura; family Pelodytidae; genus Pelodytes; species Pelodytes ibericus. Next base: position 84,697,712 of record CM069865.1, read on the forward strand.
TCTGAATCAATCGATGTTACTGTTCATCAACTTATGGGAGTTATGGGGTTAAAGAGATTGCGTGAAGCTGGGACAATAAGGAAGCACAAGAAGGGGTGAGAGGAAAACGAATGAGGGGTGAGAGGAAAACGAATGAGGGGTGAGAGGAAAAAGAATGAGGGGTGAGAGGAAAAAGAATGAGGGGTGAGAGGAAAAAGAATGAGGGGTGAGAGGAAAACGAATGAGGGGTGAGAGGAAAACGAATGAGGGGTGAGAGGAAAACGAATGAGGGGTGAGAGGAAAAAGAATGAGGGGTGAGAGGAAAAAGAATGAGGGGTGAGAGGAAAAAGAATGAGGGGTGAGAGGAAAACGAATGAGGGGTGAGAGGAAAAAGAATGAGGGGTGAGAGGAAAACGAATGAGGGGTGAGAGGAAAAAGAATGAGGGGTGAGAGGAAAAAGAATGAGGGGTGAGAGGAAAAAGAATGAGGGGTGAGAGGAAAAAGAATGAGGGGTGAGAGGAAAAAGAATGAGGGGTGAGAGGAAAAAGAATGAGGGGTGAGAGGAAAAAGAATGAGGGGTGAGAGGAAAAAGAATGAGTACCCACAGCACTTGGCTTGTACTCATATTGCACCCACACGATTTGGCATGCCACAGTGTAAATTTCCCCTCCAGAACATGCCAGTGTCACTTTCCCCCATAGTATGTTATTTTGCCCCACAGAACATGACACAGTATTACTCTGGCCACGGCCAATTTGCCCATTAATATGCCACAGCCAATTTTCCTATTATGCCACGATTATCCTGCTTATTAATATACCACAGCCAGACATTCAGATTGCCAATTTATATGCCACAGTCTTTTTCCCCATTAATATGCCACAGCCAGATTGCCAATATGCCACAGCCAATTTTCCCATTAATATGCCACTATTAGCCTGCCTACTCTAATGACACAGACAATTTGACAATTAATATGCCATAGACAATTTGTCCATTAATACACCACCATCCTCCTCCCCCATTCACCAGCACTCACCTGGCAGTCTCCTCCGTGTTTTATTTTTCCATTAATATGCCAGTGTTATTTTGCCCATTCATTTGCCAGTTATTTTGCACATCATTTGCCAGTATTATTTTCCCCTTCATTTGCAAGTTAATATGCCAATTAACCACCCCCCCCCCCCTTCCCCAGTACGTACCTGTATGCTGCTCGTCGGCCGTCTCCTCTAAGGTGTTTACTGCACGCAAGCGTCATGCAGGAAATACAGCCACCGGATATGATGTTGTCATTTCTGGTGGCTGTTGTCCCTGTGAGACAGTCACACGAGCAGTGGGGCCCCATGGGACAGCTGCTTTGGGCCCCAAGAATGAATGGGCCCTGTGCAGCTGCCCCGTTTGCCAACACTTTTTGAGGGGTGAGAGGAAAAAGAATGATGGGTGAAAGGAAAAAGAATGAGGGGTGAGAGGAAAAAGAATGAGGGTGAGAGGAAAAAGAATGAGGGGTGAGAGGTGAAAAAAGAATTAAGGGTTAGAGGAAAAAGAATGAGGGGTGAGAGGAAAAAGAATGAAGGGTGAGAGGAAAAAGAATGAGGGGTGAGAGGAAAAAGAATGAGGGGTGAGAGGAAAAAGAATGAGGGGTGAGAGGTAAAAGAATGAGGGGTGAGAGGTAAAAGAATGAGGGTTGAGAGCTACATACTGCTGTAACACAAACAGCTGGTGTAGCTGCATTTGGCCCCTGAACGCCCAAAAGGGCTGATCCTTGTGTCAAGGTTTGTTTCCCTTTTTAGAAACATTACCATAATTTATTTAAATAAATACATGTATATGAAAGCTTTGTGACTGCTCCAGTTTGTACAAAATGAATGTAAAATGATTATTATCTTGTTCAGTGCACACGTTGCATGTGGAGGTTTCCAAGGGGTCTTTAAACTGCCACACCCTAAACCAAAGACCACATGTGCAATACTGCTGCAATGTTACATGTGAAAAAGAAGAAGTTTTATAACCAGGGTAACAAAACTCAGGGAATTGAGACAGGAATTTAAAACCTACGGCTAATGATACTTTGGCCTTAAGTTTAAGTCCCCTCTCAGTTCCCTGCATTTCTCTGTTTATTAAGTAGACAATGTAACTGCTACATTACTTAGACTCTCACCAGACCCTACACAATGTATAGAAGAATATATAGAAGAGCTCAGCTGGCCATGGATAATACAGAGTTACATCTTTACACACTGTCACTTTATAACAATGCATTATACAGGACCAACTCTGTTCTTCTAGCAGGAGAAACTCACCAGACACTGCACAATGTATAGAGGAATATATAGAAGAACACAGCTGGCCATGGATAATGCAGAGTTACATCTTTACACACTGTCACTTTATAACAATGCATTATACAGGGCCAACTCTGTTCTTCTAGCAGGAGAAACTCACCAGGCCCTGCACAATGTATAGAATATATAGAAGAGCTCAGCTGGCCATGGATAATACAGAGTTACATCTTTACACACTGTCACTTTATAACAATGCATTATACAGGACCAACTCTGTTCTTCTAGCAGGAGAAACTCACCAAACCCTGCACAATGTATAGAATATATAGAAGAGCTCAGCTGGTCATGGATAATGCAGAGTTACATCTTTACACACTGTCACTTTATAACAATGCATTATACAGGGCCAACTCTGTTCTTCTAGCAGGAGAAACTCACCAGGCCCTGCACAATGTATAGAAGAATATATAGAAGAGCTCAGCTGGCCATGGATAATGCATAGTTACATCTTTACACACTGTCACTTTATAACAATGCATTATACAGGGCCAACTCTGTTCTTCTAGCAGGAGAAACTCACCAGACCCTGCACAATGTATAGAAGAATATATAGAAGAGCGCAGCTGGCCATGGATAATGCAGAGTTACATCTTTACACACTGTCACTTTATAACAATGCATTATACAGGGCCAACTCTGTTCTTCTAGCAGGAGAAACTCACCAGACCCTGCACAATGTATAGAAGAGCTCAGCTGGCCATAGATAATACAGAGTTACATCTTTACACACTGTCACTATATAACAATGCATTATACAGGGCCAACTCTGTTCTTCTAGCAGGAGAAACTCACCAGGCCCTGCACAATGTATAGAAGAATATATAGAGAGCTCAGCTGGCCATGGATAATGCAGAGTTACATCTTTACACAGTGTCACTTTATAACAATGCATTATACAGGGCCAACTCTGTTCTTCTAGCAGGAGAAACTCACCATACCCTGCACAATGTATAGAAGAATATATAGAACAGTTCAGCTGGCCATGGATAATGCAGAGTTAAATCTTCACACTGTCACTATATAATAATGCATTATACAGGACCAACTCTGTTCTTCTAGCAGGAGAAACTCACCAGACCCTGCACAATGAATAGAAGAATATATAGAGGAGCTCAGCTGGCCCTGCACAATGTATAGAAGAATATATAGAAGAGATCAGCTGGCCATGGATAATGCAGAGTTACATCTTTGCACACTGTCACTTTATAACAATGCATTATACAGGGCCAACTCTGTTCTTCTAGCAGGAGAAACTCACCAGACCCTACACAATGTATAGAAGAATATATAGAAGAGCTCAACTGGCCATGGATAAAGCAGAGTTACATCTTTACACACTGTCACTTTATAACAATGCATTATACAGGACCAACTCTGTTCTTCTAGCAGGAGAAACTCACCAGACCCTGCACAATGTATAGAAGAATATATAGCAGAGCTCAGCTGGCCATGGATAATGCAGAGTTACATCTTTACACACTGTCACTTTATAACAATGCATTATAAAGGGCCAACTCTGTTCTTCTAGCAGGAGAAACTCACCAGACCCTGTACAATGTATAGAAGAATATATAGAAGAGCTCAGCTGGCCATGGATAATGCAGAGTTACATCTTTACACACTGTCACTTTATAACAATGCATTATACAGGACCAACTCTGTTCTCTAGCAGGAGAAACTCACCAGACCCTGCACAATGCATAGAAGAATATATAGAAGAGCTCAGCTGGCCATGGATAATGCAGAGTTACATCTTTACACACTGTCACTTTATAACAATGCATTATACAGGGCCAACTCTGTTCTTCTAGCAGGAGAAACTCACCAGGCCCTGCACAATGTATAGAGGAATATATAGAAGAGCTCAGCTGGCCATGGATAATGCAGAGTTACATCTTTACACACTGTCACTTTATAACAATGCATTATACAGGGCCAACTCTGTTCTTCTAGCAGGAGAAACTCACCAGGCCCTGCACAATGTATAGAAGAATATATAGAAGAGCTCAGCTGGCCATGGATAATGCAGAGTTACATCTTTACACACTGTCACTTTATAACAATGCATTATACAGGACAACTCTGTTCTTCTAGCAGGAGAAACTCACCAGACCCTGAACAATGTATAGAGGAATATATAGAGAGCTCAGCTGGCTATGGATAATGCAGAGTTACATCTTTACACACTGTCACTTTATAACAATGCATTATACAGGACCAACTCTGTTCTTCTAGCAGGAGAAACTCACCAGGCCCTGCACAATGTATAGAAGAATATATAGAAGAGCTCAGCTGGCCATGGATAATGCAGAGTTACATCTTTACACACTGTCACTTTATAACAATGCATTATACAGGGCCAACTCTGTTCTTCTAGCAGGAGAAACTCACCAGGCCCTGCACAATGTATAGAAGAATATATAGAAGAGCTCAGCTGGCCATGGATAATGCAGAGTTACATCTTTACACACTGTCACTTTATAACAATGCATTATACAGGGCCAACTCTGTTCTTCTAGCAGGAGAAACTCACCAGGCCCTGCACAATGTATAGAAGAATATATAGAAGAGCTCAGCTGGCCATGGATAATGCAGAGTTACATCATTACACACTGTCACTTTATAACAATGTATTATACAGGACCAACTCTGTTCTTCTAGCAGGAGAAACTCACCAGACCCTGCACAATGTATAGAAGAATATATAGAGAGCTCAGCTGGCCATGGATAATGCAGAGTTACATCTTTACACACTGTCACTTTATAACAATGCATTATACAGGACCAACTCTGTTCTTCTAGCAGGATAAACTCACCAGGCCCTGCACAATGTATAGAAGAATATATAGAAGAGCTCAGCTGGCCATGGATAATGCAGAGTTACATCATTACACACTGTCACTTTATAACAATGTATTATACAGGACCAACTCTGTTCTTCTAGCAGGAGAAACTCACCAGACCCTGCACAATGTATAGAAGAATATATAGAGAGCTCAGCTGGCCATGGATAATGCAGAGTTACATCTTTACACACTGTCACTTTATAACAATGCATTATACAGGGCCAACTCTGTTCTTCTAGCAGGAGAAACTCACCAGGCCCTGCACAATGTATAGACGAATATATAGAAGAGCTCAGCTGGCCATGGATAATGCAGAGTTACATCTTTACACCCTGTCACTTTATAACAATGCATTATACAGGACCAACTCTGTTCTTCTAGCAGGAGAAACTCACCAGACCCTGCACAATGTATAGAAGAATATATAGAAGAGCTCAGCTGGCCATGGATAATGCAGAGTTACATCTTTACACACTGTCACTTTATAACAATGCATTATACAGGGCCAACTCTGTTCTTCTAGCAAGAGAAACTCACCAGACCCTGCACAATGTATAGAAGAATATATAGAAGAGCTCAGCTGGCCATGGATAATACAGAGTTACATCTTTACACACTGTCACTTTATAACAATGCATTATACAGGGCCAACTCTGTTCTTCTAGCAGGAGAAACTCACCAGACCCTGCACAATGTATAGAATATATAGAAGAGATCAGCTGGCCATGGATAATGCAGAGTTACATCTTTACACACTGTCACTTTATAACAATGCATTATACAGGACCAACTCTGTTCTTCTAGCAGGAGAAACTCACCAGGCCCTGCACAATGTATAGAAGAATATATAGAAGAGCTCAGCTGGCCATGGATAATGCAGTTACATCTTTACACACTGTCACTTTATAACAATGCATTATACAGGGCCAACTCTGATCTTCTAGCAGGAGAAACTCACCAGACCCTGCACAATGTATAGAATAATATATAGAGAGCTCAGCTGGCCATGGATAATGCAGAGTTACATCTTTACACACTGTCACTTTATAACAATGCATTATACAAGACCAACTCTGTTCTTCTAGCAGGAGAAACTCACCAGACCCTGCACAATGTATAGAAGAATATATAGAAGAGCTCAGCTGGCCATGGATAATGCAGAGTTACATCTTTATACACTGTCACTTTATAACAATGCATTATACAGGGCCAACTCTGTTCTTCTAGCAGGAGAAACTCACCAGACCCTGCACAATGTATAGAAGAATATATAGAAGAGCTCAGCTGGCCATGGATAATGCAGAGTTACATCTTTACACACTGTCACTTTATAACAATGCATTATACAGGGCCAACTCTGTTCTTCTAGCAGGAGAAACTCACCAGGCCCTGCACAATGTATAGAAGAATATATAGAAGAGCTCAGCTGGCCATGGATAATGCAGAGTTACATCTTTACACACTGTCACTTTATAACAATCCATTATACAGGGCCAACTCGGTTCTTCTAGCAGGAGAAACTCACCAGACCCTGCACAATGTATATAATATATAGAAGAGCTCAGCTGGCCATGGATAATGCAGAGTTACATCTTTATACACTGTCACTTTATAACAATGCATTATACAGGGCCAACTCTGTTCTTCTAGCAGGAGAAACTCACCAGACCCTGCACAATGTATAGAAGAATATATAGAAGAGCTCAGCTGGCCATGGATAATGCAGAGTTACATCTTTACACACTGTCACTTTATAACAATGCATTATACAGGGCCAACTCTGTTCTTCTAGCAGGAGAAACTCACCAGGCCCTGCACAATGTATAGAAGAATATATAGAAGAGCTCAGCTGGCCATGGATAATGCAGAGTTACATCTTTACACACTGTCACTTTATAACAATGCATTATACAGGGCCAACTCTGTTCTTCTAGCAGGAGAAACTCACCAGACCCTGCACAATGTATATAATATATAGAAGAGCTCAGCTGGCCATGGATAATGCAGAGTTACATCTTTACACACTGTCACTATATAACAATGTATTATACAGGACCAACTCTGTTCTTCTAGCAGGAGAAACTCACCAGACCCTGCACAATGTATATAATATATAGAAGAGCTCAGCTGGCCATGGATAATGCAGAGTTATATCTGAGAAATGAAACGTTCACTGAATAGCTGACTAGAGTGCTTACGAATATTAATTTGAGCTTTGCCTACAGTCTGGGTTTACAGCAGCCGTATCTTTGGGACTCTGCCATGTTACTTCTCCGTTTCTCTTCCTTTCTGTATCATACACTGAGAAATCAATGCTTTAAAATGCTAGGTTGGATGGACCATCTGTATTAGGAGAACAGCTGCTCCCCTCACAGGATCACCTGTACCACCCTCCCCGCTTGCACCATTAAGGCCAGGAACATTAGGACAGGGGCCAGGCAGAGATTAGTCATTTAGCAACTAATATGAAGAGGTCATGGGGCCCGGGTGATGTCCAGGTATTGAGACAGTCAGTACCTCTTGCAGAGAGAGATGGATTACAGTCTCTGTGAGGGAAGCACTGCAGAGACCTGGAGTTCTCACATAATTATGAAGTATTCTACTTCCTCGGGTTTCCAGTCTCTTGAAGGGAAAACCAAACGCCAGAGGCAGAGTCATAAATCTATGGCCTGACCTTCTCTCAGCTTGGGGGTGAGGGCTGATAAATGAGGTCCTATTCTTTGCAATAAACCCTCATTTTAGGATCTGACCTGCACAGGTTGCTGCAGGCAGATCTCGGAGAGACAGGTTCTCCTAAGATCCATCTCACGTTCCCAGTGGTTGGATTTTGTTTGGTCTTCTGCTGAATTGGTTGTCACTTTCCAAATTAATTCATTAGCTGCATCTCTGATAATATTACCATCCGTTGCTCCAGGCAGATTGTCACAATCAGGCTTTTTGCCCGTGGATGAGGAGGGATAATTAATCTGTTAATTATTACGGGGTTTGTTTTGTACGACACCGCAGCCCATTCGGTCTCCTTTATAAATGATAATAATAATAATCTCGTCGGGGATACGCGAACAATGGAAAGATTGGATTTATTGAAGTTATTAGAGAAATAACTTGGCAGTGCGGCAGAAAAACCAAATCTATCCAAATCTTACATTTAAAAAGAAGTTTCTAGTTTCTAAATATAATTCTGTAGGAAATACTTCAGATATTAGGAGATTATCTTGCGTCTTGAGCACTTCCGCCTGGCTCATTTTCATATGTTGTTTGTGTGTTTAATATTTGGGACATGCGATTACTTTTACGGACAATCAATTTCCAGATAAATAATATCATCGGGCTTCTAAATTCAGTGACAGCCAATAAGAAGGGGCTGGAGAGATGGGCGGGGCTTCTAAATTCAGTGACAGCCAATAAGAAGGGGCTGGAGAGATGGGCGGGGCTTCTAAATTCAGTGACAGCCAATAAGAAGGGGCTGGAGAGATGGGCGGGGCTTCTAAATTCAGTGACAGCCAATAAGAAGGGGCTGGAGAGATGGGCGGGGCTTCTAAATTCAGTGACAGCCAATAAGAAGGGGCTGGAGAGATGGGCGGGGCTTCTAAATTCAGAGACAGCCAATAAGAAGGGGCTGGAGAGATGGGCGGGGCTTCTAAATTCAGTGACAGCCAATAAGAAGGGGCTGGAGAGATGGGCGGGGCTTCTAAATTCAGTGACAGCCAATAAGAAGGGGCTGGAGAGATGGGCGGGGCTTCTAAATTCAGTGACAGCCATTAAGAAGGGGCTGGAGAGATGGGCGGGGCTTCTAAATTCAGTGACAGCCAATAAGAAGGGGCTGGAGAGATGGGCGGGGCTTCTAAACTCAGTGACAGCCAATAAGAAGGGGCTGGAGAGATGGGCGGGGCTTCTAAACTCAGTGACAGCCATTAAGAAGGGGCTGGAGAGATGGGCGGGGCTTCTAAATTCAGTGACAGCCAATAAGAAGGGGCTGGAGAGATGGGCGGGGCTTCTAAATTCAGTGACAGCCAATAAGAAGGGGCTGGAGAGATGGGCGGGGCTTCTAAATTCAGTGACAGCCAATAAGAAGGGGCTGGAGAGATGGGCGGGGCTTCTAAATTCAGTGACAGCCAATAAGAAGGGGCTGGAGAGATGGGCGGGGCTTCTAAATTCAGTGACAGCCAATAAGAAGGGGCTGGAGAGATGGGCGGGGCTTCTAAATTCAGTGACAGCCATTAAGAAGGGGCTGGAGAGATGGGCGGGGCTTCTAAACTCAGTGACAGCCAATAAGAAGGGGCTGGAGAGATGGGCGGGGCTTCTAAACTCAGTGACAGCCAATAAGAAGGGGCTGGAGAGATGGGCGGGGCTTCTAAACTCAGTCACAGCCAATAAGAAGGGGCTGGAGAGATGGGCGGACGGTTATTGGATACATTTATTAGGAGACAAGAAAAGAGTTGTGGAAAAAACAGATCCATTTATTTTGCATGATGCAGTGCTTATATAACGATTATATACATATATATATATTAAATAACAATCTATTTTTAAATAGTACACTGGAATTGCTTGTCTGACCCGAGCGAATCAGCAGCTGATGGATTTTCCCCAGGAGGTGCTCCCAGGGAGCAGGGCATGTAACACATTGTATCAGGTTCCCATCACACTTTCCATTATTTGTTTCTTGTGATAAAACCTGGCGACTGTGACTGGTAAATACCCGGCTGAGAGGAGGTTGGTCATTAGGGAGGGGGGTTAATGGACTGGAGTCGGGAGGGGCTGAGGTAATGATGGAGAAACCTTCGCTCTTACCTGCTGGTTAATTATTGCAGATAGAGAGGTGACACTGCTTATCCATCCAATGTGTTATTCATTTCAAGAGAAATATATGTTTTACATGTGTCTGCGGAGTCTTCTGCTGATGACATCAACATGCGGATTGATATGCTAATTACACATTTCCCATTGCAAATTAGTTTATTTGTATAATAAAGCCAGATGTGATGTCAGGAGACCCAAACAGACACATTTAAAACAGATTTCTCTTATTTTATTAATTTGCTGTAATTCTGCCAACATAATGTATATAATATCTCTACATTAACAGTAAAAGCAGTACATAGGTGACAAGAGTTCCTGTAATAGAAACAGAAATACACGTGAACCAAACAACCAGCACATGTAGACACAGAAGTAGCAAAAAGGTGTACACTCCACGATGGTGACTAAGCATGGCAACACGCGAAACGCGTCAGGTGGTCCTCCCCCTGCGTTTTGACTTACCAGTCCATGGATGTTATTCATCTCGTCTGTATGCATCATTTTTAAAGATAATAAAGCACCTTATTTTTCACCATCCTGGCGCGTGGAGTGCACACCTTTTTGCTACTTCTGTGTCTACATATTGCGTCTGTTCAGCGCTGTGGAAGCACCCACCCTTCATGTGTTGGACTGTGTGGAGTGGAGCCGGATTGTGAGCATTTTTTCTTCAAATAACCAGCACATGTACCTGCTCTGCCGTGCTTGGTAAACTGCCATGTCAAGTCTATGGTGGCAGCCACATTAATAACAGAGCATCATGGGAATGTGGTCCATGACAGCTAGCGGTTAGCCTTGTCACATGCGTGTGGCCAGTTGGAAAGGTTCAGAGGTCATTCCTGATGACTAATATTAAATGGTGCTGTATTACATCATTTATCAAGTCAGCCAGGACCTGCCCCCGTCAGTAAATACAATTATACACCTCCCGACATGCCAAATGACTAGAGAGGGGCACTTTCATTTTTGGGGAAGTTGCTGAAGGCGTGGCTATGGATCTGGAATGTATATGTGAATTTAATGCTAACTGAGAAGTATTTGTTTAATAATGCTTTTTATTCACAGAACCTAAACTATGAACACTGACTGCATGTTAAAACAAACAATATGAGTCATGTTATGTGTGAAGAACTTTGGGAATTTGGGATAAAAATAGGGATTGTCTCTCCTAACACTGGGGAGTCATGCAATTAATTCCAGACCTGCCCCATTTACAGTGCATTAAATCAATTTCTTACTTGAAATATATTATCAGGACTGGAGATACTCGCTGGATAATTGTCATTTGGCTGGAGAAGGATTTTTGGATTACTAATAAATCAGCATACCTGGGAAAAGAAAAACTAATTAGGAAAAAGCTTAGTGGGGTAAATTCCCAGAGGAAGATAGGGAATTGACAACTAATAATTTAGAACAGGACCCTGGAGAGTGAGACTGTGTGTGTGTGTGTGTACATGTACATGTGTGTGTATAAATTTATATACACACACAACACACAAATATGTTTTATTTGTAAAACCGTTAGGAGCCAGACACTCACACACACACAAATACACACAGACACAAATATACACACAGACACATATACATACAGGCACGCACACAACACACAAATATACACACAGACACATATACATACAGGCACACACAGAACACACAGAGACACAAATATACACACAGACACATATACATACAGGCACACACAGAACACACAGAGACACAAATATACACACAGACACATATACATACAGGCACACTCACACAAACACAAATATACACACAGACACATATACATACAGGCACACACACATCTACATGCAGACACACACATACTCAGACACATATACACACACACATATACACACACATACAGACAGACACACAGACACATATACACACAGACACATATACATACAGACATATACACACACACACACACACAGTGTAATAGTCTATTCTCAACCTCCAACCTCAAACAGACTGGCCACCCCTTCAGATCCCTCATCTTGACCTACTAAAAGGGTCGTCACTAACCAGTGTGCAAAGATTGAGATGAGGTGAAGGCTGACAAAATCAGTGGGCATAAAACTCGCTGAATTCAATTCAGTGGGGAAAGGAAAAAATACCTCAAATATCCTCCCCAATACCTGGTTCTGGGGGCTCCCCAAATGGCCCCCCAGGACTCTAACAGACATGGGAGGCCAGAGCAATAATAATAATACAGTGATCCAGTAATACCATTTATCGTATCAGTATCTGGATCTAACCAAGAAACATTCTAATAAGGCATGAAATACTATTTATTCTCCTTAAGCGACATGCTCTAGACGCAGGCGAGATGATATAAATATCATTGGGAGGAGTACAGAATTTGATCTGTACATTGTAGTAGCCCCACCAGCTATCACTGTGCAATGTATGGACATGTGCATATTACTGCCAATAGGTGGCAGCATCGACTCTGCATACCCACAATGCATTGCAGTAATCTGTTTATGGGCACACCAAGCACCAGAGCATATGCTGCCAATCTTCCTGATGGATGTATAGATCAAATTAAAGGAACACTATCAGTTTTACAGATAGTAGGCAGACTGACACACACTGTTATAAGTACATATTACACAAGGAGAATAGATTACTTGCCCAAATTATTTCATACTGGTAACTGTGCCGACTTAATATTTTTAACGACAAGTCTTAATATTCTAGTTTATGAGACTTATTCCTTGATACAGCACTGGGCCCCGGGACCAGGATTTATCATATCATCAAATTGAAATTGCAGCCAATGCAGAGTGAGATAAAAGCAGATAAAATCCTTGTGTAGAATTCTGACAATAAAATGACTTTATTAATAAACTATAATAATGCACACTCCCTGCATTAATAATAACAGCACAATTACACACACTGCGATAGCAGTCTATCTGATCGTCCAGTCGGACGGTCTCACGGTCAGTCTCACAGATTTCTACTGATTTGTACATCTTACAGTCCAAATACAGTGCAAAGCTAGGAAATCTTACTAAAGAGACCAGTCTCTGCAGCATCCAAATCTGACCGTCGCGGCCTGTTAAACAGGACAGGGGTAATATTGGATTTTAGACATTCACAGAATACTCCTCTCAGTAAACATTAATGATATATTGTGCAGATCTTTATTTGAGCCTCAGTTGCACAAGGCATGTAACACAGTAACCCCCCCCCCCCTGCCCCCAGCTAATGACAGCTTTGATACTGCTCACGTCTGCTTTTACTTTACCAATTGATCAGCAATGACAACAGAAAATAATGATTATCTGAGAGCATTACACAGAAAGAAAACAGACAGGACCATCCACAATGGATCTTATTGGACACTAAGTAATTAAAACTCACATCTCACTGTGGAAAGAGGGGGGGCTGATCCCATATGTGGGGATACTGATTGTTTAAGGATCTTGGCCCTAACTGGAATGGAATATGCCAAGAGGTGGGCAGTGTCCGTACAAGGACCCCCATAGGGTGTGTGAATCTCCAGAGAACACTCTCCACGAATGTCCTTCAATTCCTCCTCCCCGACCAGAGAATATAGACCTAGAGGATGAGATATTCTACCGGACTGTATGGAAAGAACGTGTATTTAGGACGTACCACGCCTAGCTGGAGGAGTATACTACATAGGGAGTTCTGTATACAGGTTAATTGTGGGGAAAAGTTTAAAAAGTTTAGCAGTCACCATGGAAACCAATGGAATGTTCCTCTATCACCATGGAAACCAATGGAATGTTCCTCTATCACAATGGAAACCAATGGAATGTTCCTCTATAACATGGAAACCAATGGAATGTTCCTCTATCACCATGGAAATCAATGGAATGTTCCTCTATCACCATGGAAACCAATGGAATGTTCCTCTATCAATCACCATGGAAACCAATGGAATGTTCCTCAATCACCATGGAAACCAATGGAATGTTCCTCTATCACCATGGAAACCAATAGAATGTTCCTCTATCACCATGGAAACCAATAGAATGTTCCTCTATCACCATGGAAAACAATGGAATGTTCCCCTATCACCATGGAAACCAATGGAATGTTCCTCTATCACCATGGAAACCAATGGGATGTTCCTCTATCAATCACCATGGAAACCAATGGAATGTTCCTCAATCACCATGGAAACCAATGGAATGTTCCTCTATCACCATGGAAACCAATAGAATGTTCCTCTATCACCATGGAAACCAATAGAATGTTCCTCTATCACCATGGAAAACAATGGAATGTTCCCCTATCACCATGGAAACCAATGGAATGTTCCTCTATCACCATGGAAAACAATGGAATGTTCCCCTATCACCATGGAAACCAATGGAATGTTCTTGCTGATTAACTTTTAGAACTTTACCCCAGAAATGACTTGTAAACGCCATAGTGCTTCGTGTCTCTCTCACTCAACATCTGCATGATAGAGAAGGATAATGTAAAAAAGGATTGAGATGTAACGTTCCTCTCTGAATTTAGAGGTGTTTGTGCAGGGGGATTGGTCACTTGTGGCCATATATTGACCAATGAACTATGAAATTGACTGGATTATGGAGGATCCAATGAGAGAGAGGTCACTACCTCATACTGATCACATCAGCTGGGCCACAGGGCTACCGCCAATATAGAACAAGCCTATAAAGGTTTAGAATAATTTTACAGAAAGGAACATGGATGGAGACAGCCAGGTAACATGTTAAGACAAGAGTTAATTAATGAGCCTGATCAGAAGGACATAGAAAGAAAACAACACAAGGGAAATACCACTGGAAAATAGACCAAGTCCATTAGTGAAGGAGCTTTCTGGGTCTCTGATCAGCATCCCCCTTGCCTCCCGCCTGCTCTTCCTTTAAGTACATTTACCTAATATTTAATTTATAAATAATTCCCAGGTGTATTAGTAATAAAGGTCTTAGGGCGGCAGACAGGAAGAAACGGAAGCAGCAATCTGGCTCTTTAGTAAATACTCTTGTCGGAGGTGGACATTGCTCCCTGCTCGGCACCAGATTCTACTAATGGTGCCACTGAGGAAGACTCCAATCAACCCCACCGCTCCTGGGTCACCCACACAGCAGTAACCACACTCCTAAGTGTTTGTACTACATCGATAGACATGAATCAGAATTTCTTTGTTGCTTATTGTGAAATATATTGGGACTGAACCAAATGTGCAGAGATGTGGGTTCACTGTGAATACATCAGGGTCCCCCATAGAACTTGCCAAGGTACTGTCGTGTCAATGAGAGTTAACGGCTGGAGAAGTTGATTTAGAGGGGAATTAGAGATTGGAACTCAGCAGGAGGATGATGGCTTTGAAAGAAAGGAGCACCAAGAACTGAAATTCAATGAATTGAACATGTGGAATCACGTAGAGTGTAGTAAAGAGGTGGTAGATTGGGGATCCGAGTCTCAGTCAGCGGTCTTATGAAGTAATTGCATGTTATGTGAGGCTTGTCTAGGTATAACAGAGGACTCAGCCTGGAAAAGGATCAGAATCAGGGTCAGGAGATATGAACTGAAATATAAAGTCAAGTTATTAGTGATATATGTCCAAAACCCTAACTAGATCCATATTACTTGTGTGTGTCACAGACTCCACAGCAATAAAACTGAAAGTAATGTGCGGTCTGTGAGTGTATCACTGACTCCACAGCAATAAAACTCCCAGTAAAAACTCACTGGTAGCACTGGTAGTCGGGGGTGCTGGTAGGCAGGGGGTGATGGTAGGCAGGGGGTGCTGATAGGCGGGGTGCTGGTAGGCAGGGGATGCTGGTAGGCAGGGGACGCTGGTAGGCGGGGGGCGCTGGTAGGCAGGGGGTGCTGGTAGGCGGGTGCTGGTATGCAGGGGGAGCTGGTATGCAGGGGGAGCTGGTATGCAGGGGGTGCTGGTAGGCAGGGGGAGCTCAGACTCTGATCCGGCCCCTCACAATGCTGTCAGCTCAGTCTCTATAATAAGCTGCTCACTTGACTTGGCGATCTCCTTGAATAAAGCAAATTAACTCATTAAACCTCCCCTAATACATAGCAGATTCCAACAGCCAGACACCTTTCCTCTCTATCTAAATGAACCAGTGAGTATTTCACATGCAAATTAGGGATTGGAGCAGAATAAACAGCAAACTACGGACTCTGCAAATCTGCTAATGACAGAAGATGCTCAGGGATGGATGAAAACCAGCAGGGTACCGGGGGTCCGGGGAGCCGGGGGGCGGCAGAGGAATCTCCCCACTGAGCATTTCATATAAAATGATGATTTTAGTCCGAGATGAGGAAATCCTTCATGAATATACCTCTTGTGTTGCGCTCACAGGAGCGTGTGCAGAATTAATCCCTCACTAAGCTGCCCAGATCTCTTATCAAAGGGAACACATCACACAGGCAAGTGAGAGAAATCACCCCAACCTCACTCTCTGATCCTGACAAAACCCCAGGACTTTCATCTCTGAGCCTCTAATTAACTGGGCAATCACCGGGATTGGACTCCAGGCTGCCAACCACATCCAGCAGAGAGACAGGGGTAGAACAGGTAGGATGAAAAGGGGGGAAGGAGGCCAAGATAGAAAGAAAGAAACAGAGAGAGGGAGAGAAAGAGAGGAATGGAGAGAGAGAGAGGAATGGAGAGAGAGAGAGAGGAATGGAAAGAGAGAGAGAGAGAGAGAGGAATGGAGAGAGAGAGAGAGAGAGGAATGGAAAGAGAGAGAGAGAGAGAGAGGAATGGAGAGAGAGAGAGAGAGGAATGGAGAGAGAGAGAGGAATGGAGAGAAAGAGAGGAATGGAGAGAGAGAGAGAGAGAGAGAGAGAGAGAGGAATGGAAAGAGAGAGAGAGAGAGAGAGGAATGGAGAGAGAGAGAGAGAGGAATGGAGAGAGAGAGAGAGAGAGGAATGGAGAGAGAGAGAGAGGAATGGAGAGAGAGAGAGAGGAATGGAGAGAGAGAGAGAGGAATGGAGAGAGAGAGAGAGAGAGAGAGAGGAATGGAGAGAGAGAGAGAGGAATGGAGAGAGAGAGAGAGGAATGGAGAGAGAGAGAGAGGAATGGAGAGAGAGAGAGAGAGGAATGGAGAGAGAGAGAGAGAGAGGAATGGAGAGAGAGAGAGAGAGAGGAATGGAGAGAGAGAGAGAGAGAGGAATGGAGAGAGAGAGAGAGAGAGGAATGGAGAGAGAGAGAGAGGAATGGAGAGAGAGAGAGAGAGAGGAATGGAGAGAGAGAGAGGAATGGAGAGAGAGAGAGAGAGAGAGAGAGAGAGAGAGAGAGAGAGAGAGAGGAATGGAGAGAGAGAGAGGAATGGAGAGAGAGAGAGAGGAATGGAGAGAGAGAGAGAGAGAGAGAGAGGAATGGAGAGAGAGAGGAATGGAGAGAGAGAGAGAGAGAGAGAGAGGAATGGAGAGAGAGAGAGAGAGAGAGAGAGAGAGAGAGAGAGAGAGAGAGAGAGGAATGGAGAGAGAGAGAGAGGAATGGAGAGAGAGAGAGGAATGGAGAGAGAGAGAGAGGAATGGAGAGAGAGAGGAATGGAGAGAGAGAGGAATGGAGAGAGAGAGAGAGGTGGAGAGAGAGAGAGAGGAATGGAGAGAGAGAGAGAGGTGGAGAGAGAGAGCTGGCAGAGGCCAAGCAATACAGTTGAGATGTACAAAGATAGATAGACAGGTGAGAGCATGTACCAGCACAGATGACTCTACCCAGTGACTACTATAGATTTGAACTTTGTGACTATGTGGGGGTCTGGGATGTTGGGGGCAGTGCTATGGCCACAGTGATTTAAGTGCAAGTCTACAGAGACGGTGTCTGGTAAATGAGGAGCATTAGGTGCATAGTGTGGAATTCTGATCCAGGCGAGTGGGCTTGCTTTAATATTAAAGCCTAGGACCACTCAGTTATTCTAAAGCCCCTCTCACAAGTTTCTTTAGAATGAGGGGATTCATGGAAATGACCCCCAGAGACAGAAGCGAAGCTTGGAGAGGTGGAGGGACGAGAACAGAAAGATATAATACACATCCATGGTAAGAGATGAGAAGGAGGGAGGAACACAGACACATGTTACAAGTTGGGGAAAGTGGTTTAGATGATTGAGGACAGAGGCAGACGATGGGACAAAAAGGTGAAAATATTCTGGCCACAGAGAACAAGATGTAGGAATGAAAATGGAGGCAGAAACTCCCAACCCGAATGTCATACATTACATTAACCTCTAGCTAATCCCACCCAACTCTCACGGTCCTCAAACACTGTTAGGAATAGGGAAGCTTATAACTAATCCCACTAGAACAGACCTGATTAATCTCTGGCCAAACTCACCCCCTAATACTGTTACTACCCCCACCTTCCCTTATGAGTCTCATGTCCACCACTTCCTCTAGATTGTGAGCTCTGCGAGCAAGACTCTTGACCTCACAAATCAGTCTGTTCTTGTTTGGCTAATTTAGTTTGTAGCCCTCTTCTGTGCTCTGTAACCAGCTGGCGCTATATAAATACATTTTAATTTATAATGTACTCCAGAGAATAAAGTAGGACGGCATTGAAGAGGATAAAAACTGAGACAGAGGAGGAGGGGAGGCAGAGTAGGAGGGGAGGCAGAGCAGATATAGGGGGCTGTGGATCTACAGCGCAGGTCATGGGGCAATGCAAGGAGGTTTAGTATGACCGGGGTGGGCTGTAAAGATAGAGGTACTTGCACTGGTGTTGGGGGCTGACATTACGAGAGCCATGATATCCTGCAGAAGATCAGCCGAGGAAAGTTCACCATTGCCGCCCTACAGCAAGCTGGCACTCGAATGAATGCCGAAATATTTAGCTCTGTGATATATAGAACAATGCTAATTGGGTAATTATCACTTAATTGAAGGAAGCAGAAATTAGGCTTGAGTGAAAAAACATGTGAAAGTCTGTTAGTGATTAGAAAAGAGAGAGATTTCTCCACCTTTCGGATCTCACCTATTATAATACACATTTCCAGGATATCCTCCCATTCATTAGTGAGACAGGTAATCTATCTGGTAAATAACTATCATTAATATCAAAACAAAACGTTACAAACTAAAATATCCCACAAAAACACAGGGGAAACCAAATGTGAAGAAGATGAAGTCGTCTGAACAAAGAGTGTGAACGGGATGGGGGGGAGAAAAATTCAGGGTGTAGGTTTAGATAATAATGGGGGATAAGAAAGATGAGGCTTAGGTAGCTTTAGAGCATTGAGGGAAGAGAAGAAAGATGTAAGGTGTAGGTTTAGAGTGCTGGTTGAGTGAAGGAAGGTGTAGGTTTAGAGTGCTGGTTGAGTGAAAGAAGATGTAAGGTGTAGGTTTAGAGTGCTGGTTGAGTGAAGGAAGGTGTAGGTTTAGAGTGCTGGTTGAGTGAAAGAAGATGGAAGGTGTAGGTTTAGAGTGCTGGTTGAGTGAAGGAAGGTGTAGGTTTAGAGTGCTGGTTGAGTGAAAGAAGATGGAAGGTGTAGGTTTAAGGTGCACATTCAGTGAAGGAAGTTGTAGGTTAAGATTGCTGGTTGAGTGAAGGAAGTTGGAAGGTGTAGATTTATAATGTGGAGTAAGAGAAGAATGATGGTGTGTTTAGGTTATGAGCTGGGAGGATAATATAGATATAGAATTAACAATTAGTCAGGCAAATAGAATGTTGGAAGTGAATATTTAATTCACTATTAAGAACTTGCAAATTGCTCAAAAATAAAAAGACAGAAAACATCTAGTTGTCTCTGGGAGTCACAGGGAGCTACCCACAGCCTTCACTCCCAATACTGAAACACTTCCAAGTGAAGTCTGTCTAAACAAACACCGTGAAGCACCAGTTACCTGCAGTTCCTATAAAGAGTCATGTGTAAGCCGTCTGGGTGCTGGGCTGCACCCCTAACACGGATGGAAGGCATCACAGCTGATCATTCATGGGTTGGCTCTGCCAGACAGGAGATAGGAGGAAGCCCTATGGCAGCTCAGTGACCGATCATCACCAGGAACCAAACCTGCCAGCAAGAGAAAGTGACTCGTGCAGGTCAATGGATGAACCACAAGTGATGTCTCGGAACTCAGGATGTTATTCCATGGAATTGAGAGAGTCAGACCAGATGCATTTCACGGCACTAGATGAAACGTTGCGATGGTTAAAGTAGGAACAGGAATCGTGGACAGGTGGGGCATGGAGAAACATAGACGGAGTCACCGGCAGATAAGAAACATTCAGTCCATCTAGTCTGCAAACTAATCTGAATCCTTACATTAGTCCCTGGCCTTATCTTATATCTAGGATAGCCTTATACCTATCCCATGCATGCTTAAACTGCATCACTGTATTAACCTCTACCACTTCTACTGGAAGACTATTCCATACATCCACTACCCTCTCAGTAATGTAATACTGTCATTAGTCCCTGGCCTTATCTTATATCTAGGATAGACTTATACCTATCCCATGCATGCTTAAACTCCTTCACTGTATTAACCTCTACCACTTCTACTGGAAGGCTATTCCATACATCCACTACCCTCTCAGTAATGTAATACTTTCATTAGTCCCTGACCTTATCTTATATCTAGGATAGCCTTATACCTATCCCATGCATGCTTAAACTCTTTCACTGTATTAACCTCTACCACTTCTACTGGAAGACTATTCCATACACCCACTACCCTCTCAGTAAAGTAATACTTTCATTAGTCCCTGACCTTATCTTATATCTAGGATAGCCTTATACCTATCCCATGCATGCTTAAACTCCTTCACTGTATTAACCTGTACCACTTCTACTGGAAGACTATTCCATACATCCACTACCCTCTCAGTAATGTAATACTTTCATTAGTCCCTGGCCTTATCTTATATCTAGGATAGCCTTATACCTATCCCATGCATGCTTAAACTCCTTCACTGTATTAACCTCTACCACTTCTGCTGGAAGACTATTCCATACATCCACTACCCTCTCAGTAATGTAATACTTTCATTAGTCCCTGGCCTTATCTTATATCTAGGATAGCCTTATACCTATCCCATGCATGCTTAAACTCCTTCACTGTATTAACCTCTACCACTTCTACTGGAAGACTATTCCATGCATCCACTACCCTCTCAGTAATGTAATACTTTCATTAGTCCCTGACCTTATCTTATATCTAGGATAGCCTTATACCTATCCCACGCATGCTTAAACTCCATCACTGTATTAACCTCTACCACTTCTATTGGAAGACTATTCCATGCATCCACTACCCTCTCAGTAAAGTAATACTTTCATTAGTCCCTGGCCTTATCTTATATCTAGGATAGCCTTATACCTATCCCATGCATGCTTAAACTCGTTCACTGTATTAACCTCTACCACTTCTACTGGAAGACTATTCCATTCATCCACTACCCTCTCAGTAATGTAATACTTTCATTAGTCCCTGGCCTTATCTTATATCTAGGATAGCCTTATACCTATCCCACGCATGCTTAAACTCCTTCACTGTATTAACCTCTACCACTTCTACTGAAAGACTATTCCATGCATCCACTACCCTCTCAGTAATGTAATACTTTCATTAGTCCCTGGCCTTATCTTATATCTAGGATAGCCTTATACCTATCCCACGCATGCTTAAACTCCTTCACTGTATTAACCTCTACCACTTCTATTGGAAGACTATTCCATGCATCCACTACCCTCTCAGTAAAGTAATACTTTCATTAGTCCCTGGCCTTATCTTATATCTAGGATAGCCTTATACCTATCCCATGCATGCTTAAACTCCTTCACTGTATTAACCTCTACCACTTCTACTGGAAGACTATTCCATGCATCCACTACCCTCTCAGTAATGTAATACTTTCATTAGTCCCTGGCCTTATCTTATATCTAGGATAGCCTTATACCTATCCCATGCATGCTTAAACTCTTTCATTGTATTAACCTCTACCACTTCTACTGGAAGACTATTCCATGCATCTACTAATGGTGCAAGATGACTGCTCCTTGGGCTGCTCTCCTCTATAGTTCAATGGACTGGGTCTGCACCATATTTAGTGAATAGAAATAAGGACCAGTCATGAGAATAATAGTAATACAATATTAGTAAGTGCAGACAGTGGTGGGCTCCAGCGAAGGGAGTGATTTACCACTATAAACCAGAGCTCCCCCACCAAAAGCTCTAATTAAGCCCATGCTTGGGACTACGCCCCTAGACTACAGATAATCTTAGACCACTGAATATTAATTTAAAATGAGCTTCCAAACTCGTAAACATATGTTTTCCACTTGCACATCCCGGCAGGCACCAGAGATCACAGGAATATCCCCCTCTAGCAAAATGCTGCCCAGAATGCAGGGGTCAGGAGCCAGAAGAGTGATACATTATTTATTACAAGATAAAGTGATGGAGAGAGAACCAGGGAAGGAGGAAGAGACTGTGTATAAAGGGTGATAGAGATTGAGCCTGGCAACAGAATGGATACCAGGTATATGGAGTATATATAGCTGCCAGGTATATAGAGTAAATATAGCTGCCAGGGATAAAGAGTATATATAGCTGCCAGGTATATAGAGTATATGTAGCTGCCAGGTATATAGAGTATATGTAGCTGCCAGGGATATAGAGTATATATAGCTGCCAGGTATATAGAGTATATATAGCTGCCAGGGATATAGAGTATATATAGCTGCCAGGGATATAGAGTATATATAGCTGCCAGGGATATAGAGTATATATAGCTGCCAGGTATATAGAGTATATATAGCTGCCAGGGATATAGAGTATATTTAGCTGCCAGGGATATAGAGTATATATAGCTGCCAGGTATATAGAGTATATTTAGCTGCCAGGGATATAGAGTATATATAGCTGCCAGGTATATAGAGTATATATAGCTGCCAGGAATATAGAGTATATATAGCTGCCAGGAATATAGAGTATATATAGCTGCCAGGGATATAGAGTATATATAGCTGCCAGGGATATAGAGTATATATAGCTGCCAGGGATATAGAGTATATATAGCTGCCAGGAATATAGAGTATATATAGCTGCCAGGTATATAGAGTATATATAGCTGCCAGGGATATAGAGTATATATAGCTGCCAGGGATATAGAGTATATATAGCTGCCAGGGATATAGAGTATATATAGCTGCCAGGGATATAGAGTATATATAGCTGCCAGGGATATAGAGTATATATAGCTGCCAGGAATATAGAGTATATATAGCTGCCAGGAATATAGAGTATATATAGCTGCCAGGGATATAGAGTATATATAGCTGCCAGGGATATAGAGTATATATAGCTGCCAGGGATATAGAGTATATATAGCTGCCAGGGATATAGAGTATATATAGCTGCCAGGGATATAGAGTATATATAGCTGCCAGGGATATAGAGTATATATAGCTGCCAGGGATATAGAGTATATATAGCTGCCAGGGATATAGAGTATATATAGCTGCCAGGAATATAGAGTATATATAGCTGCCAGGGATATAGAGTATATATAGCTGCCAGGGATATAGAGTATATATAGCTGCCAGGGATATAGAGTATATATAGCTGCCAGGGATATAGAGTATATATAGCTGCCAGGGATTTAGAGTATATATAGCTGCCAGGTATATAGAGTATATATAGCTGCCAGGGATATAGAGTATATATAGCTGCCAGGTATATAGAGTATATATAGCTGCCAGGTATATAGAGTATATATAGCTGCCAGGGATATAGAGTATATATAGCTGCCAGGGATATAGAGTATATATAGCTGCCAGGTATATAGAGTATATATAGCTGCCAGGTATATAGAGTATATATAGCTGCCAGGTATATAGAGTATATATAGCTGCCAGGGATATAGAGTATATATAGCTGCCAGGGATATAGAGTATATATAGCTGCCAGGGATATAGAGTATATATAGCTGCCAGGGATATAGAGTATATATAGCTGCCAGGGATATAGAGTATATATAGCTGCCAGGGTGTGGGGGTTCCAGACCCCGTCTCCAACAGGCTAGGGGTCCCTTACCTGCATCCACTCCCGTTGCTGCCCGTCGAAGGGGAAGGCCGCCGCGTGGTAGGCCGCATCCCCGGACTCCAGTAACTCGCGTCCCGCGAGTTGCTGGTGCTACTGTTATTTCGGATGGCAGGGGGCGTGGCCTATTGCGCGATGGTGCCGATCCATTGGTGGAGACAGCGGGGGTGTGACCAGAGACTGCCACTCACCCCAGTGAGTGTCAGGCTTTCCTATGTGAGTGGGTGGACTTCCCTGATTGGAGGAGGCGGGGAGGTGCACTTGACAGCCCATAAATACCAAGCACTGACTTCAATCAGTGCTTGTGTATTGAGCTGCTAAGAGGTGTATACCCTTGGTTCCTTCCCAGAGTTCTTTTCCCTTGTATTACCTCCTGTTCTCATTGATTCCCCGGATTTTGACCTTGGCTTTCCTCCTGGACATTCTGACTTCTCCTGCCCTTTGATCCTGGCTTGTACTGTTTATTCTCTGGTTACCCCAACCTAGATCCTGCTCTCTGCTGCTCCCCTGTGGCCACTCACGAACCTCCTGCCATAGGCTCTCAACCCCAAACCTGACACAGGGATATAGAGTATATATAGCTGCCAGGGATATAGAGTATATATAGCTGCCAGGGATATAGAGTATATATAGCTGCCAGGGATATAGAGTATATATAGCTGCCAGGGATATAGAGTATATATAGCTGCCAGGGATATAGAGTTTATATAGCTGCCAGGGATATAGAGTATATATAGCTGCCAGGGATATAGAGTATATATAGCTGCCAGGGATATAGAGTATATATAGCTGCCAGGGATATAGAGTATATATAGCTGCCAGGGATATAGAGTATATATAGCTGCCAGGGATATAGAGTATATATAGCTGCCAGGGATATAGAGTTTATATAGCTGCCAGGGATATAGAGTATATATAGCTGCCAGGGATATAGAGTATATATAGCTGCCAGGGATATAGAGTATATATAGCTGCCAGGGATATAGAGTATATATAGCTGCCAGGGATATAGAGTATATATAGCTGCCAGGGATATAGAGTATATATAGCTGCCAGGGATATAGAGTATATATAGCTGCCAGGAATATAGAGTATATATAGCTGGCAGGTATATAGAGTATATATAGCTGCCAGGGATATAGAGTATATATAGCTGCCAGGGATATAGAGTATATATAGCTGCCAGGGATATAGAGTATATATAGCTGCCAGGGATATAGAGTATATATAGCTGCCAGGGATATAGAGTATATATAGCTGCCAGGGATATAGAGTATATATAGCTGCCAGGGATATAGAGTATATATAGCTGCCAGGAATATAGAGTATATATAGCTGCCAGGGATATAGAGTATATATAGCTGCCAGGGATATAGAGTATATATAGCTGCCAGGGATATAGAGTATATATAGCTGCCAGGGATATAGAGTATATATAGCTGCCAGGGATATAGAGTATATATAGCTGCCAGGGATATAGAGTATATATAGCTGCCAGGGATATAGAGTATATATAGCTGCCAGGCATATAGAGTATATATAGCTGCCAGGTATATAGAGTATATATAGCTGCCAGGGATATAGAGTATATATAGCTGCCAGGTATATAGAGTATATATAGCTGCCAGGGATATAGAGTGAGAGAGAGAAGGTGATGGCTGGGTAATTTGTCTGAGAGTAGTTTGAGTCGCAGTCCAATCCCAGCAGTGTAAATATCCTGCCACATGGTGTGGCTGGGCCAGATCTCTGTAGACCAGTCGGCCCTGTGTTAAGGTGCTGGAGTGAAGCCTCCATTCATACATGTGCCGCCCGGTGTATTACCCAGCACCGTGATGTACATCATCAGGCCAAGAGGAGACATTTATTATTAATGGGATTTCTTGTTTCATCGTGAAATCTCAGCTGCTCTGTCTAAGATGCTGTGTAATTCTGACCTGCATCCAAAACATCACAGGCCCAGGAACAGGGAAAACCAGGGCTGATTTCCCAATCACAGCTGCTCACAGACCTCACTGCAAACGTTGATTTATTTCTAGTCATAGTTTTTTTCTACTAAATGCCATTTTAGTTTTGTATTTAAATCCTCTGAATTGTTTAACCCTCCAGCAGGGAGAGTGGGAACACGTCTGGAGGAAGATCCAGACAGGCACAGGAAGCCTGCGTCTCAGCCAATCACACTGCAGATAGAGTCAGGGGTCCGGGCTTTGATCCAAGGGAACCAGAAGTCCAAATAGGTAAAACCAGTATCCCTGCCAACATTTTACTCACATTTTAGTCAGCTGATGAATGAATTTTACTCAGTTTTAACTTATTCTTTATTTATTTACTATTTTTAATCATTAAAAAACATGCATTTGACTATGAAGGAAACGCTTAGTTGATGAATTATACTATCAGACTGGCAGCTTCTGGGGTCTTTATTGGGGTCTGCAGGCTTTTTCTGACCTTTTATTCAGCATATTTGGTATAGCATTATAAAACTCCCAGTTATACTACGCGGGCTATTCACTAAAACAAACCTCAGTGACGTCCCACAGAGCCCTGGAGCATCATTCAGAAGGTAGCGCCAGACACGGCGGTAATGTGGAAAGGGCGTGACGCTCTCAAAGCTCAGGGAGGTTTAGAGATGGGGGAGGAGGGGAGATTCTGAGGAGCTGCGGAATAAGGTCAGGAGCAGTCTGAGAGACAAGCGGAGAAACAGACTCCACGAAAAATCACCAGACCATCTCTCTCCAAGCAGAGATCCAACACCCCAAATACACCAGCCCCCAACACCCCAAATACACCAGCCCCCAACACTCCAAGTACACCAGCCTCCAACACCCCAAATACACCAGCCCCCAACACCCCAAATACACCAGCCCCCAACACCCCAAATACACCAGCCCCCAACACCCCAAATACACCAGCCCCCAACACCCCAAATACACCAGCTCCCAACACTCCAAGTACACCAGCCCCCAACACCCCAAATACACCAGCCACCAACACCCCAAATACACCAGCTCCCAACACCCCAAATACACCAGCCCCCAACACCCCAAATACACCAGCCCCCAACACCCCAAATACACCAGCCACCAACACCCCAAATACACCAGCTCCCAACACCCCAAATACACCAGCCCCCAACACCCCAAATACACCAGCCCCCAACACCCCAAATACACCAGCCCCCAAACACCCCAAATACACCAGCCCCCAACACTCCAAGTACACCAGCCCCCAACACCCCAAATACACCAGCCCCCAACACCCCAAATACACCAGCCCCCAACACCCCAAATACACCAGCTCCCAACACCCCAAATACACCAGCTCCCAACACTCCAAGTACACCAGCCCCCAACACCCCAAATACACCAGCTCCCAACACTCCAAGTACACCAGCCCCCAACACTCCAAGTACACCAGCCCCCAACACCTCAAATACACCAGCTCCCAACACCCCAAATACACCAGCCCCCAACACCCCAAATACACCAGCCCCCAACACTCCAAGTACACCAGCCCCCAACACTCCAAGTACACCAGCCCCCAACACTCCAAGTACACCAGCCCCCAACACCCCAAATACACCAGCTCCCAACACCCCAAATACACCAGCTCCCAACACTCCAAGTACACCAGCCCCCAACACTCCAAGTACACCAGCCCCCAACACTCCAAGTACACCAGCCCCCAACACCCCAAATACACCAGCCCCCAACACCCCAAATACACCAGCTCCCAACACTCCAAGTACACCAGCTCCCAACACCCCAAATACACCAGCCCCCAACACCCCAAATACACCAGCCCCCAACACCCCAAATACACCAGCTCCCAACACTCCAAGTACACCAGCCCCCAACACTTCAAGTACACCAGCCCCCAACACCCCAAATACACCAGCTCCCAACACCCCAAATACACCAGCCCCCAACACCCCAAATACACCAGCTCCCAACACTCCAAGTACACCAGCTCCCAACACCCCAAATACACCAGCCCCCAACACCGCAAATACACCAGCCCCCAACACCGCAAATACACCAGCCCCCAACACTCCAAGTACACCAGCTCCCAACACCCCAAATACACCAGCTCCCAACACCCCAAATAAACCAGCCCCCAACACCCCAAATACACCAGCCCCCAACACCCCAAATACACCAGCCCCCAACACTCCAAGTACACCAGCCCCCAACACCGCAAATACACCATCCCCCAACACTCCAAGTACACCAGCCCCCAACACCCCAAATACACCAGCCCCCAACACCGCAAATACACCAGCCCCATACACTCCAAGTACACCAGCCCCCAACACCGCAAATACACCAGCCCCATACACTCCAAGTACACCAGCTCCCAACACCCCAAATACACCAGCCCCAAACACTCCAAGTACACCAGCTCCCAACACCCCAAATACACCAGCTCCCAACACCCCAAATACACCAGCTCCCAACACCCCAAATACACCAGCCCCCAACACTCCAAGTACACCAGATCCCAACACCCCAAATACACCAGGCCCCAACTCTCCAAGTACACCAGATCCCAACATTATAAATACACCAGCTACCAACACCCCAAATACACCATCTCCCAACACCCCAAATACACCAGCCACCAAAACTCCAAGTACACCAGGCGATAACACTGTGACCAGCCCCCAACACCCAAATACACCATCCCCCAACACCCCAACTACACCAGCCCCCAACATTGTGACCAGCCCCTAACACCCCAAATATACCAGCCCCCAACACTGTGACCAATCCCCCCCACACCAAATACACCAGCCCCAATGTTATGTTTAATAGGTAGAACGATAATGAAAGAATATAAAGTGCTCTATCAGCACTATCAGGGGTAGAGCTATACAGAGCAAATATTCTAAACATGTCCGTCCCCTGAGAGCTATACAGAGCAAATATTCTAAACATGTCCGTCCCCTGAGAGAGCTATACAGAGCAAATATTCTAAACAGCATGTCCACCCCTGATAGAGCTATACAGAGCAAAGATTCTAAACAACATGTCTGCCCCCTGATAGAGCTATACGGAGCAAAGATTCTAAACAACATGTTGGTCCCCTGAAAGAGCTATACAGAGCAAAGATTCAACACAACATGTCCGCCCCCTGATAGAGCTATACAGAGCAAAGATTCTAAACAACATGTCTGCCCCCTGATAGAGCTATACAGAGCAAAGATTATAAACATGTCCGCCCCCTGATAGAGCTACACAGAGCAAAGATTCTAAACAACATGTCCTCCCAATAGAGCTATACAGAGCAAAGATTCAACACAACATGTCCGCCCCCTGATAGAGCTATACAGAGCAAAGATTCTAAACAACATGTCCGCCCCCTGATAGAGCTAAACAGAGCAAAGATTCTAAACAACATGTCTATCCCCTGATAAAGCTATAAAGAGAAAATATTCTAAACAACATGTCCCCCCAATAGAGCTATACAGAGCAAAGATTATAAACATGCCAGCCTTCTGATAGAGCTATATAGAGCACAGATAGCTCAATAAGGTGCTTTATTTGTATTCTTTCATTAAAGCATTTCTATCTAAAATGCTTGTATTTCATGCAATCTTTCAATTAAACAGAATGTCATGTTTGGCACACAGTTCTTTAATGGCACTTTAATTAATAAGTTGCGCCAGGATTAGAACTGCCTAGTGGTTTGAACAAGTAGTGCAATCAGAGCTTTCCCACCCTCATGTGTGTATAATAAGCTGCACCTCTGATCTCTTCTGCTCCTTGGGATGCTGGGACTGTAATCAGATTAAAAGCTGGAGAGATGATACAGAGAGGATCCTGCTGTACCGCAGAGCTTACACTCTAAAGACGCTGGCATGGATCATGCTATTAATATCCCAGCATGCTCATTTGGGACCACTAATTTCCACTGGAGCGTGATAGAAATTGGGGGCAGCCGAGGTGACACAAGATCCCCTGGGATTGAGCCGCTCCGTGTGTAAGGGGTTCAGTTAATCACACATGTCAAATTAACATCCATATTAATAACACGTCATGCAATCATTCCATATAGAAACAGATGTAAAAGAGAAACCTAATGACAGAGATCTATAGTTCTCCAGAAAGCGTTTATGTTTTCCGATGCACGATGAATATGAACTATTTATTTCCCTTGTTTAATTGAGACAATGATCATCATCCTACCAGGGGGGAAAGGTGTGATTCTGAGTACCACCAAGTGGTGACCCAGGTACTGCACTTACACCTCATTACATCATGTCCCAGTATTGCAGGACTTCCCTTGGGCTATATCCATCTGATACACCTAACAGACATCACATTCTCAGCTTGGAGTCAGGATTGGTACATCAGGGGTAGAAAGCCCCATCAGTTTACACAGGTAGATCAGTCACTTTCCACTGACCCACTAGGTCCAGGACTGACCAACCTTGCAATAGTAGGTCTGCCGTGGGAGAGCATGACGCCCTACCACGTGTCCCACTGTGTGTCACCCACAGAGGTCAAAGCAAACATGAAACAACTGGACATCAAGGTCCCAGGTCATGGTCAGTCTTCTCCTGATCTCTGAATTATAATAAGAGGTGAAGGCTTCATGTGAGCTGCACAGAAACCAAACCAAGAGCAGTGATAACGGCCTGATGGATGCTAAACACAAGATAAAGCACAGAGAGAACGTCAGGCCATAATAGCAGAGATTGAAGCATAACTGAATGGGAGAATCTCTCCAACTCGGCTACTTTAGCCTTAAGTTTCAATGTCCCTTCTTAATTCCCTGCAGTTCTCTCTTTCATGAATAAAAACCTAAAATAGTATAACAAACTGCTCTTAAAAAACCTCTGAAATAAATACATTTTTACCTCGGCAAGAGATTAAAAGCGTCAGAATAATAATATAAACACCACACATTTTATAGAAACACTATCCACGTCTATTTCCTAACTAAGCCCTCCGCCGTGGACTGGTCACCTGTAGATCGTGGCCTGGTCCACGGCAGCAGCCTGGTCTCAGTGGGTCGTTACACATTTGTGTTACTGGATCGGATAAATCTGAGGCCGACAGGCAGCATTAATCTGCGCTGGCGTGAAAGGGTTAAAAGAGACATACCGTGCCACGCGGGCTACTAGCCGTGTCACTGCCGTGTGTTAGCCGCTAACGAGATTGTCACATTGTGACACACTGACGGCTGTGCGGGACCCAGATTCTCTGCCTCAGGGATACAGAGGAGGGGTGTGACGAATTTCATTACACAATTATTTATCTCCTTACACCGGCGCCGAGCGAAAGTCATTTTCTGCTTGAGAAAACTTGTGTTTCAATTCTGCGCAACTCTCCGTTTACAATCATCGTTATTAAGGGATCAGACTGAAATTAACACAGGCAGCTCATAAAGCATCAATGCCGTGACAGACGCCATTATCAGGGAGATCGTATCCCACCCTCCTCCGCAGCCGCCCACCCATTACAACCAGCGCTAATGTGCACCAAGATATTCCAATGATCTCTGCCGACACTGCCTGCTAGTTACAGACCCCTACAGCAAAGAGAAGGGGGGATGACAAGTGGCAGATTAAAGGACGGGGGCAATGAGAAACGTTACTGAATAGTCTACACATCCTATGTCCTGAGCAGCTGGTAGGACCACGGTCGGCCTTGAATGATAGGAGCTGTTATCCAACCACAGCTGAAAGGTCTGGTGAGACGTTATCTGCTGGCAGTCATGGAAACCCAACCCAGGGGGTCTTTGGCTGGCTGAGCATGACTGGAGTGGCAGTAGGCGGGTGTGTGTAGGAGATCTGTTCAGTACTGAACGCATACAGACGAGCTGATTCGGGGTTACTTGTTACGTCATTGACCTTGGAGCTTGGACCCTTCACCTTGTAGGGTTTGGCTGTGTCAGTAAAGGCTGAAGGATTAGAAGACACACAAACTGAATCTGCAAACAAAGGTGTTAAGTTCTCCGTCAAGAGATAGAGGATCCTTCAAGTATATCGAAGGGAATTTATCATCACAGATAATGAAATGGAGAACTCCTAATGCCAAACTCTGTCGGATGTGTTTTACACATAACAAAACATTTAATGCAGCCCCTGATCCAGTCCTCAGAAGACAAGAGAGCAACCTCAGCAAAAAGAACAGTAAAGGGTAGATTACATGTCACAGGGAATGCAATGTCGCTGGTACAATACCACTCATCTTAATCAGTATTCTGGCCTTTGGAAAGATTCATTAATAAGCATATAGCGCTATTATAACGAAAAGGAAAGAAAAAAGTACAGCATCTTATATATAAACAAACACAGAAACCCTTCCCCACAATGCAGACAATATTATACCAACCCTGCTGATTTAGCAATAATAGTTTATATTTATATAGTGATTTAATAATAAAGATATAACTCTCCAACACAAAGGGAAAATCCAACCAACATATACAGCAGCAAAGTCTTATTTAACCAAAATGATCAAACCACTGAAAAGAAAGCGACAGTGCTATAAAAACCACACAGACGATAAGATATTATCAAAACTATAAATAATAAATTAATTTAAAAGTCTGAGACAAAGAGAAATCATCTAAAACAAGTATTATGCCAATACAAAAGGTGGAGGCCTGCCAGGCACTTTGGGTCTGGACCACCCTTATATGTGGGATTAGTCTGAAATGCTAATGGAGAGGTGCAAGTGAGCAAAACAAATTGTGAAGTAGGTGCCATCCTTTCAGTGCTGTCCGCTCTCTGTGAGATGTAGCCCCCCTTTCTATATGAGTTATCAGGGTATGTCCAAACAGCTGTGGGTCTCTGGCTCACTGCACTTACTATATCAGCCGTACCACACTGACCAGGCGAATGTACGCCGCAATGGACGTGGTATGCTGAGTTCCTCCTATAGGAAACGCTCTCGGTTGAGGTGTGGCTCCCGCACCCCCCTTTTTTGTCAATACAAGAATGTTCAAGAAGTGGAAAAAATAATATTTGGGCAACAGAAAATAAATGCAATATAATAAACAAATTGGAATATTTAGTTATCATAAAAAAACAAATATATGTATATGAGATCAAGGACCAGAAACCTTGATATAACATTTTATCAATGTTATACCAAGGGATATAACATTGGGATCACAGCCTAGAAAAATACTAATAAACTTATAAAACGAAATAATAAGGATCATTTCTTATCCTGCGGGGCTTGTTCACCTGGCCAGGTATAGAAACGAAGCAGGGTAGTTTTTTTTTAGTGAATCTCTGATGTCATGAAGGTCAGTTAGTATAATTATCTCTCACATAGATTTGAAATACAGGGCTCATTACAATAACAAAATAATGAATAGGGACATCCTCTACATCTCTGTCTATCTATACATTATCTATACATTGCCTATACATTACCTATACATTACCTATACATTGCCTATACATTACCTATACATTACCTATACATTACCTATACATTGCCTATACATTACCTATACATTACCTATACATTACCTATACAGTACCTATACATTACCTATACATTACCTATACATTACCTATACATTACCTATACAGTACCTATACATTACCTATACATTACCTATACAGTACCTATACATTACCTATACATTGCCTATACATTACCTATACATTACCTATACATTACCTATACATTACCTATACATTGCCTATACATTACCTATACATTACCTATACATTACCTATACATTATGCAGACTATTTTACATGAAAGGCATTTGCATTAAAGCAACAGACACATTAGAAGTCCCTTCCCCATTACAGTTCACGGACCCTCTATATAAACTAGTTAGACAATATAAAGATAGAGTTCAGAGATCCTAACACCCCTGATACGCAGCCTCCAGCTCTACTTATTACATATTCAACTTATGAAATCTTAAGAGCGTCCACAAAGCAGAGATATAAAGGAAGGACAGGAAGATACATCGAGACAGGACGTGACCCGCAGACCAGAATAGGGCAGGAGGAACAGGCAAAATGCCAGAATAAGCACACTATCCATGGATGTGGGGATGGAACGGGCCTGACTGGTGATGGAACGGGCCTGACTGGGAAAAGAATGGGCCTGACTGGGAAAAGAACGGGCCTGACTGGGAAAAGAATGGGCCTGACTGGGAAAAGAACGGGCCTGACTGGGAAAAGAACGGGCCTGACTGGGAAAAGAATGGACCTGACTGGGAAAAGAACGGGCCTGACTGGGAAAAGAATGGGCCTGACTGGGGATGGGATGGGCCTGACTGGGGATGGAACGGGCCTGACTGGTGAGAATGGAACAGGCCTGACTGGGAATGGAACGGGCCTGACTGGGAATGGAACGGGCCTGACTGGGAATGGAACGGGCCTGACTGGAAATGGAAATGGGCCTGACTGGGAATGGAAATGGGCTTGACTGGGAAAAGAACGGGCCTGACTGGGGATGGGATGGGCCTGACTGGGGATGGAACGAGCCTGACTGGGGATGGAACGGGCCTGACTGGGATGGAACGGGCCTGACTGGGAAAAGAATGGGCCTGACTGGGAAAAGAACGGGCCTGACTGGGGATGGGATGGGCCTGACTGGGGATGGAACGGGCCTGACTGGGAAAAGAACGGGCCTGACTGGGATGGAACGGGCCTGACTGGGAAAAGAACGGGCCTGACTGGGGATGGGATGGGCCTGACTGGGGATGGAACGGGCCTGACTGGGGATGGAACAGGCCTGACTGGGGATGGAACGGCCTGACTTGGGATGGAACTGGCCTGACTGAGAAAAGAATGGGCCTGACTGGGAAAAGAATGGGCCTGACTGGGGATGGGATGGGCCTGACTGGGGATGGAACGGCCTGATTGGGGATGGAACGGCCTGATTGGGGATGGAACCGGCCTGACTGGCGATGGAACAGCCTGACTGGGGAGGGAACGGGCCTGACTGGGGAGGGAACGGGCCTGACTGGGGAGGGAACGGCCTGACGGGATGGAACGGGCCTGACTGGGGATGGAACGGGCCTGACTGGGAAAAGAACGGGCGTGACTGGGAAAAAAACGGGCCTGACTGGGGATGGATCATGTCTTACTGGGGATGGAAAGAGATTTAATGTATGCAGTAGGAAAGTAATGCAATGATGGATACTATACGCGCCTCTTTATATGTATATCTTGGGAAGGAGATGATAGCGAGGTAACAGAGAAAAAAAGGGAAATAGAAACAAATGGAAAAATAGTGAGCGGACTTCCAAACCAGTCAAAGAGGAAGGAGCAGAACTAGTATGTGCGCAGATAATAGTCATACTCCTGAAGGAATACAGAGAACGCTCGTCATAATTACAGGAGGAATTACATATTGTAAGGACAGAGATACAGAGACTGGGACCAGGGTAATCTCAGCACAAGGCTCTGGAGATCAGGGAGGGGGGCAGGGAGGGGGGCAGGGAGGGGGGTAGGGAGGGGGGTAGGGAGGGGGGCAGGGAGGGGGTAGGGAGGGGGGTAGGGAGGGGGGCAGGGAGGGGGGCAGGGAGGGCGGCAGGGAGAGGGGTAGGGAGGGGGGAAGGGAGGGGGGCAGGGAAGGGGGCAGGGAGGGGGGTTTCACTTTCTGTTGGGAGAGTCAGCTCTCAGCCTGGCAGTGAGAGCAAAGGAGAGCTTTCAATAAATACCTGGGATGTGTAACAGGTAGACACCCTGACACCAAGCACATCAGATACAGCACTCTCTGTCTCTCTCCCTCTCTGTCTCTCTCTCTCTCTCTCTCTCCTGCTCTCTATGTGACAGTCTCCCTCTCTCTATGTGACAGTCTCCCTCTCTCTATGTGACAGTCTCCTGCTCTCTATGTGACAGTCTCCCTCTCTCTATGTGACAGCCTCCTTCTCTTGGTACAGATAGGATACAGACAGTAAAGAGATGATACAGTCGTTACAGATAGGATACAGACAGTAAAGTGATGATACAGTCGTTACAGATAGGATACAGACAGTAAAGAGATGATACAGTCGTTACAGATAGGATACAGACAGTAAAGAGATGATACAGTCGTTACAGATAGGATACAGACAGTAAAGAGGTGATACAGTCGTTACAGATAGGATACAGACAGTAAAGAGGTGATACAGTCGTTACAGATAGGATACAGACAGTAAAGAGATGATACAGTCGTTACAGATAGGATACAGACAGTAAAGAGGTGATACAGTCGTTACAGATAGGATACAGACAGTAAAGAGATGATACAGTCGTTACAGATAGGATACAGACAGTAAAGAGATGATACAGTCGTTACAGATAGGATACAGACAGTAAAGAGATGATACAGTCGTTACAGATAGGATACAGACAGTAAAGAGATGATACAGTCGTTACAGATAGGATACAGACAGTAAAGAGATGATACAGTCGTTACAGATAGGATACAGACAGTAAAGAGGTGATACAGTCGTTACAGATAGGATACAGACAGTAAAGAGATGATACAGTCGTTACAGATAGGATACAGACAGTAAAGAGGTGATACGGTCGTTACAGATAGGATACAGACAGTAAAGAGATGATACAGTCGTTACAGATAGGATACAGACAGTAAAGAGATGATACAGTCGTTACAGATAGGATACAGACAGTAAAGAGGTGATACAGTCGTTACAGATAGGATACAGACAGTAAAGAGGTGATACAGTCGTTACAGATAGGATACAGACAGTAAAGAGGTGATACAGTCGTTACAGATAGGATACAGACAGTAAAGAGGTGATACGGTCGTTACAGATAGGATACAGACAGTAAAGAGGTGATACAGTCGTTACAGATAGGATACAGACAGTAAAGAGGTGATACAGTCGTTACAGATAGGATACAGACAGTAAAGAGGTGATACAGTCGTTACAGATAGGATATAGACAGTAAAGAGATGATACAGTCATTACAGATAGGATACAGACAGTAAAGAGGTGATACAGTCGTTACAGATAGGATACAGACAGTAAAGAGATGATACAGTCGTTACAGATAGGATACAGACAGTAAAGAGATGATACAGTCGTTACAGATAGGATACAGACAGTAAAGAGATGATACAGTCGTTACAGATAGGATATAGACAGTAAAGAGGTGATACAGTCGTTACAGATAGGATACAGACAGTAAAGAGGTGATACAGTCGTTACAGATAGGATACAGACAGTAAAGAGGTGATACAGTCGTTACAGATAGGATACAGACAGTAAAGAGGTGATACAGTCGTTACAGATAGGATACAGACAGTAAAGAGGTGATACAGTCGTTACAGATAGGATACAGACAGTAAAGAGATGATACAGTCGTTACAGATAGGATACAGACAGTAAAGTGATGATATAGCCGTTACAGATAGGATACAGACAGTAAAGAGATGATACAGTCGTTACAGATAGGATACAGACAGTAAAGAGGTGATACAGTCATTACAGATAGGATACAGACAGTAAAGAGATGATACAGTCGTTACAGATAGGATACAGACAGTAAAGAGATGATACAGTCGTTACAGATAGGATACAGACAGTAAAGAGGTGATACAGTCGTTACAGATAGGATACAGACAGTAAAGAGATGATACAGTCGTTACAGATAGGATACAGACAGTAAAGAGGTGATACAGTCGTTACAGATAGGATACAGACAGTAAAGAGGTGATACAGTCGTTACAGATAGGATACAGACAGTAAAGAGGTGATACAGTCGTTACAGATAGGATACAGACAGTAAAGAGGTGATACAGTCGTTACAGATAGGATACAGACAGTAAAGAGGTGATACAGTCGTTACAGATAGGATACAGACAGTAAAGTGAGGATACAGTCGTTACAGATAGGATACAGACAGTAAAGAGGTGATACGGTCGTTACAGATAGGATACAGACAGTAAAGAGATGATACAGTCATTACAG